>VWZP01001128.1:3586865-3724964 GCA_013396995.1 Dicaeum eximium
TTTTCCTTTTCAGCATTTTCCCCTAGGTAGGAAGATACTAGGTTGGCCAATGGGAACTGATCTAATTTGATAATAACCTCTTGCAGATGTAAGGAAAAAAATGCCTGATGTTACTGTGATCATTTGCGGGTGCTGAAGAAAAATAACTCTGAAAGTGAAGGTGGATACAGGTTTAAGACATTAACTTAGAAACCAGCAGTTTCTTGGTTTAGCAAGGCAAGGTATGGTTGTTCATCTTGTATAGCAAGAGTGCTGGTAACTGTGACCAAAAGAGCCTACTTTATTATACTGTCATTTACCCTAAAAACTGAGACAAAGTCCTCTATGCCCTGGACATGGAGGGAGTTGCAATTCTGACTTCTTTGGAGTTAGGACTTCAACTTGAGTTTCTCAGGCAGCCATACAAACAATTGAGGTTACTTCTGTATACAATAACCCAGAGTCCTCATTGTTCTTTCTTTCCAAGCCCTTCTGCCTTGTCCCTTTTCTTTTTTTTCTTTAATTCTATTTTGATTCTTAAGTAGGAGCTCTATTTAATGCAGAAAACATTCTTCTATTTTTTTTTTCTTGTTTGGAAGGGAGAACTGTAAAAAAAATATAATTAATGATGTAATAGTGGAACAAAAAGAACAGGAAATGTGAGGAAAATGGAGAAGCTGTGTCTAAATGTGCTGTATCTGAAATCTGTGGCAAAACTCGTGTAAGATTACAATCAGTTCCTTAAAAGAATGCGTGTCTGTTCACTGCAGGTCGACCTCACGCGCACCTTCACCTTCCGTAACTCCAAGCAGACATACACAGGAATTCCCATAATAGTGGCAAACATGGACACTGTGGGGACATTTGAAATGGCTGTGGTTATGGCAAAAGTAAGTCTCAGCTCTCATTTCTGCAACAGTTGGGAAGCTGCTGGGTAACAGTGAGCTGCATTTGTTGATTTTTAGCTAAGTTTGTTGGAGAACAGGGCAACATGAGTTTAAAACTCCAGAATAAGAAAAAGCAGGTGTGCTTTTACAACAACATAGTTACCACAAACAGGGCTCCTGATACAGGAACATTTCAGTGGAGATGCTTCCATACTGGGAAGCTTCCATCTTGGGTGTGGCTCAGCTTCAGGTAGAGCTTCTAGAGCTTAGTTTTTGAGCTCCCTTTGTGCTCCCTGCCAGAAAAAAAAAAATTAGCTGACAAGTTTTGAAAATGTAGGTTACAGGATAGAGCTGCAGCACTTTCTAAGTTGATGAGCCTCTGTCACATTCAAAATACTGACAGTAGCTTAATGAAACATATCATAAATCTGGTCCTGAAAGGTTGGCTAAGTATGCCAAATTGCTTTTGAAGAGCTGTTTATAGTTGCCTGGTCTGTTATTCACTGTTACTGTTTCTTCCAAGCAGGATGAACCTATACTTAAAAGGGGGTTTTCTAATGCCTTATTTTGCAGCTGAGGGAAAAATTACTGACTCAGACATTAATATCAGTTCTCTTGGTTTTTTGCTAGCATGCAATGTTCACTGCAATTCACAAGCATTATTCTCTGGAAGAATGGAAACTGTTTGCTGCCAATCACCCAGAATGCCTTGAGGTACATTTTTCTACTGTAAATTTTTATGGTTTATTGCTTTGTTCTGAACTCACATACACTGGAGTCTCTAGGGAATACTGTTGTCAAGTGAGGTTTTGGGGAATGAAGATATTTGCTGTTCTTAAATTCATTAAGGGAAGTGGCTTGTCCTGATTTAAAAGAATGGCTATGTGAGTCCATTACGAAAATGCTTATTTTAAGATGCAAAAAAGCAAAGTTTGTATATGCCTGGAATGGAAACAGAGAAGTATCCTGAACTAAGAAGGAGGAAGTACTTGGGAGTAGGTATGAGTGCTGTGCTTCTGTTGCTGCTGGGAGCTGTGGTAGTGCATCAGTGTGAATAATTTCAAGTAACCCAACCACAGGCTGGCCCTGCACACCCTTGTGCCAGGCAAAATCTTTGCCATCAAGTGTGCAAGTGGGTCTGGAGTCTACAGGCTGGAGGGCCCTAGGTGCTGGGCCCAGGCAGGGATGAGCATTGAAAGTTGTCAGAGCTGTGTGTCCTCCACTTACCTTCTGGTGCCAGAGCTCACTTTGTGCTATTCCTGGATGTGCTATCCCACTTGTTCACAGGGTCCTATCCTGAGCCATTATATTTAGTAAATTTAAACATTGAATTAAGTTGTGACTTTCTCACCTTCAGACTTCTTCTTTTCTTCTGGCAGGCCCTTGTACCAGTAGAGGCACTGTAAGTGTGCCTGGCCATCTCCCCTTCCTGCTCAAAGTTCAGTGCAGTTCTTGATCTTTCTCTGTATAGAAAAGAATACCACACAGCTGTATTGTATCTTTTTCTGTGGCACATTTTAGAATTATATTATAAAGGCTATTGATTACAGAGTTGTCTGAAAGTGAGCCTAGCACTTTGGCCAATCAGGATTACATATATGCCACCATAGGGTAGAAAGTGGTCCCAGGAATGTCCTTTGTCTGAACACTTCCAAACTTGACTTATTTGTGGTACCTAATGACTGGAATAGGATCTCCTATTCCTGTAGTTATTAAATACTGACTTGCACTGTGACCTTGGATTTCTGCAGAGGTTTTGTAGGCCAACAGCTGTGGAAACTATTTTTCTTTTGGAAAGAACTCATTGGAGGACAAAGGAAGAGGCAGTCTGCTTGTTTTCAATGGTAGATGACCCTGCTTGAGAAAGGGGATTTGCCTACAAAATCTCCAGAGGACCCTTCCCAACAAAGTTATTCTGTGATTCTGTAGATCACAGGCGTGCTTGGTGAACTTTAAGACCCAGATTTTACTCTCTGACAGTGCCCCAAATTTTGCCTCTCTAACTTCCTGAAAATATACCAAGTTAGGGCTTCATCTATGTTCATGAATATGAGCATGGCTAAACCTTGCTTGATTTCACATTATTATATGTGCCTGTGACAATTCACTTGTGAATGAATGCTAGAATGCTAATTTCCCTCTCTTTTATATCATTTAAACAAGACAGAAACAGCCCACTGATTTTCCCAGGAAGGTATTTATTTCATATTACATAGTGTGATTTTTCACTAGTTACCGGCACAAGTCCTGCCAAGACTATGCAGGAAAAAACATACAATTTTTGTGTGTTTATTTCAGTTTTTGTATCCTATTACTCTGTTTTGTTCTCTCTGTTTTTTTAGCATGTAGCAGCAAGCTCAGGTAGTGGACAAGATGATTTGAAAAAGTTAACAAGTATTCTAGAGGCCATTCCAGCTATCAAGTACATCTGCCTGGATGTGGCAAATGGCTATTCAGAGTATTTTGTGGAGTTTGTGAAGTCCGTCCGTGCCCTGTTCCCACATCACACCATTATGGTAAGTGTGTAGAAAGAGTGGAGGGGGTGTGTGTGTGTGTGAATTCTGTCCAGGAACAGCACCAGAGTTTGACTGGTAGACATCAGAAGCTAGAAAAGGAAGGGAAGCAAGGAAGGATGTTTAATAACAGTTTGGCATTGTCCATCCATTTCTGATGATTGCTGTGGGAATGTTTAGTGTGTGCTCTGATACAGCTGTCTGATGAAGTTGGCATGGAGGACTGGGTGGATCCAGTTCTTTTCCTACTCATGTCCTCCTTCCCACGCTAGATGAGATCTCTAATTGTTAAGTGTATAGGTTTAGTTTGGTGATTCCAAGCAGAGGTTTGCTGTGGGAATGTGCCAACATTTCTGGCCAGCTGGGGCCAGAAATGAGATCACTGCTGTTAGATCACTGCGAAGACAGCTCCATGCAGACTGATCCTTTCCTGTGATAAGAATGAGAGGGATGTTGGGCAGTTGCAAACAGCATTATCAGGGAGTAAAATGGTCAGTGCTGGGGCTTTTCATGGTACTTTCTGTGATGTTACTTATCCCATCTCAGAGTGCTAATTCCATGCTTCCTTGAGCGCTTTTGCACCAAGAATAGGATGTTTGCATGGACATGGAACTCTAGCAAAAGAGTGCTACTGCTGCTTTCCTAGGGCTCTTGAAGAAATGTGTCTGAATCGTTTCCATGAGAATAGCAGAAATCCTCAAACAAGCAGCAGATCTGTAATGAGGTTACTAGCCTTTCTTCAAGCCAGTGCTTGAAGAAAGCAAAAAATAATGTGTTGAGGCAACACTTGCCTCTTTTCCCATGCCAGAGATAAAGCTTCATGCATGTGAAGGAAATGTGAAGTAAGAATGTTCCTAAATGCACATTCTCCCTTGCTTCAATAGAGAATAACATGTTCAAGCAGCTCAGAGGAGAATGCATTCCTTTCTCCCATGTCAGAGAAAGGCAGTGTTCTTGCTTCTGAATGATGGAAAACTGAAGTGAGCTGGAATACTTGTTGGATTCTGGGTTATCATAGGCTGATGAATAGGCATTCTTCAACAGCTGCCAGGAGAGGTGGGAACCATTTTGTATGGTCGTATTTCCCATGGATTTGGAGAGAGAGATTTTGGAACTTGAAATGATAAATGTGGGCCTTCTGAGCTTTCTGCTTCATGTTCACTGAAAAAGCTGTTTCCTTGCTTTGGATCTGAAGTATTGTCCCTAGTTACATGATTACTCCAGTGTCTTTGTCTTTGAAGAGTTGTAGGAGGGAGCTTAAATCACATAGTTAAAGCCAAAGATCATCTCTGTCAGGAGAGGAAAGAAAATTGTGTGTCATACCCTCCTCCACCTCCCCACAGATTGCTGACTTTGCTGACTGAGGAGGGAACTCAACCAAGCTGAATTCCCCTGAAGGCAGAGAAGGTCAATGTCAAAGTCAGATATCAAGGCCAGATTTTAGTCCAGGGTTCTTAGGCTAGTCTCATCCACCTTCCACGTCTGTTCAGCTGCCTTCCTAGTGTCTCTGCTTTTGTGGCTAAGGTTATTGTTACTTCAGGTCTCATTGTCCTGACAGCAGCACCTGCTTGAGCACATTTACAGCCCTGACCTGTTCAGTTGCCTTCTCTGATTGTAGCTCCTTTCTCTGAACGTAGCTTAATATGGCTTAGGTTTTTCATCCCTGCACAGCAATAATTTCTACTCCTAAAAGCATGCTAACAAATTTGGGGTGTTCAAAAACCTTCAGTTTTCCAAAGCCTTCAGAGTCTGTTCAGTCCCTGAAGGTCTCTGATTCAACTAGAGACACCCACCTCTACCCTGCTTCCAAATGAATGCACATTCTGTGCCAGAATGGCCTTTTGAAGCTGTTCCTGACTGAAATGCAGGAGCTGGTGAAGGCTCCTTTTAATGGTAATCAGGAGGACATGTCCTGCTGCTGCCTGTTCTGACTGCTTTGATGTGTCTGTGCTATGCCTGCAGTATGTTCTCTGCTGTTGGGGCTTTCAAACAAAAGGGTTAGCAGTTAAATAGGAGGTATAAAAATAAAGAAGCTTTCTCATAGCTGAAAGTGATCTCCAGGACTTGCAAGTTGTCTTGTTTGCTTTCCTCAGCATGACTGTTCATTCCACAGTCAGCTGCAGTGCAATACAAAACAGTAACCCAACCCTGGATCTCAGGGAGTGTGTGTTCCCAGGGGCCATATAATGGGTTCAGCTCTGAGGTTGAAAGGGGATGTGCAAAGCAATTGTGGTTAATGTAGTACTCTCTGAGGCCAATACTGCCCTGCAGATGGAGGATGTCTCTTGTGTAACAGCTTTTCAAATGCATGTTTCTGTCTTTTTAAATACTTACTTTTATAATCACATTACCTTATTTTCTTCTACCTGGTTCTGACACGAGGTTTTTTCACTACTGCATTTTGTAGTCATTTACAAAGAAGATCAGTTTCTCCATGGAACACAAAGGGTAGGGAAGACAAATAGGGGCACAAAGGTACAATGTGACTTGTCTTAAATCACTCATCAGATTGGGAATGGGGGAAGAAGGAATATTTAAGTCTTCTGAGTGTCTTACAAGTGCCCCCCAGAACCAGGAAGATCCTGAGGAGGATCACCCATTGGGGTGTTTTACTGTTGGTGCAGCGTTAGCTGCATCAATTGTGCTTGCTTGCCCAAGTCTAAAGAAAACCTGTAGTCAGCATTCATGATGGAGGATCAGAGCCTTTATATTACAGGTTGTATAGTCCTTATTTCTTAGTTTAATTGTAGACTTCAGGGTTATTCCATCACCATCATAACAAGCTAAGTTATCCTTGCCAGCAAGGTTTGCCAAGTTTTTATCCTGAATTTTTCTTTTCATGCTATTCCTCTATTCATTATAGAAGAGCAACCCTGAGGGGAGCAGGGAGTGTGGCAGGAAGAAGACTGAGGCAGGAGCACACTTGGAGATACAGCAGCACCCACAAGATGTGGGCCAGAGAAGGAGACAAGCGGAATTGCAAAGCAGAAGCAGAGGGAAACAGCAGGAGCCAGAAGTTGTTGCTCTTCCTTGGAGTCAGTAGCAGAACTTTTCTGGGCCTTGGAGGCAGAATGGAGGCAGGATTCAGTCAGAGAAATCCATGCAGAGTACTCCCAGTTCATCCCTAGAACACAGACCAGAGTAAATTCAGTTGTGGCATGTCTGCCAGAGCTGACATCTCAGAACAGGGGCCAGGCAGGATCCCAGGATAGGAGAGAGTGATGCTGCTGGGCCAGGTGATGCTGGCCCAGGATAGGAGAGAGTGATGCTGTCTCAGGTCAGGCACAGTACTGAGTGCAAGCACCCCCCTGGGTATGGCTCAGCCTTATAAAGGGAACCTCCCTCCATCTCATGGTTAAGCACCCCTTGCTTTCGTGGGTGGGAAGTGTCCTTTGGCCGTCTTCCTGATAATGTGGAGGCACAGACTGTGCTTTCCTCTAGGATACAAGAAGAAAGTTTGAGAACTGTTGTCATAGACACTTCTCCCCAGCTCGATCCATTGCCATTTGCCAGCAGCTTTCAATCAGTGCACCAGTGTTCCTGTCTTAGGCAGTATGAGTTGATATTTATAGCAGGCTTTCATGAGGCACAGTATCAAATGCCTGACTGAAATTCAGAGGCACTGCCCTACTGTATTCACTAATTTTGTATCTCTGTCAGAGAAGCTGTAGTTTTTATAATCCTGTTAACATCTTGATCTCATTAAAGTCAGTAGGGAAACTCCCTTTGAGTTTTCTGAGGCCAGGATTTTCCTCAGAACTGACCCACAGTTCAGTCATCCTGGATAGTGCTGGAATGACCCAGAGTGGTGTTCATTTGAAACCTCATACTGAGTGATGGTACATCACAATACTTGCACCAATTGCTATGTTCCCTGACTACTTGTGTAAACACACTACAAAGTGTAGTCTGTAGTGACTTCACTGTGCATGTTCCAATTGTGTTCTATTCTTTTAAGTTAATTTTAAGAGGGTTTCATTTCTATAGTCTCAGTCTTTCTAGATTGACCTTTTCAGAATTTTTTTTTTGTTTTAAGTTGAAGTATTCTGGCTTTATCATACCAGTGGGAACTTCAAAAGCCCTTTTGCCTCAATTCAGCTGTCATACTGGTATCAGTGGTAAGGCAAGCATTGGTTTCAGTAAAGCAAAGTTCAGCTGGATGTGAGTAAACTGATTTCCCTTCACCTGTTGTACTGGGGTCTCTTCACATACAGATAGCTGTGCCTCACTCATAGTGGGCTTTTTGTGCTTTCTGAGGTCTGCAAAAGGCTCTTTAAGAAGTAAGCCTCTCACTGGCAGGTTGAAATCTGCTATGTAAAGCTCCACTTCTTCCTTGAGAATTTGTTAAGGATCTGCAGATTCAGAAAGACAGAAATCAGTGATGTGTGTACATGCATTCCAGGAAGAAATGTATGCTGGGGACATAAGTGCTTTTCCCTGCTAGGATGAGCATTTTGAACCAACATATGCAGTTCCATCATTTTCTTGCAGTAATTTAACAGTAAATGTCTGGTTAACATTTCTGAAGAGACAGACAACCCTCTATGCTCTGCTAATAAGAAGACACTGCTGTTTAAATTAAATACATATTTGATCCCAAATCTCATGGATTTGACTTGACTGACTTGAATACCTGCTTCTTCCTATTTATGGATCTTTGGAATATGTTCCAGTATTTCACCAAGTTGTACTGTGATGTGTGTCACACAGCACAGGTGGTCATCTGCCTTCCAGAGGTAAACTGCTTCCTTCATGTCCTAAGTGGCACACTCTCCATCACCCCACCTTGGAATGTACAGCACTTAGTATAACAAATTACCACTGAGCAGAAAGGAAGCAGTGCTTAGCTGAAGCACTGTACCTATTATATATTCTTTATTTCCTGATTGTTCTATTTTATTTTATTTTTAATCAATATCATGCTCTTTTGAGCAAAGTTAAGTGGTCCTGTATCATAGACCACAAATTGCTGCTCGATACTATCATTGTTTTTATAAGTGCTCCAGGTGGTGGCTTGTCAGCTGTTTCAAGCTAATAAAAGGAGGAAGCAAAATACAATAAAAATAAATAAATGGTGAAATAGGAGTCAGAAATCAGTAAGTGGAGAACAGGCCTTGCCCAGTATTCCCTGGGTACCCTTCTGCTGACTTCAGCAGTAGTTACATTTGAATAAAAGTTCTACTAAGTAAGGACTTTAGAATTTGCCTCCTCCTCTGCCCATGTGAGTACTGCTACAAACACTTGTTAAGTCCTGCGATATCATTATGTAAGAGGTTTTCTGAACATCTCTAGATCTAAATTCAGATCTCCAGGAATGAATAGGCTGTCCTTTGTACAAGTGCAAAACAAGTGAAGTGGAGAACTGGAGGTTTATCTTGTGCAGTTTTTCTGATTAGGAATGTTCTGTAGACATGAGACAAGCCACAGAGCTGAGATACAAACCCAACTTGGTTTGTAATTGTCCAAGAGTATTGTAGGAGCTAGCAAATGTTAGAGCAGGACCCCTCGCATCACCTATCAAATATCTTGGGAGTCTGGGGAAGTTCCTGCTGACAGAAGGTGAAACAGTGTTACTCCAGTCTACAAGAGGGGTGTGAGGGAAGACCTGGGAAGCTCAACACAGGGGCATGGGGCATTTGCCGCCTCTGTAGGAAGCCTGTTCCAGGGTTTGTGCACCCTCTCGCTTAAGAACTGATTACTTGTGACAGGTCTGAACCTCCCTGAGGGGTGCAGCTTTGAGCCGTTCATATGCATCCTGTCACTGAATCCTAGGAAGAACTCAGCACTTCCCTCTCCACCTCCCCTCCTCAGGAAGCTGTAGTGAGCAAGGAGGTCACCCCTTGGCCACCTTCTCTCCAGGTTAGATGAACCCAGTGCCATGGCCACTCCTCACAGTACCTGCCTTTCAGTTGCATCACCAGCTTTCCTACCTTCTTCTGGCACATTCAAAGACCTTCACATCCTACTTAAGTTGTGGGCTGCAATTTATAGGATTGCATTCCTGTACAATGTTCCCTCAGAGTATGGGAATGCAATTAGTACAGCTTGTAGTGAGTCAGTTCAGCGTGTGCTATGTCAGCATTCATTTGCTTTGTGCAGCCCTTTGCAGAGAGGAAAGTGTGGTCTGAAAATGCACTGGCTAACAGTTTGTTTTCAAATGTAACTCAAAGCGTAGGTTTTAGCTCATAAATCTCCTTTGAATAGGATTCAAACATCATTTGAAATCTTTGCTCTTTGAAGACTGTCTTTTCCCCGAAAATCATCTGGACAGAGGACACTCCTGGCAAGGGAAATAATCTCTAGCCTCACTCTGGCTGCTGATCCATCAGATCCACAATTGGACCCATGCAAGGGCCTGTCTTGTCACACTGAGCGTGCATCAAAATGTTTCTTTAACTGAATAGAAATAGACTGGCAGCTCTCTGCACTTACTGCACCAGTTTTGCAAGCCAATTACCAAGTGTGTACTAGAAGGTTGTTTTGTAGTTTCTTTGATTAAAAATATCAGTAATTTCATCACACTGGCCTTCTCTGCATTCACAGCATCCATGGACAAGAAAAATCTGTATCTCGTGGTATACCCAGCCGAGGCTCTGACAGAAGAGGGCTCCTACTGCAATAAACCACATGTGAAAAACTCTACTCTAGGAATAGGTAACACAGTATCAGGGGAAGTTCTACAAGTTTCTGCTACAATTTGGAGTAGGTAAATGTTCCTGGAGGCATGAGTAGATCACAAGGTGACTGTGAACCACCAGTGTGACAGGCAAATGCATTCTTGTGTGTCAGGCAAGATATTTCCATAGAAAAGGCAAGTGTTGTGCAAAGCCTTGGTGAGAACTCACCTGAACCACTGTGGATAGTTCTCATTCCTCAGGTTCAAGAAAGATCTGTCTGGTTATGACTTCAAGGAAGTTCAAGAAAGTCTGGTATGAAGGCAAATGAAGACTAAGCAATTTATTAGGAATGTGGAGAGCCAATAGAAGAACTTTTCTAGAAGAGGCAAGACAAAGGCTGAGAGAGCTGTCTTCACTTTCAGCAAAGATAACAATGTAGGCAAAAGGAGGAAAAGGGCTATTGAAGTTCAAGGAAAAATACAGTAATGAACACAAACCAATTCAGAACTTCTTTCAAAGAAGATGTTACCGTAAACAGCATGGTCTCTGTAGCTCTGCAAAGGTCATGCAGAGGGAACCAAACCCTTGTTTTTAACCAGTGTCATCACCACAACCAAATGTATATATATGATGTGAATGCTCTGATTTATATAGTCTGTATGTACATACCAATTTTGTCACCAATGCACAAAATTATAAGAATAGCACCTTACTTTCAGTGGGCAAAATACTGAATCCTAAAGGAAAAATATATTTTCCAGTGTTTTAAACAAGATCTGAACTTCTTCCTGCAAAGCGAGTTAGGCAAAAGGCATGGAGGTCTCTAGGCTGTGCAGGAGAGAGAGGTAGGGCAGGAGAGGTGGAGGAGTTCACTGTATATAAGAGAGAAGAGTAGCCCATGTGGTTAGGGATGATGTGGTTGAGAGCATCTGGGTGAGGATTAGGGGGATGGATGACAAAGCAGGTCTCCTGATGGAATGATAAGGATCAGGGTCTACTGGGCTAATTGTTAAATTCATTTGACTGGAGAATTTACCTGTATGACTGGTTTAGTCTTAGTGGCATGTCCAAGGAACAGTATGGTGAGTTATATTCTTCCATAGTCTGCATAGTTCAACTTCTAAAAGCTCTGGATAAAACTTTACATTATCATCTTTAGTCTTTACTGCAGTGGTTGTGAAATCTGCTGTACATGTGATACTGTTCTTTCTTTCTAGGCAGGCAATGTGGTGACAGGAGAGATGGTAGAAGAACTTATTATTTCTGGAGCAGATATTATTAAAGTGGGTATTGGACCAGGTAAGTCAAATAAGGGTGGCTTTTGGGACCATTGCTAGAGGAGTTGTCCAGATGGAACAAGTGTATAATGCTCTTTTCTTGCCTGTTAGAATGCCAAGACCTGCTCAGGTCAATAAAGTCCCAGTGAGCTCGCACACAGTGTGTTTAAGAAATGCACACACAGGGTGCCAGTGTTTCATACTGCACAGTGTTGCATATTGCACCTTCAGTCAGTGAAGATACTTGTTATTGGAAGCACTGGGCTGCCTGAGTTCCTGACATTATCACTGATAACATGCATTGTGTTTGGGAACACTTTTCTAGCCTGTTGAAAAGAGGATGAGTCATCTGAGCTAAAGCTCAAAGGATACTGTGTTCAGGTGTCCACTTCTATCATGGAAAGACAGGTTTCTGAATAGCTTTATGATTTGTGTTCTGTAAAGCTGAGGTTATCCTTGTCAATGTCTTCAAAGATGAAACGGGTATCAATTGTGAAATACGGATAACTGCATCTACCTGTTACTATTGCCTCGGAGCTAAAATTTACATTAATGCACTTACATGCTGTCTATCACTCTAACATTTCCATGGATAAACAAGGTGACCATGAACTTCTTACAGTTATCTTCCCTTCCCTAATATTGTTGTCTGGCATGCACTGCCATAATCTTTCTTTCTTTTTTCCCCCCACTCTCGCTTCCTTGTGCCTTCCTTCATGTTCCTTCTCTTGCTATTTTCTTCTTAGACTGGAGCTGGAGTCACCATATGTGGGCTAGATTTTAAAGTGGCTAACACAATGCCACTGACAGGATAGCTGTGATCAGCCAGTGCAGTGCAGGCAGATTGTTTACTCTGCACTGCCAGATAGTTATGGTCCATGAATGGATAACTGGAGCAGAGAAAATGATGTAATAAACATTGCAGTTGTGCCTGGGAAGATATCAAACAATAAATACTGCAAAATACACGAAGAATAAACAACAGAGATTTCATGGTGTAATTGTCATGGGCAAATTCAGATTTAAAAAAAGAATAATTATAGTTTGTAGCCTCAAACATGGAAATATGGGTAAATGCTGTATAGTCCTCCCTGGAGATCTTCCTGAACAGATCTGTACAAGTTGACCAGGCAAACCCACAAGTAACAAATATTTCTCCCTCAGGTCTTGAGGTTCTTTTCCAGATAATGATACCTCTTGTGGAAAATGGCAGTGATTTATTATAAAGCATTACATACACTATGAAGTACAAACCCTGTGGAAATCATATTAAAACTAATTTTCTTACTATTTGGTAAGAATTCTTTTCAGTGTTTTCACTTTGTCAGTTCTTTGAAGGATCTTTGGTAACTTTTGCTTTACAGATAGTGTGAGTATACCTGGATATCAGCTGAGGGAAAGGACCCAGATGTCACTGCATTTGGTTTACAATCTCTTTTGAAATTCTCGTTATGATGCAGGCCTTTTAGGTCTGTATCCTAAATTATAGGACTTAGACTGGCAAACGCATTTTGACTCTGAATTTGAGGGAAAAATAGAGAAGGTATTCCAAAAGGTCTATAGCCATGTTGCTATGTTGAACTGTAAGTAAATTGGTTTTATATATATATGTATACACACACACACACACCCCTTTGTTTTTGTCTATATGTACATGCATGCACCATGTATGGGTATAAATAGTATAATTCAATGAGTAGATATAGTTCCTATATTTCCCTTGATGTACTGTACAGTTTTCAGATGATTATGTATCTCACTTTTTAAATGCTTTGTGCTGATTTTTCTATATTCCCCAAAATTGCAGTCCACTAAATATTCCTGCCTTCAGTATTAAACAAAAGATGGGAAAACTGTTACCAAAAAAAAAAAAAAAGCACAGCTTTTATCAGAGAATTACTTCTTTAAATATGCAGAAAAGAGATAGAAATATTTATTAGAAGAAATAGTCAGGTAAGAAATGCTACTGCTGAGTCTCCCAGGTTGTGATTCTGGTCCTTTTGTCCCTTTGCTTCAGGCACCTCTGTCAGTGATGCAGTAATTCCCTCACTGAGAAGCATTACTGATAAAAACTGAACTGGGACTAGCTCTGGAGAAGAAAGGGGGACATTAGTCTCAGCCAGAGCTCCCATGAAGTGACATGAGAGCATCTCAGAACTCAAGTTACTGTGTGCTCCTTTTATCTGTGAGAAGCCAGAATTGGCAGTAGAGACTTCTTGGAAGAAAAAGAATGCTGATAGAAACACATTTTTTCTGTATCACTTCTGTCATCCTAATGGGCTGTGTTTATTCCTGTCATTCTCTTGTCTAGGTTCTGTGTGTACCACTCGAATTAAGACAGGGGTGGGCTATCCACAGCTAAGTGCTGTTATTGAGTGTGCAGACTCAGCACATGGCTTGAAAGGACATATCATCTCTGTAAGTAACTATCATCCACTCTCAGATTCCCACTGTGCAAATCGTTGTGGAACAGGAGAATCAGTCTAGTACCCTGCATGTTAAGGTCTGTCCTTCTGTCATTCCCAGTTGACTCCTGTACAGTTCCTAGGACAGTCAGTGGAGATCCAGATGTAAAGAAACGAACTCTCTAACATTAAAAAGATATGGGCACCTCATTCTTGTTTATGCCTTTTGAAACCTGCTTCTTGCTTCCTTAGTGGAGTAAATTGTTATGTGAACAGAATAGGAAGCTTGATAGTGTTTTCACTATTGAAGCAAACAGTAATTCCTGTGAAAGGCTTCTGAAAAAGGGGTGGAATGTAAACATGACTTTCCTCAGAGTGTGACTGAGTGGCAGGCAGGCAGTAGAGGGGAGTACAAGGTAAAATGATGCGAGCCCATCTGTGCCCTAGTTGGATTGATTCAGATAGCATCCTCACAGCGCTCTCTGCAAAGAGGCAGGAGTGTTTGAGGTGGCTCTTTTGAGCACAGCTGGCACGTGAGACACTTATGTTCTCACTAAACTCTGGGGAAATAACAAGCCTGTGGAGAAGAAAGAGCATCTGTCTGTATTGCCTGCTAATGGCAGTTTCTACTCTTGTCAGCAAGACCGGATTCACCTCACAGAGAGAAAGTAAATTGGTAAGCATGGCCCCGGACTGAGCTAGAGTACAGTCTGCAGCACTCAAAGGTGCTTGGGCATGTCCTGGCCGTGTCAGGCTGGCACAGCCCCTGCAGGCTGCAGCTGTGAGGCAGCTGCTCATGGGGCGGGCACAGGGGCTCACCTGTGTGCTGTGCTCACAGCCAGCAGCCTCCCTCTGCCACCCTAGCAGAGACCACACACTGGATTTTAGATCTACTGCCAAGTGAAATCACTGGAAGGCCCAGGTTTCTTAACCCAGTTGGGACTAGTATCCATGTGAAGAAGGAGTGTTGTGTTGTGTTGCGTTGCATTGTTGAGGAGGGAGGTGAGGTTAAAACAAACTGATTGTGGATGGGCAAAGGGTTTGACTGGATCTCTTGGAGTATAATGGAGCAGGAACATGTGTTACAGTCAGATCTCTCTTGCTCTTCATTGTTAATGAACATGCTGTGGCTCCTCTATATGAATTTTGCAGAAAAAAAGAGAAGCAGTCTGTGATTTTTCTGATTTGGGCAGTATTGCAAATGTTTCTGTCTACAACAGACAGTAGAACATGTGTGCAATAGCGCATGAAAGCCTCACTTGTTACTGTGAAGGCTGGATAAGTATAGGTGTCATCCTGGCAGTGGTGCTCAGATACCCATCCTAGTTTTGCAATAATCATTTTCTGCTAGCAGCCCTCAGAAGAATGCTGTTACCCTGATTTTACAAGAAAACAGGAAGTGTGTATTCAGACTGTTGAAAAATTAGATGGTTCTTTACTGTATCTCCTTTCCTGCTTTGGGAATGGATCGGTTCTTGACTTGCTCAGGTTTCAGTGATCCTGCACCTATCAGCCCCCTGTGGGGGGATATAGGAGGGCAATTTAATACCTGTCTACTACCAAAATCTGGGCCAAGAGAAATACCTTCAGCTGCAGCTGAGGTCTCTAATATCACTTCAGCTCAATTCTATCACCCATTCTAAGAAGAATAAAGCAAGGGTAAGGACATTATGCCTGAATTCTGGAGCATTCCAGAATGGGTATTGGTGTATTTATTAGGGAAAGAAAAGGCTGGACTGCATGGTTGTTGCCAGAGCTCTGGCAAGAATATAATTGAATAGAGGTATCCTCATGATAGAAAAACACCATATGGCAGCAATTCTAAGTATAGAATTGGGTCTAGTGGCAACAAGTATACATGGCATCCCTCAAAATGTCTCACTGCTGTCTTTCTGCTGATTGAAGAAGGGGCACACCCTACCTCAGCCAAAAAAATCCCCTACCTGAGCCAAAAAAAATCCCAACAGGCAGAATATTGCCACAGCTATATATGTCAATTCCCCAGGAGAAAATGTGTCCAGCAATTTTTGTTATGTTGATATGAAAGTAGCAGGAAGGATGTGGAAAGATTCAAAGCCTACTAGCTAGCTATGTGCAGATTATAGCTAATGGTGTGATATGAGTTAGTTCCTTGGGGTACTTTCTTGTATCCACTTCTGTCTTGTCCAGTACCTTCATCAAATTAACTCCTCATTCTTGTTATGTTGGTACAATTTCCATGTGAAGGAAAAGAAGTCTTGCTCTCAGGATGAGAAAGTGGTGGTGCTGAGCACAATATAGGCTCTGCAGAGAACACAGCACAACTGAACCCTGATCTTCAGGAGCTCTGCTAGGATGGGAGCACAAACTGGGATCTTAAATGTTCTTATTACTGAAGTTATCACGTATGATTTTTGGAACTGATTCGTTGACAAGGAAGGTGACAATTTTCATGCAAACATGATAGTCCAAGTGAACACCTGGTGTCTGTCTAGTCATTTACACAGAGAACTAGGAGGTAAAATTGCACCAGTTACTTTCCTCATGCTAAATTATCTGTAAGACTCAAAGCTCAGCTCAGAAATGAATCTTTCATGACTCACTGAAAGCAGAGAGGAAACCTTCCCTAAGATACAGGCATGGTTTCTGTCCCGTGCTGTTTGTCTGGGAGCCAGTAGTCTCAGTTTTCATTCTTGCTAATCCCTTGGCCTTGAGAAAGTGCTGCAGTGAGTTACAGTGGGGGGGCCTGCTGGAGATGCTTCTTGTAGGTCAGAGAACTCCTCTGCTGGGCAGAGGCAGTCACGTATTCTAGTAAGCCAGCAATGTGGGGAATGGAAAGCAGGCCTGCATGTGTCCTCTCTCATGTGGCTATCATTTGACAGAGATCCCTGTTTCCCTTTCTCCCTGCCTGGGTGATATGTCACCAGTATTCAGTGAAAAGAATGACTAAGGGCTTCTTCACCCAGCTACTGCCATACTGTCCCATTTTCCACACAGAACACTTTCCACACAGAAATATACCCGGTATATGTAGTTCAGAATAAAGCACCATATGTATTGTTTTTACTGCTGTATATGCCACATACTTTGTATATCTTCTGCATAGTAAATAGCTATCTGTTTGCTGATACTTTAGAAAGCACTGGTTATGCAGTTTATTGAAAGGTTGCTTGAAACATAAATCATAGTTATAAACTCATTATAAATTGCATACAATACTGAATGTTCAACCAGTGTATACTGGTTTTCCATGCTGTATTTCTTTTTTCACTTGGGCTAAATTCTGTTGCTGTAAAATGGCTTTTCTATCTGGAGAACAAGACTGAGGACAAAAACATTACTTCAGCCATGTTAAAGTAATTCTGTTGGGAAAGCTGCTTTCCCCCATCCTTCTTCCTGGCACCCACTTGGCTCAGAATCATGCTGTCTATAGGTTCCATGACCATAACCCTTTCCAGTAGTCTTACTTTGGTGTTATGCCAGTTCTCCTGAATTCAGAGGCAGATTTTTACAGATAAATTTCCCCAGGGTTCTGAGGTAGAGGCTGAGCCTGCAGCAAGCTCCATAACTGAAGCCCAGCCATCTACAAGTAATTTTGAAGCCAGACCCAGGGCCCTGTTGGGACAAGCTGAATTTAAAGGGTAAGGTTCCAAGTCAATGCACCAGCAGAACAGTCTTACTTTGTAAACAGAGTGTCTGTTTTTTCACATGGAATGAAGTGCTTTACTGCATATAGCTTTGTTATGTAGCATCTTCTGACATAACTGTTTAGTATGTTCCCTTTTTGTTTCCCCTTCTGTGAATCACTAAATTTACCTACTTATCTGAAGTAACTGAAGACATCTACAGATAAAGAAGGACTGTGAATCATCATTGTCAGTTCCTTTTATTGTAAATGGTAACCCCTGAACTTTTGGGCAAGTCTCTTAAAGCTGCTCAGCATTTTGTAATTTGGTAACATTCAAAGTGATATTTTTTGAAGCGGTGATTAATGGTTACACAGTAAGGCCCCCCCATCCTCATGGTGCCTCTGAAAGCATAAAACTTTCATCACTGCCACTACTGGGTTAGTTATAAAAGTCAGATATTGAGCCACCCAAAAACAACTGACTGCAACTCACCTACCGGAGAGCATTCAAAGCCAATGTCCCTCAGATAGTAAGAGTCCTAAAACTGTGCTTTGAAGATTATTTGACTCTTCTTTCTACTGTGGCTCTTCCTCCCCTGACACGTGCACACACACTCACACCCTCCTCCAGGGTATGAGAGACTTGTTAAAGGGGAAGAATTGCACAAGCAGAGCCCTTAAAAGGAGAGAGAAATTCAGATGTCAGCCCAGCACTCATTCCTGGAGCTGACAGCAAGGGTGTCTAAACTCAACAAAAGGCATAATGGTTATCAGCAAATGGAATAAAAGCCATTTAAGTTCTGCCAGGCACTGTTTGCAGTGGGGTGCCCTTTGAAAAGCCACTCACTTTTGGATCCACCTGCTCAGTTTTCTGGGCACACAGAGTTGGTAACCCACAGCCCTGCTGCCAGCTGCCCATCAAAGCCAGCTCTAATGTGGCTGATGGTGGGGGTGTCTGGCTGTGCATGGCTGCAGGTCAAGCACAGCCACACATTTCTGCCAACAGGGAGGTGAAACAGCATGAGGTAACCAGCAAGTCTGGGGGTAGCTTCAAAAGCAGGAAAGATGTTGGCAGTCTGCAATGGATCCAGATCATCAAAGGAGTGGGGAGCTCTCCTGGTACAATGACTGTGTAGACTAAAGGATCTTTCATCTGATGTTCAGACCTTTACAAATCCTAAAGAACCATAGCACATGATGAGCTCTGCTGTGTGCCATTCCTTTTTTACAGTTCTATCACACAAATACAACCTCCTTCCCCTCAGCTAAACCCCCTTCATCAGCCACTGCATTGCATGGAAATTGAAATGTGTAGGTCTAAAATGCTAGAGGTCCACAGTGTTGTTGTTTCCTTTCCAAGCCCATAGCAAACAGTAAGGAATAGGATGAGAGGCTCATTTTCACTTACTAAAAATTGTATTAACCAGGTTAGAGATTATCAGATAAAAATCTCACATAACTGATGGTATATTGCCTCTCCCCTTCCACTGTGATCTTTTAATATATTGTAAACTGCTGAGAAATTGTTTTTAAATGTCTTCGGCGGTTTAAGGTAGAGGCTTGTGGTACCTCTGCATCACACAGCCTTTCATTAAAATGGCAGGGTATGATTTGGATCATCAGAAGAGGTTTTGTTTTCTGGTTTCTGGGATTTGGAAACTTGCAGTCAGGAATTTGCATTGCTGCTGTTACCAGTGGTATTCTCAGTACACTGTACAGTAGAGTAGGTGAGCCTCAAGAAGGTAAGCAGTGGAAAGGATTATCTGGATTCCATGAAAACATAGCCAAGATGATACATCCCAAGTGCATGGTCAGCTCTCTTGACATGCTGTTCCTGAGCAGGGGCCACAGTGCCACAGTGCTGTAGGTCGCAGAGCTCCAGTGCTCACCGAGTCCCTGAGTGACCTCGCTGCCACTCACTGTCGTCTTTTCTTTGTGCAGGACGGAGGATGCAACTGCCCAGGAGATGTCGCCAAAGCGTTTGGTAAGAGCAGTGTGTCGTGACACCCCCCCACGTGTCTCCAGCGTCCCTGGCAGCAGGGATACAGGAATCGGTGTGACCCTGGATTTGTAATCAATTAGCAGGAGATTAAGTTAGTCCCTGTAGCTGACTTCAGTGAAATTAATGCAACAGGCATGAATTTGCTCTTTGGAACAGGCAGTCCAAATTCTGCAGTGCAAAACATAGAGTGGTCAAAGTGATATTTAGAAATTATCTGCCAGGGGTGTATGAGGTACACCTGCTGGGAGAGTGCTGCGAAGAAAACTGATCAGGGTTTCTTCTGAGTAGGGTTCAGAGACGCCTGTAACATTGCCAGATCTGGCTGACTTGAGCCTTGAGTGGAAGAAGAGCTGGTGGAATGCATGTTGGACAGAAAACAAAACAAAAAGGCAGGCCAGATCCCTGGAGATGTTCTTGGGATCAGCTGTCCACTTGAAGAGATGAAATTTTATTTATACTGTATCCCCTAGAGCTAAGCAGATGTCTGAAACATCTAAGTTAACCATTAACAGATTGTGCTTTCATGTAAGTAAGTTCAGTGAATTGCACCAGCTCTTGGTGATAGAATGGAGGATTTAATCTGTGAGTATGGTCGGTTGGGTGTGAGGGTTATGTTGGTATGGGAGGGTCAAACTCATGATTGTCACTTAGCCATAGCTAAGCAGTGACATTGTTACAGCAGCACATGGGAAGCAGGTGCTAAATGCATCCTGAGATGACAAGACATTTAAAGGTACTCCCCCACCTCCCAAAATTTCAGACTCTTTGGAGGTGTTCATTTAAGGTAATGCCTGGAATACAGAGAGACAGCACAGTCTCTCACTGGGGTTTCAGGGTGGTATGAAAACAAGAGAGTGCATTATGATACAGAATGTCTGCTTTGTAGGAAGCTTTACAAGTATGGAAAGTAGAGGCAGGCCTAAACTCAAGTTACAGACTTGCCAAGAAAAACCCTAGGCCTCCTGGAAAGGTTGAAACCAAAATCTGTCTTCTAAGTTTGCAGACAGTTCCTGTTTTGAAGCAGGTCAGATGACAAGGAAGACTTAATTTGAGAATTCGAAGGAGAGCTGTGGAGCGATTGCTACAAGCAAGGAATGTGCTTGATCAGAGGATTTCATATAACCCTTGTACTACCCAGTGGTGATGTGGTGCAGGGAATAGATACTTCCAGCTGGGTGATTCCAACATAGCTGAACAGCAGCGTCTACCCTCTTAGGCAAGATTGTATTAAAAAATGTCCAACCTCTCCTCAGCCCTCACTCTGACATGCTGGCTTCAGTGAGGTCTTTATTCTGCCTTTCTCTGGCTCCAGTGCTCACCAAGTTCTTACTGGTGGTGTGGTCCTTGGGAGTTTGTGAACTGAAAACTGTGACCTCGCTGTATTCCTGGCTGTCTGCACAGAAACCTGGCCTGTGGAAGAGGTCTTTCTTTGACAAAAGCATTTCCAGAAGTTAGAACAACAGGAAGCAACTTCACAGTGTTTCAGATGTTTTTCTTTGTAGTGTTTATTACAAGTCTGAAAGATCCCTGTATTCTCTTTGGGCTAACTGAACCTGAACTTGCTTGAAACCTGTGAAGAGACAGCTTCTGGCTTTGCTGTTCATCAAGAGGTGCTGGGATTCACAGTGGTACATGTCTGAAGGCTGCTATAGGATTATCTCTTGGACGGGAGAGCATCAGAAAGCTGACATTTTCCAGGCAGTAGTTGTACTCTTCATAGTAACCCAGACAGATCTGTGTGACTGTGTGTCACAGCTACAGAGCTGGAAATGATGGAGATGACCCTGAGGCAATAAACTTACTGTATCTGGTTATGTACACTTGAGATAGACACACTGTGAACATCTGACAAGCTGGACCCAGATGTGCCTTTGTCAAGCTTTGAGATAACATTATTACTATCAGTGTTTATTGAATGCTACTGAAGTGATTGACTATCTGAGCCTCGTAGAATGTAGCCACCATGCCCAACATCTATAAGTCAAAGCCTTGATACTGAATTGTCTGGCACAGACCTCTGTGCTTGAGTTACATTAATATATTGGATAGCAAAGACCAGGTGATAAAATACCCAGATCTACAGTTTCATCTAGGGACGAAGGCCTGGACAGAACATGGACAAGAGACAAGAAGAGGACTTGGGTTATTGTGCTATCTCTTTCAGGTGAATCACTGTAAAATCTTCATGGGATGGGATGATTCCCTATAAAGCAGTGACAGAGCATCTATTTGAATTACGGGAAGTGTGAGGGAGTCCCAAATGTGAAGACAAGCACTGTCAAATGACTAAAGGTGTGACTGGAGGAGCCAAGTTCATGGAAACAGAAGGAGTAGATTGGATTGAGTGAGAGAATTGTGAAGAGCCAAGAAAGAGATGTTGAGAAGCTTTAAGGTGCACCTGTGACTTGGTGTCAGGACTCAGAGGTGGATTGGGCATTTTGACAGAGGGGAAACAAGGTAGAAGCCTATTTAAAAATGCAAGGAACAGGGCAGCACTGAAGATGAGGGACAGAAATGCTGGGAGAAACATACTTTGGGGAGAGACTGCTGGAACTGCTGGATGGGAACCTGGTATGGATTTGGTAAACTGAAGATGTCACTGCCATCTGGGTATTAGAGATGATCATGAAAAATATGTAGGTTGGTAGGAAAGAAAAGAGCTATTTAGATGCAGGAATGAGAGAGCATGAAAGAAATTTATGCTGGGCTCTCAGATGGTTCATACAACTGAAACCTTGGAAAGGTTGATAACATGAACACATTTCTCAGAATGCTCCAGGGAGGCACTACTGTCTCCTTTTTTAATGATGAGAAGTCAAAGCACAGAAATACTAAGTTCAGTTGCCTGAGGTCACATATATTTTTGTGACACAGCCAAGAAAGAATGTGCCTTTTGAATCCTATGCCAGCATCTTTAACACATTACTGCTGTTCCTTACAGCAGTGGTGAGAAGAGATGCAGGAGCAGGGAAGGAAAAGGAAGGAAAAATCATATGGAAAAGTCAACTGGGGACATATACTAGTTCCAAATTATACCAGATCACACTGGCTTTTTCTCCTGTTTTCAACAGCTGTGTGTGTACCTACTGCTGCAAAGGCTTACTGGCTCAGCTGGAGCACAGGTGAATGTTAATTCCAGGGCAAGCTCTGGTCCAGGCAAACTTAGGCTGCATCTGCCTGGAGGGCTGCCCAGCTCACAAATCCAGGCTGACTCCAGCTGAATTTGTGCAGAGCCAATCTGGTTATCAGTGACTTGTATAATCAGGCATACAAAAGACATGGGAGGGACTCTGTCCAGGTCCAGCAGAACTGGAGTGTGAGTGCTGCAAGCTTGGGCTGGCATCAGCACTGCTATTCTGTAATGGCTTGAAAGAGGAGGCACTGTGAAATGTGAATGAGCAAAATCAGCCCAGATACAGCATAGGCCTCAAGGGGAAAGTCAGTGCACAAAAGTGGCATTGTGTAAAACCAGGACGAGTCTGGCCAGCTCTAGCTGAGCTTCTGGTATGTTTGTGAGCAACATACCCCATCACGTCCTGTGTTATCTAGGGGGTTGTTGCCAGGTGTTCCCAGTCCCCTACAACCTAAAATAATGGCATGCTGTCAATCTATACTTGAAAACAAAAGACTGCAGATGGATGTTGCAAACATTCACTGGTGCTTCTGGTGGTTGTACAAGAAAAACATGCATAAGCTACAGACCATGCTAAAAAGTACAACCTCCTGGTTAGATATTAACTGATGGAAACATAATGGAACAGGCTTGAAACTTTCAGATATCTTTGCAACACTGAAGCACAGTGCAAGGTTCTGGAGAACATTGGAGAAGTATATTTAATATGGGTTTGTAATTTCTGGAGCAGCAGGGCAGCAAGCATGTGTCATTTCAATGTTTAGACGTGCTACATCTGCTGTAACATAGCTCCTCTCTTCTGGAATAGCTTGATGAATTATGTTGCAGTTTGCAAAAGTTACTCAAGTTGGATGAGTTTCAATCCTGTAATTCAAACATATTTGCTTCCCTCCCAAAAGTATGCAGCCAAAAGGAAAATAATAAATAGATACAGAAGTGCACAGGAACCAAAATTCTGTGATTCTGAAGTGTAGATTTCATGTGCCTTTTGCATTATTAATTTGAAGGCTGGAGGACCCACAACCAAAAATGGCACTAGAATTGGGGATCAGGAGATACTGTTAACAAGGCAGAGTCCAGAATGCCTTTTGGCAGGCTTTTGACTTGTTTAAACACCCTCTTTGCAGCCTTGACCTCAAAGTTGTCCCTCCCTCCCTCCTTCCTCATGTTTTCTTCCACCCATGAAGAAGACATAAACTAGGACTCCCAGGGTGCTTATTTTTTGCAAAGATGGAGCAAGGTTGTGCTAGGTAGCAACAGGAGTTTGGCACCAGGAATTAGAAGATGTGTATTCCCTTTGTTTTTGGCAGGTTAACAGTAGTAGCAGACTTGAGTCAAATCAAGACTTTAAAACTCAGCCATCTGAAACAAGAAAGCTCAGGAGAAATCTGCCAGGTAGTTGACATGATAGAACACCTGAATAGGTGCCTGGCTATAAATATTGCTTGTGATATGCTTTGCACAAGCTTCATTTTTAGTGTCCCTTTAGCATGGACACAGTGTTCCTTTGAAGCAGCCACCAGGCAAAGGGAGGTGAGGTCAGCAGAGCAGCTGGGTGCTCTGCCCCCAGGCACTGCTGCCAGCTCTGCTCTGTGGCAAAGGAACTGGCACACTTCATCTTGTCATGTGTTCTAAGATCATAATATTCCCAACTTCAGGTTTGGCAGAGGCTGAGCAGATTTGATAGGGATTTCACTTCTCAGATTTCAAGGTCTGGTGCTATTGCTTGTATAGTAACAGAGATCAGAGCAAATCCTAATGCCAGATTTACCTAGTCTAGGATCTCCCCAGAGTTTGGATGTGTTCTTAGGAGGATGGGTGTAGTTCAAGCTCATCTGTTTTCTGTGAAGTGTGGTTTATAGTTCAGTTCTTCTGCCAGTTCTGGGAAGAAGCTGAGCAGAGGGGAGGCCCGTTCTGACACATACAGGTTGAAGAAGCAGAGAGTATGAACAGGAAAATGCTTTTTTCAGGGTTGGGTCACCACAGGCTCATAAAAGACTAGAGTCAAACTTTTCCAAGCAAGACTAGATATGCCAAAATATCCTCACAGGAGGAGCTGCTGGTGGAATAGTTCCAGCCCAGCTGGAAATATTGGAGATCACAGTAGAAAACTAAGAATGATTCCAAAAATCTTCTTCCTGATCTTACTCCCAGTGGAGCTGATTTAATGATTTACAAAACCAGAGGAGATAGACAGACTGAACAGTCATGACTGAGTATTAAGTGTTGCTGTTCAGTATCTGGAACATATTTAGGAGTTATAGCTATGGGTTAGAGTTCCTTTGTGGTGCATGCTGAGAACCACAGAACCCAGGAGTGGTGGTCTTTGACCCAGAATTTTTAAACAGGACCCAAATGCAGACCCATCTAGATCTCTGACTAGGAATCATCCAGAACGACACTGAACACCTATGGCTGATGGACTTGAAAAATCCATAATTTCAGTTAAAAATCCACTTGTTTTATGTCATTGTTGGGAGGATTGCATTACATTCATGAGCCTGCTTTCCTTCAGGGTACATTCCCACCCACCACTTGTGGCCTAGAAAGCTCTTGAAGTAGGAGCCATCTGCTTTTCTGTACGGCATTGAGCTGAACAGGTCCCAGCCCCATGTTTAGGACTACTGATTGCTGCAGTCAGAGTCAGTAAGGAATCATGCTCAGATACTATTATGAAGTAAAGGGTTAAAACTGAATTTGAAAATAAAATACTGTAGGGTAGAGTAGAATAATCTATATCTTTGTCATTGTAACAGAAAAGTTTTTTTTCCATTTAAAGTACCAGAGAAATACAATTCAGCCGGTGTCAGTTCTACAGTAAAGCTTTTCTTCCAAGTCTGCTGTGACTATTGCAGGAGGGGACTCCATACCAAACTATTAAATGCTGGCTATTGTTTCTGGAGACCACTGTGTTCTTGCTTTGGCTTTCACCTTCTTCTCCTTTCCCTGCTTTCTTACATGTCCCTTTGCTGATCACAGGAGCTGGTGCTGACTTTGTCATGCTTGGAGGGATGTTTGCAGGCCATGACCAGAGTGCTGGAGACATTATAGAAAGGAACGGCAAGAAGGTGAAACTGTTCTATGGAATGAGCTCTGATACAGCCATGAAGAAGCATGCAGGAGGGGTTGCTGAATACAGGTATGAATTCCACACAGGAGCAATTGCAGTGAACCATCCATCCAGGAACTTTGGGAGCAGAATTGTGCAGAAGGAAACAGGCCTATGCTGCTACTCCCATTGAAGCAGCTGTTGTCTACACTTACGACAGCAGATCTGAGAGAGGGTGACATCCAGAGGGAGACAGGGAGAAAGAGCTGGGGCTGGCAAGCTGAGAGCAGTGATGTTCACTCATTTGCAGCTGGTGTGGTGTGCTGTCACTGCAGCACCAGCTGTGTGGTCTGGGAAGTCATTAGGCACTCTTCTGACTTACTGCTCCTTCAGGATGTGTATGAACTACATGCGAGAACATGACGTACCAGACTGCAGTTTCTGACCCTCTGGTTGTCCACACTGAGTGTTTTCTTGGTGTAGGAATTCCCAGCTAACCCACATGCTCCCTTCTGCTTGCAGAAAGTGGGTGCTGGTAAACTGGTGAAGCTCAGCTGGGGTTTCCCCAGTACAGAGATGAGGGCCCAGGACCTCCAAAGCACTCAGTCACCAGCAGCAGCTCTGGGACTCCCTTCTGCATTTGTTGGGCAGTCTTCATAGGCAGCAGAAGCCTGCTGTACAGTCTTCCCACCCCTCTTTTGGTAGCAGAGCACCAGAGCAGCCTCAAATAATGCAGAATGCAGAAGCTTAGTTCTTGAGCTAAATCGTCAAGGGAGAGGAAAGGAAGACAGACTTTGCAAAGAAATCTGTTTTCCATTGCTATTTTACTCTGGAAAGTGCTGAGAATTTTGACTTTTTGGAAAAGCAGATGACATCAAAAAACCTCTGTGTCTTTTCTCTTACAAGTGGCAGTCTTAGTCACTGCCCTTGGACAACATGGTTCTTAAATACTTCATTAGAGAATGATTCCTGTCTTACAGTAAACAGGTGTTTATTGAGGGGTCCCTTTTAATTCTTTGCTGGCATAGATTCAGGCTCTGGTCCCATCTGGTAAACTGCTGTTTGCAAAAGTCTCAGTACACCTGCAGTTCCAGCCAGACTCAGGACTGATGGGTTTTACCCAATGTGTCCAGCTGCTGCCATGGGTGAGAGTTGGAGCTCTGTGAAGGTGACAGCACAGAATGTAAAGCAGAATGGGATCCACAAAACAAAATGGAATTCATACTTTGACACAGAGACAAGCTGATAGATAGCAATCCCAGATGTCATGCTAGATAGAAGGATATTCAATCCCACCTGCTGTTCTCCACCCCAGCATTGACTCCTGAGGTGGTTTTTGTCTGCACCATAAAACTGTGCACTTGTTCACATAGCACTTAGTGGAGTGCAAAGTGGTAAAACTTAGCCTCCTTCAGAGCATTTACAACCATCTCCTTTGGCCTAGATTGTGGCATCACAGAATCATTTGGGTTAGAGGGGACCTTTAAGGTTCATCTAGTCCAACCTCCCTATAATGAGCATGGGCATCTTCAACTAGATCAGGTTGCTCAGAGCCCTGTCCAGCTTGGCCTTGAGTGTTTCCAGCCATGGGGCATCCACCAGGTCTCTGGGCAACCTGTTCAGTGTTTTGCCTTCAAACACAGCTGTTTATTTGCAGAAGAAAGAGCTGCACAAGATGCCATCTCCATCTGAGAGGAGCTGAAATGATGCACCAGAAAGATGTGCTTGCATATCTCTGAGCTTTGATTCACTTTGGGCTCATATGCCACTTCCCAGAAGCAGCATACAGTTTGGGGGCTCTTTTTTCTTTTTTTGTCTGCCAGCAAGTCTGCTTGTCATCAAAGCCTCCAAACAAATGGTCTGAGTGGACAGCACTAAGATCTGTCTCATAATATAAAAGTGGCAGCTGCCAATTGCACAGTGGTGCTGGCAACCTTTTACCTGAATTATAATTTCCTGTTCTGTGCTGCCCTGTGCGTGAGTCAGCTGGAGTGTGGGAAAGGCCTGATGCTGCTCAGGCATGTAGTTGATGGCAGCTCCCTGAGAGATCACAGAGCAGCTCAAGCATGCTGCATGGATCTCAGTGCAGCACAGTCATTAGGGCCTTGCTCCACAGAGCTGGTGAAAGTTGCAGGAAGAGTTTGAGAAAGCTGGCTGTACCAGGGGGACAGAGGACTAAAGCAGCTCTTAAATTCTGTTCCATCTAGTTAGGTGTGTGTGAACTGGCAACAAAATTTATTGCCAGCAGGAGAACTAATTGGCCCTGGTCCCTCTTAAAAATGAGATAAAGTGTAAGTATCCCATCTTGTAGGAGCAAAGGATGTGCAGAAAGGTGCTGTATTTGGCTCAGTCTAGACAGACCTTTTGAAGTCATTATGGGCAGTGCTATACAAATTCGGCTTGGTCTATAGCTGTATTTTGATTTGCATCCTCAATTTGAGAATTCCCTGGAGACCAGCTTCTGAAACTTTCTCAGCAGCAAGAGAGCAGGAATACAATCATAAATTTTTAGTCCCTGTTGAGATACTGCATTTCTGTGCCACTAATGGGTAGTGCAGAAGGAGTCTCCCAGTCTACTGCATGATACAACAGCTCCAAACACTACATCTGTGAGCCTTGGCTCTTAGCTAGGAAAGTGCTGATACTCATCTTCACTCTACAGCCATAACACAGAGCTGGTTACCTGTACCAGCCTTGGGCTCGGTCTTCCTTGGCCTGTCCCAGCACAAGTGTCACTGTGGTTTAAAAACAGCAGCTGCTAAGTCCAGCATTGTAAATGTGCTGGGCATTGAAGGGGAATTTAAAACAGCACAAGGTTTTCTTTGAATTCCTCTTACAGTAAAAGTTACAGGAAGTTTAATCACTTCTAGTTTAGCTGATGGCAAGCTTGAACCAAAAGGGTTCTTAGTCAGCATTTTAAATGCTGGATACCCCAAACTTGACCCAAACAGGTCAAGTCAGTGGGGCTCCTTTATATGCATTTTAAAAGCCCAGCTGTAAGTCTGTATTCGTGACCCAAATAAGCTGTTTTGTCTTTAAAAGAGCCTGAACACTCACAGTGTGTTATTCGAGCAGTGGGGAGCTCAGTGTGCTCAGTCCCCTGCAGAATAAGGCTGCTTGTCATTTAACTTCATCTTCTCAAAATTACACATGTTGGCTGGAGAACCTGAGCCTGCAGCAGTTACATTAAAACTGAGAGATAAGGTGAGATGGCTGTAGCAGGGAATAGAGTCATGAGAGTAATTGTTTTTATAATGAATATGTCAAGCTGATCCCATTTAATCTGTGTACTCACTTTCATTAATCTTATGTCATTTATATATTGGCTTATTTTTACATTTTTACCTCCCTCCATGAGGAATATGGATCAGAGCTGGGGATTTCTGAAAGGCAATTTTTATGTTTCTTTTGTGGGGAAAGAGAAATAAGGCAAGCAGGGACTGAGGCTGCATGAAGTATTGTTCAGATCGAGCCAATTTGTTTTTGTTAGCCCTTTTGAAATCTCACGGGTTTTGTGTGACCGCTGCAGTTCTGTTGTGGCCACTCAGCAATTCACAACTGCTACTAAGCTGGGTTTAGGCACTTTATGTTAACTGCAGGGTGAAATTTTGGTCACAGAGAGAGAATAGCACCAACTGCTGGCTGCTGCTTACCATCTTGTGTATCCCAAATGATAGCCTGGAAGACCTGCCCCCAGTTCCTCCAGTTCTTATATGCCCCACTGAAAAGATTGCTTCATGCCAGGGCAGCCTGACACCTTTATTCTGGCCCACATTTTGCTGGACTGACAGAGCACCATCACATGTGCTTCATCCTATGCAGCCTGCCAGGATTCCCACACACATCCCTCCATGCAGCAGCCTTCAGCTGGCCAGGAGGGGCACCACAGACCGGGCCTTGTGCAAAAAGTCTGAAGCAAATCGTTCTCCCTTTCCATTCAGTGGCTGGCAAGAGTCAGAGTTACTGCTGAGAGCATCTGAGCACACCTTTCCCAGCCGCTGGGAGCCTCAGTGGCTCTGTCATCACCTTTCTTTCTGAGAAGGGGTTACTTTTGGGTCATAACTCCAGGAGAGATGTCAGAGCTGCAAAACCCTCAGCAGTTCCTGCTGACTTGCTTATGCAGCTCTCTGCCAAGTGTGCCAGCTTTTGTGACAGCCCGTGTAATCCATTGTCATGGTTTATCCCGGCAGGCAGCTAAGCACTACACAGGCACTCACTCATTACACCCCCCAGTGGGATGGGAGAGAGAACTGGGAAAAAAACAGCAAAATTCATGGCTTGAGATGAAGACAGTTTAGTAGGACAGAAAGGGAAATAATAACAACAGCAATAATAATATACAAAACAAGTGTTATACACAATTTTTCACCACTCGCCAATCAATGCCCAGCCAGTTCCTGAGCAGTGGCCTCAGCCAGCTTTCCCCCCTAGTTTATATACTGAGCATGTTGCCATATGGTATGGAGTGTCCCTTTGGCCAGTTTGGGTCAGCTGTCCTGGCTGTGTCTCGTCCCAACTTCTTGTGCCCCCTAGCCTACCTGCTGGTGGGATGGTCTGAGGAAGAGGAAAGTCCTTGACTTGCAGTAAGCACAGCTTAGCAATAACTAAAACACTGGTGTATTGTCAACACTGAGGGCTGTCCACAGGACACAGTCCCTTTACAGCTTGTCCCTGTTCTGGCATGAGTCATGCAGGGACTACAGTCCCTTTGGGAGTGCACACCTTTGGCATGGACCACCTCCTTTCAAGGGTGCCTCTAGCTGCACATCTCCTCAGGTGTGTCCAGGTTACCACTACCCCAGTTACCACTGCTGTTTCATAAATACACTTGAGGAGAGATGTCATGTGCTCCTCTGACTCACTGAAAGTTTGGTGGCCTGCACCATTTTTGGAGCCAGGTGGAACATCTCTGGAATGATGCCTTCTCCCACACAGGTCACACTGGTCCCCCGTGTCACCTGAACCCTACCATGTGTGCCCAGCACAGCACCCATGTGGGTGCTGGTGGAAGCCAGCTGGGTGCTCATCACATTGGGCACTCATGAATGTACTAACAGGGTGTTTGGAGATAAATAATTTGGGCATGCATGCATGAACTGATGGGATGCTTATGCAAAAATTATTGGCCATTCATGCATGAATTAATTGGGCACTCATGCATTAATTTATTCAATGCTCATGCATGAACTAATCTGGCACTCACACAAGAACACAGCAAGCCCAGCAATTTATGGCCTATATGTCACTCCTCGGCAAGGCACGTCCTGGGGAACTCTTAGAAGGTTAATCCAATATAAACTCTTTGGACATCATCACAGTCTTAATGTACATAAGTTAAAAACTCTGTTTTTCCTCCCTGTGGACCAGCCACTAGGGATTAATACTGTAGCAGTACACTTACTAAATGTCTCTCCTCCATCCTGAGCACTGTGTTAAAGGGATTAACATTTGGTTATATACCCATATGGATACAGATCCCACCCCTGGGCCAGACTACAGCAGTTAGTAGTGCACTAATGTGTGCATACACGTAGTAGAATTCCACCTACGCTTCCCTGGGAACCAGATGACTCCTCAGCTTGGTCTGAGCAACATGTTATCTCTTAAAAACCCCTTTCCTCTGGGGACCAGACTACTGGGGTTAATGTTAGCACAGCTTGAGTATATATTCATCAGAAACTTCATCCCCTTATCCCTGTGGGCAGGGCTGTGGAGCTGATCTCACACCTCTCATCTAGCGTGTTTTCCCCAGTACAGTATCTGCAGGTTACTCCTTGATCAACAGGACTTCCCATCAGCTCATCAGCTGGCACTTTGAGGAGAAATAGGAGGTGTGTAGCTGTCAGAGCTTTGGGGCTGTGTCATTAGGTGTTCACCACTTTTGTAGATCTTGATCACCAAAGCCTAAAGTGGCAACCCACAAGCTTCAGCTTCCTAACACGACCGTAGGCACTGCAGGGACATCTCCCAGGGGCAGTGGCTGTGACCATCACCCATTTCTGTAATTTTCACTGAAAAGAGGACCACCAAGCGTCCATGCTTGTAGGAGCAATGTGCAATGTATGACCCACAGGATGCTCAAGCATGAACTAACAGGAAATTTACATTTGAACTGCTGGTGCGTTCGTGCATCAGGTAATTGACCTCTCATGCACAAACTGAATGGGTGGCCATGCATGAAGGCAGTAAACCCTGCACGCCTTCCCAGAACAGCATGGAGAGCTCTTTAGGTGGCAGGATGTGGTAGAATTTGCACTAGTATCTGCCAATCCCAGACACGCACTGTCTCTTACAATCTCGCAGGAAGCTCCCTGGAGCCTGTGCTCAACCTCCCAACTTTGACTGGAAGAGGTGAGCATGGCCAAAAGCCAGGAACAGTGGCATGAGTATCATTTCATGGGTCCAGCCTTTTCCTGCTGGCACTGGAGCTGAAAATAAAAGCCTGGGAAGTCCCAGCAATGCAGGCCATACAACAGACCCCTAAGCCCTGTGCAGTCTGTGAGATGCCAGTGGCACATCCATCTTCTATTGGGCACTCACTGTAGTGTTTATTTAAGAGTTTCAAGAGAGAGTCGATTACTCATCAGATGTAGGGACATTAATCATGGCTCCTTACACACATGGCGTATCAACCCTTCGCCTTTATTGTCTCCCTAGAGCTATGACCTTGCATTTAAACTAACAGGATGAAATATAGCCAGGCTCACACTGAAGTACCTCCACATAGCAGCTGTTGCTGTCGTTAATGATTCACAAATGGAGCCTACAAACAGGCATGCCCTTTCTTGTACTACCCCCTGGAAACTTTTTAAAGGAAGAAGCCAGTAAAGCCATATTTAGAACAATGATAGACTGCTGCCATGATTTCTGCCTCCATTTTGTAGGGCAGAAGAAAAGCATCTCCTCTTCCCTCCACATCTATCTTAGACCCTTCCTTCCCAAGGCTTGCCTTCCCAGAGGAACCAGTGTGCCAGGCAGAGCAAGCTTACTCTAAAGTGTAGTGGGATCAGCTTCTGATTAAGGGTCTCCACCACAGGAGGGACTGCTGAACATGGGGCTGGAGAAAGCTGGAGGAGGAGTGTAAATTATTTGCCTGGATTCTTCCACCATGTAACTCCTCAGATCTGCTTTTTGGGAACAGTGCAGTCTGTGCTGGCATGCACCAGCACTTGACAGTATTCACAGCACTGCTATTTTCTGGCCTTTTTGCCTGGCACTGAATTGTGCTAGATCACCTTTTAGCTTCAAGGGACAGCTGTGCAGCAGGTTTCTGTAACAGGTTTCCCACTCTCTCTCTGTGAGCTCTGGAGATTCACACTGGTAGGAGACAGCCAGAGCACTTCCATCTGTGTCTGATCAGTGACATGGGACAGAGCCCAGGGGCTGTGAAGCCTCTGTAGAGCTGTGCTGGGTGGTGCCTGCCGAGAACCAGCTCCAACATTTCTCTGTTTGAGTCTGGCCATTCCTTACACTTTAAAGCTTGCAGCTCTCACAGTCAAATTTACTTTCCAATAAAGCTGGAAGTTCCACTTGCTTGTAGGCAGATGGTAGAGGGGAGGAAGGGGCAGATCTGTAAATAAACTCATGGGATATTGGAGCATCTACAAGATCTGTCTGCTCCTGCTTCTCAGTGCTGGTGGTGAGTGGAGCTGAGGCATTTCAGTGCTTGAGAGCAAGCAGTAAAGCTGGGGGCACGTTTGTAAATTGCAGCCTGCAGAGTTAAGCTCCACATTGCTCCATTAACCACACTCGTGTTTTGCATCCAGATGAATGCAGTGACTGATCTCTTCTCCAGGGCTTCAGAGGGCAAGACTGTGGAGGTACCATACAGAGGGGATGTGGAACACACCATCCTGGACATCCTCGGGGGGCTGCGCTCCACCTGCACCTACGTGGGAGCTGCCAAACTCAAGGAACTGAGCAAGAGAACAACGTTTATCCGGGTCACCCAGCAGTACAACGAGGTCTTCTCCTAGCCTAGGCCTGGGGGGCTGGAGAGGGGTGGGGGAGAAGAGCAGGAAGGGCTGCTCTTTTCCTTTGCTTCCTCCTCCATGTTGTGTTAGTGGCAAACTTCCCTCTCTTTCTCAGAACGGCAGTGTCGTAGCCATTGGCTATGGCTGGGATTTGGAAGGGGAAGGTCATGCTATTAACACAGTGCCATTGATTCAAAATGCAATAGCCTCATCTTTTATTGTTGTGCCTATTTTATTTTTTAATCAACATTTCTTCACCTGGGTTTTTCCCCCCTCTGATAACTAGCTGCTGAAACCTCAGTTAACAAGGAATTGGCTTGTACAGACATGGCTGTTAACGCCTGCACACATTCACACATTCCCTTTTCTAAGACTGACCTGTCAGCTACCACTACTTTCTGGCAGTGCACCTTTCAGAAATTGCAGGCTGGGAGAGAAAAAGATGCAAGGAATTGCATGGAGAAATAAAAAATCAAATTCTCTTCATCTTTTTTCTGGCTAAAGAATGGATGTTATAGCACAGCTGCCAGCCTGCAAAATGTCAGAGGTGGATGGTAGATGAGGCCTGGCTGCTGGCGACATGTGATGCTAAAAATGCCAGATCTCTGTCACTTTGAGTTCACAGGGCTGATGTTGCTGTTCTTACTTAAACCTCGCTATTCAATGGACTTGCCCCTTCAGAGAAGCGGGCACTGAATGTAGCAAAACCGTGCTGGCTCCCCTGCCCCCGTCTGAGGAGATCATTCAGGTGATCACTTTTCAGAGCTTGCCTGCTTTATCATGAGTGCAGTTACTGAATTACCTGGGTTCCTGCTTTTGCCTGCTCTCTGGGAACAGGTTTTTAAGACATTGAAACTCAGCAACTATAACCCTGACAAGAGGGGGCTGATTCTTGTAGTCCTCCCTGTTCCCTTGCCTGCTCACATCCATTTAGCAAAGATGTGAAAACTCTGTGCAGTGCATTGTCTGTGGCCAGGTGGAGGAGGCCAGAGGGATCAAATTATCAAATTGCCTTCTGGTTAGGTGGTACCACTCCTCTGCAGTCCTTGACATCATGTAAAGCAAGAGAGCTTTTGGCAGAACAGCCTGGTTGACTGCAAGACACTGTCGGGCTGAGATGGAGTTAAAGCATTTGCTCTAAAGGCAGTAGTGAATGTTTGAGACTCTGGGTAACACCTCAATAAAGTGTAATGGCCTGATAATTAATTGTTAAATCACAATGAAAATTTCTTCGGAAATGCACATTGCATCCACATGGATACCAGAGTAGCTCGATATGATAAATGATGTAAAAGTGAGCATCAATGAATTAATAATGCTTGGCCACTTACTTTAAACTGCTGCTGAGATCATAATGTGGCTGATGTTACTTCAGTACTTCAGAGTCTTACTTTCCCCTTCTGTAGACATCTGTGGAAAGAGGCAGGCTTCCTTTGAAAAGCAAAAAAGTGATCTGTAGGAAAAGGAATAGCAAAGAGAAACTCTAGAATTAAACTCATACGCTGGACTGCTCAAAAAGCCAATCACAAGGACTGGTACAATTAACCATGCTGAGAAGCAAATCCAGGCCACAAGCTGATCCCTGGTGATTTTTAAGTGTGTTGTGCACATTAGAAAAAGCACAGGATATCTTCTAAATTGCCTGGTATTTTAAATGTCTTCCATTTAACATATAGGATGTACTTCTTAATTGTGGGATGGCCCCTTCCTCTGCTTTGGAAGTGGATGAGGACCTTGATGTGAGCACAAGTTATGCTTGTGCTGGCTGCAAGGACCATTTGTCTTGCCCACATATCATAAAGGAATGTGAATGCAGAAGAGAAGCAGGCCCTGTAAATCCAGGCCCTGATCTCTGTTCCCTGCAGCCTGGAAGCATTGTGTTTAGAGAATGCCAGGCTTGTTTGCCACTGAAAGGCGCCATGGGCCACCTACTGCTCTCAGCTGTGGGACAGCACTGTTCCTCCACTTATGTGATGCAAAGGGGAAGCAAATGGACACCTCTCTCAGGAGTGGGGTTACACTTCCATGGCCCAGGCCTGACCACAGGTATGTTTCCACACTGGTGCCTTCACACGTGGGAAGTGCAGCATTCTGCTGGTCTCATGCCCACTCTCACTAGCGCTTTTCTACTTTTTTTAGCTACATTTCTAAGTGGAATTTAAGAAATACATATGCATATAAATATATATATATATTTGTAAACATTTTTTTAAAAGATCATGCGCATGCCAAACCGAGCAGCTTCATGATGGCCTCAGAACAGTTTCTTTTCCAAAGGGCAGGTGCTGGGGGCAAGGGGAGGCTGCCTCTCTACAAGTGTGGCAAATAGGGCCACTCTTCCACCTGCTTTCCTTCCCCTCCTGCACATACCTCTGATAAATGACTGATAAGAGAGGGACAGGCTATTCTTAAGCTGTCCTCCGAATTCTTCAGGCTGTGAATGACATTGATGCCATGAATGGTGGCTGATAAAGTTTTGATGTTAGGTATTTGGTTTTCTTAATAGCAGGTCTTACCATTGTTTTGATAAGCAGCATGCTTTCTTTCATTTTCTCCTCTCTGAATGTGAGCAGGAGTGAGAAATGAGATGCAGAAAGGCTGAACTGGTGGCATGTCTGCATCTCACCCAGTTATATGTGAATTTTGTTCAGGAATAACCCTCAGCTATGTCAGTGCTCACCATTGACACTGTACTTGTGCAGCTCTGAGACAGGCTGGAAAATAAAAACAAAAAAAAAAAAAAACCAAACAAAAAAAAAGCTCTTGAGTCCCCCTTTAACACTTATTCCTGTGCTGCAGTAGTTTCCCTGAAATTCACTTGGCTCCAGGAGGTCCTGTACCCTGCTCAGGCTTGCTGCCACTCCCACAAGGAGCTGAGGCAGAGGGAGCCAGGAACACGCTTTGTCTGGCAGGATGGTCCAGGTCAAAACCACAACCACTGACAAATGCCATGTGCCATTTGTGGATCTACCTCACCTGCACATCTAACTGGGTTCTTTGTTACTTGGTGTCCTTTTGTGGGAAATGAAATTTGTAAGTGCTTCATAATGCTTAATGTTGAGTGATTCTGCATAACCAGGTCTTCTCTAACCCTACAGCCCAACCCCATCCTGCCCAGAGGAATGCTGTGGGTGAGACAGCCTGTACTGTAGGCCAGGGCCATGCCTGCTTCCCCCAGCCAGGCAACTGGTGAGCTCCCAAGAGCAGTGTTGAGCTTCCCACTGGCCCCACAGGGCTGCAGTTTAACATACCAAAGACCTACAAGTGGGGATGCTGGAAAGGGCAACATGACCTCATTAAGCAGTCCCTGCTGGGTATGTCTGCCTGTGGCTTCTTGAAACATAAGGACACCTCTAACACCCCTGGTGCTCCCAGTCCTGCTTTGGGGTTGCCTTGCTGCAGCACATTTTGCAGGGTGGGCTCCTGCCCCCAGAGCCTGGTTACCGGAACTCTCCTTGGGAGGGAAGGGCTCGGCACAGGAGCGGCCTTGGTCACTCCCCGGTGACTCTGTGGGGGCTGTAAGGAGTGCACTGTGCACGTGGAGGCCTCCTTGTAGGTGTGAGCAGTTCCTAAAGGGGTGAGCCTTGAGCCAGCATCCTGACAGATGCAAAACAAGCCACAAAGGTCTCCATTCTCTGGGACAAACCCATTCCCATCTGCTCATTGGAACAGCCAGTCCCCATTGGCCATGGGGCAGGGGCTTCGGCTGTGCTCTGGTGCAGCTTTTTTCTCCCTTAGGGCATGGTGGGGTTGAACGTAGGATGAGGACACTCTGTAAATACAGAGAGTTCTAAGCAGGATCAGAAGAAGCCTCTGTTTGCTTTTGGGGGAGCTTTTCCTGTAAAAATGTGCCTGTCTCTTCTTTCAGCTAGTTAATACCAGGGGTAGAAAGGATGGGGATAAGGAAGAAATATGGCAGCTGTTGGCCAAGCCCCACTGTGTTGGGACAGGTGCTTTCAGTCAAGGATGAGAGTTTGAAGCTTTTCTGAACCAAGCACTCCCTACTTTATACTTGTTGAACTCCACTCTCCTGACAGACTTGTTGGTGCAGCTTTCTGCCACTGTATGTACAGTGTCTACCCATCACCATCTCACATCCCCCACCGGGGGATGGTGCTGTTTAGTTGCTAATACCAGTTTTACATCAAAAATTCTCTTTTGGAGCCAGGAGGGCCTTTGCAACCAGTGCCAGGTTTGGCTTTGTGTAGAAGAGAGGGGAAAAAAAGAAGCCAAGGCCCAAGAACAGCAGTTTCCCCTCTGCAGCAGCCAAAGCCAGCAGGTGGGAGAGGGCCAGCCCTTCCCTGCGGGCTGGGAGCTGCCAGGGGCGGTGGGGTTGAAGCATGGCTTGAGTAAATGCTGGCACAGCTCTGCACTCGGGGCAGACCAGCCCCTGCAGCCTTAGCTTCACTTGTGGTCACCCAGATGCTTAAGCGAGCCCTCCCCAATGTTTATTTGACCCAGTGTTTGCTGGCTGAAGTTTTCATACATAAATCAGCAGTTTGGAGTCCAGAACTCCCTGGCGTTGCTTGTGATAACTGTGAAGCGCTTCTGTGTGTCACTGGCCAAAAAGCTGATGGGCTTTCAGTGTTTTGCTGCCCTGCTGAGATGGTGATGAGAGCGCTGCCCCCCTTCCCTCTGCTGTGGCATCCCGTGTGCACGGCCCAATCGTCCCAACTACTCCCAAGTTTTTGTTATGCAATAAAGAGCTTCACCCTGATGGGCTGCAGAGCGTTTTATGGCCATGGGTGGGATGGTACAGGCGCCTTTGGGCATCATTGCAAATAAAAGCCAATGCTCTCAAATGCATTGCCAGGGCAGGGCTGTGGGAGGACAGGCAGGGAATTAAATTGGGCAAATTATGTCCCTAGGAAAGCTCTCTCCTCTTCAGTCATAAAAGACAAAACACGCATTTGCAATTGGCACTGTTATTTTATTAGTACGAGTATACTGAAACAATAAACTTGTACTGGTATACAGACAATTTCTTTAAAACAATTTTGTTCAAATTTTGAATCAAACATTGTTTTATTATAATAATGAAATAATTTCTACCTAGAAAACCTGCAAGCACCATCAAAGAAAGGGACCATAAAATTCAATAAACAGACGCGAGTGTATCCTACAAATAGACACACCACCATTAGAAAATAGAATATGAATTCTTCCATTTTTTTTAATATTTGTTTTAAAAAAGCTAGTGCAAGTACAATATTTTACACTGGAATTACAGAGAGTATGCACGCATATGGAAAAAAGTTCTCCTGTCACAATAAAAGCTCTTAACTATGTCTGTATGCACTTAAAATCTTCTCCTCTTTTCAATAAGGTGCAAAACGTTATTCCCTCCCTATTTTCTCCTTTGTACTGGCCATGTCAGCTCAATTTCTCCCCAACACAAAGCTGCAATATCCCTTTTACTGGGCCTACACTAGGAACTACACTGGAAGTGTGATTTGCAACAACCCTCATTAGTAATACCAGACAATTTAAAAAAAAAAAATTACTTCAAAAACTACTGATGTCGAATGGCTGGACCTGACCCCGGCTCGGCCAAGCGCCGCTGCCAGCTGCTGCCGGGAGCGGTGACATAGCTAGTACAAAATGAATTTCAGTAGCTCACCCAAACTGAAAAAGGTTGGGAAATTCCCCCACCCCCACTTTTGTAACACTGCGAAAAGAACAGTGTTCAACAAGTTAATACATTATTAAAAATAAAAAAAAGGAGCAAATACATACATTAGTGAGTTTCAACATTAGCTGACTGTCGTGAAGAGTTGCATCTATGCCTTACCAGATTAGTAACTTTGCCAAGCGCCTGGCCTGACAGCCAGGCTGAAGACACAGACCGAGCCACCTGCAGCCACCCCCAGCCCATTTTTGCCCTCAGCTGCCCAGATCCAAACCCGGTGGACTGGAACAAGAATTCTGCAGAGCTTGTTCAACAGGAGAGTACCTGGGCCTGGACTTTTAAAGCAAATGCCAGGGTGGAATCCCCTCACCAGCAGGTGTGACGGGGCAGACCCGCACTGCCCGTGGAGCCAGTGGTCCCACTCTGGCTCCACCCTGGCTGAGGATCTGGGCCCTGGAGTTTCTGCCCATCACCAATCCCACAGTGCAGCAAGGACAGCTTCAACAAGTGACTCCGCTCACTGCAAACAACACTTCCAATGCTCACCTACTGCGTGGTCAAGGGAAAGGGCACAGGAGCTTTAACTGCTCAAAATAGAAACTAACAAAAAGGAAACAACCTTGGATGAAGCCTCCATAAAATCCTCAGTGGAAGACTTGCGTCCTTTCAGCTAACAACAAGAAAAAGCCCTACGGAAACCTTAGAGACTGTTACTGTATAAATACTACCTGTTGGCTGAATGCACTTCACCGTAACACAACTGGGGCTGGTTTCTGAGCGCCCGGGGGTCACTTGCACAGGGCGAGCGTTCCCACCCCCTGTGCCTGCCGGAGCTGAAGCTTGGGTCACGTCCGGGGAGGGCGATGGGAGCAGCCTGAAACTTTGCCCTCTCCACCCTGCCACCAGCTCCCAGCTGCCCAGCTCAATCTTTGGACAGGAAAAGGATCCTCTCTTGAGAAACTGCTTCAGGATCCTCTCCTTTTGGCTTCTGAAGAACATCAGTCTTGCCATTGGTCAAGACCATCACTGGAACCGTGCTCTGTGTGACCAGCTGCTCCCGGCGCTCTGGCAGCAGCAGTGGGGGAGAGGGGCAGTGACAGGGGCTGGAAGGCTGGGTCGCCTCGGATACCATGCTGCTGCTAGTGCTGGACAAGGATACCTTGTTACAAGCACTTCTAGCTCAGGGTTGTACTCTTTGGGTTTTTTCTGGACCAGGAAGTGCTGAAAAAATGTGGAACAGCATTCCCAGAGAGAGAAAAAAATGGGACCAAAAGGCCTGAGGTGGAAACTACGCAGGCTGTGCTCAGCTGGCAGCAGCTCTCAACCCGAGGGCTGCCAGCACCAGCAGGGTCCCCACACTCAGGGCAGCCCGGCCATGCCTGCCCAGGGCACGGCCAGAGCCCCCCTCGAAACCAGCCTTGACCTCTGGGCTGCCGGGGGCTCCCTCAGCACAGGCGGAAACCTTAAAGCCAAAATACAACTGCAGAGTGAGACTCTAGTTTTGCACAGTAGCCACCCTTTGAAGTGCCCGGTAGCTGCACTCAAGAATTGCTGCTCCAGGGTGTATTTTCAGCACAAGAATAAACAGTGTGACTCCATTCCCCAGAAATGGGACCCATATAATACGAACAGAAAATTAAGCACAGTTGTTCTTTAAGAGCCTTTTAAGTAATAATTCTCCCTGGCCAGAGCCAATACAAATCAGATCATCTAGACATGACATTTTCTATATACAAAAAACATGTAACTTTCAACCTTTCTCTGCTTTTGTATTTAAAAACTTTTTTTTTTTACAAACAAGGTATGAAACTCACTGTTCAAACAGAGCCATCTCTTTTTCAAACACTGAATGAATCATTCCAACATTCATTTTTCTTTTGTGCAATTTTTTAAAACATTACCTGTACTCCTCAATGTGAGTGCTTCAAAAAAAGTTTCTATTTTTAATAAGCTTCTCAAATTAGGTTTACATCAAAAAATATTCCCACAAGGTATAGTGCTACAAGAAAAGATCCTATCAGTAAAGGTAACACATCTGAAGCGAGGTCGTCTATGTAAAAGAAATTGAACTCTGGAGTAGAGGTGTGCAACGTGTTTGGAATTTCCCTATGGGCACAAAGCAAGGCTGTCCTCAGGACAGGGAATCAAGTGAACATGTAGGCATACACGTAAAAAAAAATGCACACATAACTTCTTTGTGTGCAAACAGACACTCTGCCTGGGGGTGTGTGTGCACATATGCATATCTGCATCAACAAATTCTCATTTTGCTATGTATTACAGGATTTGGGAGAGTGGGAGGGTTGGAAAAACCAGAGAAAAGGAAATTACTGCCTCCACTCTGGTGGTATGTTCATTCCCCTTGCTTTCACATCAGCACTGGCCAGAGCCAACAGTGGACTCTGCTGCTACCTGTGATGATGAGGAGGGAAGAAATGGAAACTGTACGATTGCTTATCCCATTCTGCCATTTGTCAAGTTTCTGGGGCAGCAGAAGTGTTTCAATGGGCCAAATCCCCTCCACTTGTCCAAGGCTTCTGCCTTGGTGAACCCCAACATTTTTCCAGCTGCCCAATTAAGGTCAGGATCTGGCCCTGATTGAACCATGCTTCAATTTCACAAAGATTTATACATGTGCTTTACAGCAAGCCCCTGAGCAGCCTTTGCTGGCCAGCCCAGACCTCCCATGGGCACATGTATAAGTGTTTGCAGAACTGGGTCCCATGGCATGCAGAGCACTGCACCAAGAGCCACTCTGAAACAACACTATTAGTGTTAAAAAAGATTGAGAATTCGCTCTCCTTGACACAGGCTTTTTTTTTTTAAGCAGTTGCAAAAATTAACAGAATTTCACCATTTCCTTTTTACTACTGGCAACACACTTTAAAGTAATATCAATCTCTGCAGAGAGTGTATTTTCGTGATAACCAACAGCTACAGTTTATACTGAGCCTGCTGCTTTTGTATTGCAATCTAAGTGAGATCTACAAAGTTTAAACCATGAGATGCAGGAAATCCAAACTTGTCTGTAACATTGTACATCCCTACTCCAGAGCAGTAAAAGTGCTGCTTCTGGTCACATCAGTGTACCACACATACACCAGCCCCATCCCTGAGTAAAAGGTGTGAAAGGTTTCTAAATGTTCCTTGATTTAAGGGAAACAAGAGTAGTGATGTCACTTCCCCATGCTGAGAAAATGACGGGAACGACAGATCGAACAAAGTGACAGTGGGACAAAGGAATTAAAGGAATGAAAAAAGGAACGTGTCCCTCCCCTCCTCCCGAGGTCTGCATCTTTGAGGGAAAGCAAGCCTAAGGGCAAGGTACAAAATGGTAAAATAGGTCAACAGTGACTCCGATTCGGCTCTTGACCAGAGGACTCGAGGTAAGTGACATCAAACTCAAATTCCCCACGATGTGGCCCAGACAAACTGAAACAATGCCTAAGTTAGACACTATAAGGAACAGTCACGTTATATATTTAGATATATAGATAGATGATAGATAGATAGATAGATGATAGACAGACAGACAGACAAATAGATTTTTTTTTTTTTAGAAATCCCTATAAAGAGGTTCTTGTTTTATTTTTCTTTGCCCTGACTAATTTCTTGGTGATTGTATGCATTTCGTTGTAAACTGAAGAGGCCTGCTACAAAAGGAAAGAAACAAACAGACAAAAAGAAAACTGCTGTTAGTTACTATTGCAAAGTGGCCGCCACGCACGGCAGAGGCAGAGCCTCCTCCTTCGGCTTCACCTCAGCATCGCTGTGCTTGCAAGTGATGTTTTGCACCTGCCCTGGGGGTCATGACACTCCTGGGCCTGGGGCTGCACCGCAAGGGATGCTCAGTGCCAGAGGGAAAGGCAAAGCCCTGCCTTGCAAAGGACTTGGCCCCAGTGGGAGCCAGCTCCTGTGTGCATGTCCAGGCAGAAGATGGCACTTGGCCGTATGGCTGAGTGCCACCCTCTGCCTGGATGCCATGTAGACATGAATTTGTCTCTTTTTTTGCCTTTTTTTTTTTTTTTTTTTTTTCCTGGATCTCTTTAAACAACAAATAGAAAAAGGGTTCATGTTTCCCGGGGCAAGGGATCTTCTACCCTTAATATGGTGTGGGTTTTCTGGAGGGGGGAGGACAGGGAAGGACTTATTAATGGTGGGGGGGCAGGGAGAAAGGTAGAAAGAAAGGATTTGAAAGAGACAAAACCACGGGAAATCAGAAGTGGGTATGAGATCTAGCTAACACCGCACAGGTGAGTCTAAGTTGGCACGTAAAGTATTGCACATCCTACAAAAGCTAAAGCATGGAAGGGGACAATTGTTTGGAAAGAACCAGTTATTTCAGAATTCCTCAGCCTGAAATACAAGCACAGAACTAATACATTCCTATTGCTCCAAATGTATTTTTTTATTATTATTATTTTTCTTTTTAGTGTTAGTTGAATAGATCCAGTCAGTTTAACAGCCCCTGCTTCCTTATTGACCACAAATGTGTATGTGTATGGTTTTACTTGAGATTTCTTCTAAGTACACATGAAGTACAGAAATAGTGGTACGACTGTGAACTAAAATCTGTAATTCTTTCTATTCCTTTACCATCAAAGCTTAAAAAAAAAAAAAAAAACAAAACAGGAAACAAAACGAAACAATAAATTGCAAGTGCCCTGAGCAGAGTATATGGAAGATTAAGCAACTTCTCTGAGCAGAAATATTAACAAATAAGCACTAACTAAGCTGTGTGATTGTGAGAAGAAACCCACTCAGCTATTTGGTAGCCTGCCGAGAGGTTAATAAAATTCAAGGAAATTCAAAAAAAGTTTCAAGCTATTTTAAACATATTTCAACTTTTTGGTGCACCCCAGAATATGGTATAAAAACAATTAGGTCTGGTGTGAGCTAAATTTCAAGTAACAAGTAACAAGAGTCAAAGATGGGGTTTGGGGTTAACATTTCTTCTCTCAAAGAAAAGCACTGTATTTCAGGGGAGAGGGAAAACAAGACTTTAAATAAATTTGTTCACTTTAGGTTACTGTGTTTTGAATGACGGACTTTGATTTCCTGTTCTCTCTGTGAGTACAGCTTCTTCAAAACTACCTGAAGGATGTGAGCTCGCCAACCAAAAATGACGACACGAATGCTTGCTCACGGAGGGCCCAAGTGTGATCCCACTGAAATCCCATTGGGATCTTCCAAGAAGCAGTGGCAGGCTTTAGCACTCAGCCCTGACATCCTTCACACTCGCACCGCCCCGAGGCTCGTGCAGGAGGTTGGGTGCACAGCACCTCAGAGGATCCGGCCCTACCTGGGGAAAGAAAAGACTGAACGCGTGAATCCCCCCGCTCCTACTTGGTTTGTACCAAACTCCTGAAATGTCGCCTTTCCAATGGAAAACAATGCAATTAAAATAACAAATAATAATAATAACAATAATAATAAAATAACAATAGGTTTGTTTTCAAAACAAACAAACACCTTGCTTACTTATAGAAATGTTTTTTTTTTTTCTGGAAAATTCTCTCAGCAAGTCTGAAGAAAAATTCTCAGAGGTGTCCCGGTAGGACCTGGTTCTGTGTGGCCGACAAGGTAGAAAGACCGAAAATGAACTCTGAAAGGAACGTAACCCTATGACATGGCCTAGAGCGTAGGCAGGTTAGTGAGTAATTGCTACATTTGTTTATGCTCTTTCAGACCCCCCCCACCCCACAATATTATTAGGTAAAAACTGCAGGAATACCACACAAATGATAAACTCAAGATGTGCAAATTGCAAGATTCTTTAAAGTCCATCTTTTTCAAAAACACTGGACAATGATTTTTCCTCTTTCCTTTTTCTTTTCTCTTGTTTTTCTTTTATTATGTCAGCTCGCATATGCCTTTAACTCTTTCTCAAGCATTAAAGTTTAAAAAGTGCCTCCTATTAAGTAGTCCTTTGTGGACAATGACTGTCACATACTAGTTCAATAATTCACATTCATCCCTTTGAAACCACATTAAAACTTTCAGCATCTTGCCTGTGAGAAAACTTTACATAGTTGCATGTAGTTACAGTGTTGAAGAGATTTGTTTGTTTGTTGTTGTTGCTTTCCAAGCAGATTAAAGTGATATACAGTACGTACTGAGTGTTAGACCAGGATGCTCACCAATAAAGTGTGAACAGCATTTTAAGTGCTTAAAGACATTCTAGGTTCATCTTCAACAGCGGATTCCTGTGTCACACACCGCAATTTGAAAAAAGTGGCACCAGTTGTCCATAACCATGAACTAAAACCAGTACTAGAGTTAAAGACAAAGATTTGCAGCCTAACTGCAAACGATGGATGCCTGTCTCAAAGGGGCAGTCTGCATCTACCTTGTGGAAGCAAATGTCAATGGTGTAACCCAGTCGATTTGTCTAACACTGCACAGGAACGGGAGCGAGCCCGAGCCAGGCTCGGAGCCAGAGGCTCCCCGCACACCCACGCACACCCACGCCGCACGCACGCACCCACCCCCGCCCTCAAGGGACACCTGCAGGGCGACCGGCGCGAGGGTCCGGACAGCCGCGCCGCCGCCGACTCCGGGCAATGGAACTGCACTAGCAAGCAGAAAGGAAATATGGTGTGGCAGTTTGCTTTAGGAATAAAAATCAGTGCAGTCAGACCCCATGGGGGAAAAATATATATATACATATACACACACACAAATATATATATATATATATATATGTATAGCAGAGCCTTGAGTAAGAGTTGGCTTGTTGTTGAAAACATCAGAGGCTGTCTAATCCTTTTCAGTAACACACCCAAGGGTTGTGTCCTCAGCATCCACCTTGGGTGAGGAAACCTCATCACCAACCCGCCAGAGAGCGGCCATCCGCCCCGGGGGCTGGCACGCACCCACACCCACACCCACACCCACACCCACACCCACACCCACACCCACACCCACACCCACACAGACAAACATGCAGCCCATGTTTGACATACACCTCTGCTACAGTTCCCTTCTCCTCACCTCCCCCCAAAAAAACTAGAACAGGAACCAGAACAACAAAACAAACACAAAAAAAAACCCAAACCAAAAATCAAAACCAAAAACAAAACAAAACAAAACAAAAAAAACCAAACAAAAACAGCGACGAAAAGAAAACAAAATCACAGCTGGACCCTGTCCTACACGAGGTGTTAGAAAACAGGAGCCATGACAACACATTCATTTCCACTAAGGGTGTGTGAAGCAGATACTGCCCCTTCTGTAGCTCTCGATAAACCTAGTCACTGACAAACACTTGTGGAAAAACATATGCACCAGTCTCCTGCATAATACCAGCTGCAACTATAACAACAAGGTTATAACATAAACCTAAAATAAGATGATAACATGTAAATACTGGGTTATTTAGTCTACAGTACAGTAATCTGGATAAAAATGACAAGGGATAGCCTAATTTCCTTTCCCCAAACAACTTTTACTTTCCTACGTTGGATCGACCTTCAATGCAAATCTTAACCTCCTGAGGAATAAAAGAAGGCTTGGGAAGAGTCAAAGGTGGCTCCTCTTCTGATTTCTCTAGTTTTCGTGTTTCAGGGGCTGACCACCTCCTCTTCCTTGTTGCTGGGGGCTTGCTGGGTTCTGTTTTGGTGAGCAAAGGTGCTGCAGGCAATCCTATTTTGTCCGGAAACTTCAGTTCACCGTTCTCAGCTAACATCTGTGCGCTTCCCTGATTAATCCCGTTTTCCTGCTCCGCATACCTGTGTCTACTTCCAGCTAGACTGTCATTCTTTGAATGCTTCAGCAAGATACTAGCTGAGTCCATGGGCTGGCCCTTTTTAATAGAGCCATTCTTCAGGTTCTTGAGCGTGAGCGATATGCAGACGTCCCCCACCGAGAGTTTGGAGCATGGCAAATCAAAGAGCTGGCTGGTTCTTTCAGGGCAGCAGGATGACCAGCCTTGTCCAAATACAAAAAAAGGGTATTCTACCAAGACTTCCACGCTGACCTGCAGAAAGAGACGGGACAACACAGGGAGACAGAGGGAGAGAGAGGTGAGAGCATGAGATCACTCCATGAGCCCTCACACATGTGCAGTGCTTCCCACAGGGAAGAGGGATAAAGCTGGAATTGCAAAGGCTATGTTCAGTTTCTGCAAAATCAGAATATTGGTCACCAGACTTCAGGCCAGCCCTTGTCACCCAGCTCTTAATGCTTTCTCTGAGCACAGTATTTGATAGCACAAACCTCAGCAGGAATCAAGCTTCACCTTTATCCAGCCACTCAGACAGGCATAAGAGTTAAAACAGCTTCAGTGTCTGGCCAACTGCTTCCTACCATCCACTTGTGGTACCTAAAACCTGTAATTCAAATCTAAAGATCTTTTCCAACCAGAGAATGGCTCAAGAGGAGCCATCTCTCAGTTCTGACACACGATTTCCTAAATGGTCATGGGAATGTCATCCTGACCTCTGTCCAAACAAGCAGTCACTGAGCAGCGTGAAAGGGTGAACTCCTATTGCCGAGGGAAGGCCATGAGCACATACAGAGCTGTAGCCATTAAGAGCAGCATGTGAGAGCCTGCCTTCCCCCAGCAGTCTGTCACCAGTCCAGTTTCTTCCCTTCTCACACCTGGTCTTCCTCTCTGCTGCAGCGTTTACCTTCTGCACTTCCTCAGGGAGGTGGTTGTCTCTCCTCCTCCTGTGATTCCTGCACTGTGTGTCCTTTTCTGTACCATGTCCCTTTCCCCCTGCTTCACCCCTCTTTAAAGACACATCTGGTCAGGAATCCTATCTAAACATCTTATGGGGAGCTGCCATGGCCAGAACAGACCAACAACAGGTGCCCCCTATTCCTTGACCTTGAAAACGCTGGGCCTTGAGGTCCCAACATGATAAAAAACACCTGATAAAAACATGATAAAATACCCACTTATCTTTGCACGTGGTAGCAGTCCAGCACTCACTGCAGGCTCAAGCACTTGATGTGGACTCATGTGATTCTCAACCCATGGGGCTGATTGCCCCCACTCCCCAGCAGACTACAAAGACAGCAGGAAATTCTGACTAATACTTCTTTAAAACTTGGCACATGTTTTTAACTGCTGCCTGTCACACCAGTGAAGTCTGCAGCTGTAAGAGGCTGCTTGTGCTGAAGACAGATACCCACAGCTCTGCTCCCACGTCCCTCATGTCCTCTGGAGCTCTTCTCAGGCATGGGGACAGAATCCCACTCTGATGGTGTAACCCTTATTTGGTAGGGGCAAAAGGGTAGGAGATCACTGAATACCTGTGCTCACTTCACTTCTGAGCAATTCAGCAGGCACAGATTATACCAGCTGCCTGGAGAGTCTTCCCTCTCCACGACCATGGACTCATTTAAAAGGAACATCACAGCAGTGAAACCACCTCTCACCTCTGGGAATGAGTAACGCTGTCACACCCAGCATGGCTTTGCATCGTTAAAAATGCATTTCGACACAGAAGTGGTTTGAGATGCACACTGCACTCCAGTGTTCCAACACATCTGTTCATAATGTTAAGTGTGAACCTTGGGATGAAGTTGCACATGAAGTTGTCTCGCAGAAGAGGCTAGACTCTATGGAAGCAGCCCTGCCCCTTCCCTGCTAGCAATGCCACCCCCACAGCTGCCCTCTCCCTGCAAGCAGGGCCCCTGGTAGTGTTCCTCACACCCCACCAGCTCCACAGCCCTTTTGGGCAAGAAGACTTGCTCAGGAATGTCTGACAGCTCAGAGATAGATGCTCCAGAACCAGGAAACCAATGATTCCTACCGGATGCTGACAGTGCCTCTGACTATGTGCATGCCATGCACTAGCAGCCAACTGCTGTTTATGAAAGGGTTGATTCTGTTGGAAAAAACCTAATTGAGTCTATAAATATATGCTATGTACTTCTGCAACTAGGCCAGTGGATAACACTGCATCCATTATCCTGCCACTCCACCTGCCCAACACAACAAGCCACTGTACAAGGAATTTCAAAAGGAGCAGTTTAGAGGTGTAAGATACTACATCAATTTTTGTCATGCTAAACCTTTTCCAACCAGAACTAACAACAGTCAAACTACACACACTGGAAAGGGAATACCACAATAGTGGAAAGGGACCTGACTCGAGGCCTGGTTTAAGCTCTGAACTATGGAGAAAGTGGGGTGAGGTAACCATGAAAGCCCCATCCCTTCATGTCACTTGATAGAAACACTCCAGCACCAGGATTTGTAGAAATATTTACCCAGGGGTCCTATTCCATACATATGCATCTCAGTTTAACTGGAGTCTAATCAGGAAAAGTACTGAGTATCCAGCATCTGTGGGAATCACACTTGTTTGTGTGCATCATCCTCACCAACACACAAGTTCCTCTTGATGTCAACACACTTCCACCACAGATTATGCTTTTTTAATGTAGTACCCAAAACACTTGCCTGAAGGGTTGATCACTGAAACACATGCCAGAATTGGTGGTGGTGATCATGAATAACACCAAAGATGTTGGAATGCTAGAACTGGTCACACTGTGCATGCACCACTTTTGATTTGAAATGGGCTCCCTCATGGATTATCAAGCCCTGTTTTAGCTGCCTGCTGCTGGATTCAGCTAAGAAGGGATTTGAGGCAATCACCCTCTAAAAACAAGTTTAAGACCTTTGAAGTCTGAAAGTTCAATAAAAACACCCCCACAAGATTTTTTTTTTGACCATGGCATGAAAACACAAACCCCCTTATTTTAAAAGCTCCCCTGCCAACCCCCCAGTATTTTGCCACGATTATTATAGGAGAGAAGGAAATTTGGAACTTTTCTACATACTAGAAAGAGGATAAAGTAAGAAACAAACATGATGGTTCCTCTCAAAGCATACTGAGGCTCTACTGCACGCTCCATTTGTATTTGTATTTGTTAATACTGACTAGTGAAAGCAGCCAAAACTCTTCAGTGCAGCCACTGAAATCTGCAACTTTCTATAACCCTTTGTAATTTTTATTTCTCAGCCAAACTCAGTAGGCAAGACAGGCCTAAAACAGCCAAAGAAATCCCATCTGGAGCTGGAATACAGATACTAGGGGCTAGAAGATCTGATGCCCAGGAAACACTCTTCTCATAATTTAGAAACACAGTTTTAGTCTTGGGCCTTACTGCTGCAACCAAAATAACAAGTACAAAAGCAAAAGGTGCCTAATGAAAGTGGTTCATGTGAACAATATTTTAATAAATGTAAACATGCATTTTCCAATTAAGTGTTTCTCTCCACAATGCTATTAAGATGTGATGAAATTAGGAGTGGCAGGTTGGAAACAAAGAGAAGGAAGCAGTTCTGGAAACAATGTGCAATTAAGCAGCAGAGCTCTCCACTGAAGGCTTTGCTTTGGGTGCTGAAAGGCTCCTCAGGCCCAAAAAACAACTGGGTGGATTCACAGAGTAGAAGCTCTCCTTCTGACAGAGAGAAGCCTCTGCAGTGCCATGCTCCCACACAACCTCCCCTATTCAGAAACTTCAGCACTTCTAATGTTCCCCCCGCACTCCGATGCCTTCACAGGAGTGGATTTCCTGGAAGAGATTTCTGGGGCTGTAGGCAGCACCTTGTGCCACAGGACCACTCTCCAGAACATGCTCTGACTGGGCACCCCCCAGGGCTGCATCTACCCCAATTCTGTCCAGTGTTAGTGTAGCAAAGGCAGGCAGGGCTGGAATGGCAGAGGCTGCTGCTCTCTGCAGTCACGCAATCCCGTCATTTCTCAAGAGAAGCCGCCTCTCGTCCAGCAGACCGCAGGCTGCCGCCTTTATCACATGAGCTGTGTCATCTGCTGCACTCCCCGACCTCAGTAACGGGAGGACAGACCACAGCCACCATCACTTGGAGACAAAAGGACTTAACTGTCCTGTGACCAGGGGACACAGAGATCACATGAGGGGAAGGCTGGGAGAGATCGCCATCTGCAGCAGTGAACTGAGTCAACATCTCAGTGTCTGCTACAGTGACAAAGATAATGAAAAGGGGAGCTCAAAGAAAAAGTAACCATCTGTGTGTGCATTGAAAGATTGAAGGGGAAAACTGAACTAGATGATGGTCTAAAATCAGATGCACTAAACTAATCTAGTTAGGGCTACGAACTGGATGTTCTAATGGGACTTTCCTATCTCTAGTGGTTATGATTCTGGTTTGGTTTTGTTGTTTTGTTTTTTTTTTTTTCTTAAAAAAAAGAAGGAAAATTAAGAACTGTATGCTCATCTTTTCCATTAAATCTACACTTTAGAAATTATTAGGAACTGAAGTGTAGCATTTCAGAGAACTTATTTTGCACAGCCTGTGTGCTTTGACCCTAGCATCAGGGGAGGTGAAATTACTGGCTTCTGTGTTTTTCCGGCAACAAAAGGATGGACAGGTAATAATGATGAAATTCTTATTAAAAAATAGTATGTGGAATTCCAAAGAGATGTAGATCCACAGGTCTGGTCTTCTAGGCACCTTGAATGCAGAAGAGTAGCAGCTGGACTTTGGGTTCTGGCCCTGTTGATACTTACTTGACTTCTTAATCCAGAGCTGGGATGCTGTGAAATGGAAACCTAGCATCCCTCCAGGGGTAAAGACAGTTAGTTCAGTTATTTCAGTTATTAAGGCCTTCGGGTGCGTTGATTTTCTTCTAGGTTTCCACACCTGGAAGAGGGATGGATTTTCCAGGTGACTGGAGAACTGGAAAAGGAGGGAAGATGACCCCTTTCTGCCTAAGTGCTGTGCTGGAGAGGGCCAGCTGTGGGCTTGCAGTGACACGACACAACTGTAGCTGCCTGGAGCCTCCCTGTTTACATTACAGTGGTATATGCTCAGCTGGAAATAACCTCCTACCTCTGTCCCTCAACTGGTGAGAAAATTAGCTAATGTTTGCACAGAGCCTGAAAATACCGATTCATCAATATTATAATGACTTCCCAGAGATCCCCGGTAGGAGTAAATAAGTGAGCCAAAGCTAATGATAACAACCCTATTTTTGTATGGCACTTACCCTTTACAAGTTACACTCCCTTGGTAATACCACTCGAAAAGCTCCCTCCTCGCAGAAGCACGTATGCAAGTGAAACTCAATTGCAATGAAATACTTTGTGGAGCTGCACTACACACACAGCTCCAGCCCCCTGCACGCCTGAGTCAAGAGCTCTATTTCAGTGCAGCAGCACCACAGTGCCAGTGCTCAGGGCAGAGCCACCAAGTACTGCTCTTTCAGCGAGAGGACCAAGCCTCTTCACACAGGCAATCTTCTAAGGAGTAATGGCTGCTGCACACCTGCAAACAGGGCTGAATACTTCCAGAGCGCCACGGCAGGCTAAGGGTGAGGTCACAGAGACTTCAAGCAAGTATAAATGCCTGCTTTCTCTCTCTCTATCTCTCTCTCTCTCTCTTTCTCTCCCCCCGCCCCAAGGGGAAGGAAAACCAGCAGTCGTCCCTGTTATGCAGGGACACAGCTGATCTGGGAAGAGACCCAAGTCCTGGAATCTGCAGGAAACCTAAATTAAACCCCCGTTTCTAATCATATCTCTACGTGACTCGCCCTCCATTCTGGAAGCATCCCCGGTGGGAAACACAGCTCACAGCTGGGAAGTATTTCGGCTGAGATGATGTCAGCCCTCTCCTGACAGGCTTCTCTGTAAGGTGACACTTTGCTGGGTGAGACCTGTGTGCCAGGCCTTGGATTTGTACAGCCTTGGACTCGCTCCCTTTCTGCCAGAGGATGGCACTCCACTCCCTGTGAAGGCACAGCTCTTCCCAGGACTGCAGTCCGTTGCCTGCCTTGACAGGGCTATGACCGAGACATGACACAAATGCTACCTGCTCATTTGTACCTCTTCTTCTGTGCAGACACCCATGGCCTGGCTGCAAGGCAGGGAAATGTGAGCAAGATGAAAATTGCAGAGCAGAGATTGCTAGTTTTGAAACCTCATTATTCAAGGCACCACGGCAAATTATAGTAACTGGTCCTGATCCAAGGATGGTTCCTCTAACCATGACACCTGAGATGTGCCAAAATACAGTTAAGCAGTGAGGAAAAAAATCGAGTCTCTACACTGAAAGCACCAGAGGCTCGATTTCAATCAGCTGAGCAGATGCAGGCACAGGCACACACATGAACAAAGCCACACAGGGAATCTGCCTGTTTGACTTGAGAAGGAGGACATGCCACACATAGCGATTCACCATGTATGTACACTCGGGGAAGGACAGGCCACAGGCTGCTGAGACTGTAAGAAATTTTCTGTGTGATCTGCTCCTCAGTACCATCACTGTTTGCTTTTGTCCTCCAAACCATCAGCCTGAGGTGTGTTACTACCTGTGTCCGTGTCCAGTTCCTCTCATTCTCCTTCTCTCTCATTCTGCTTCTCCAGCACTGAGGCTTCAGCATCAGAGGTGCAGATGGTGGAGTTCACAGCACTCGCACCAAAACAAAAGGATTTGTAACAGGATTATCTAAACTGAGTACCTCTAGGAAGCCAAATGCTACACAGCACATCTGAACTTTTCAGCATCAACCAACAGAATCTAAATTGCTCAGAAAAGGGACAGCATCAGGATAATGCTTTCAAATCGATATGCACTTGTTCTCAACCTAAAAACACTCTGGAAAGTTACAGGTTTTTTTCCTGCTTTGCAAACAGAGAAACAAAGGTCAGAAGCACAGCCTGCCCAGACACCTAGACGGTTTTTCCTTCCAAATTGCACTTGACCACAGAGTTTACACGAGCCATGCAATGGGAAAACCACCTTCAAGTGAAGCCTCAGTAAAACTCTGTAGTGCATTTCAGTAACTTATGTGCATGAGAACCATTCCCAGGGAGCTCCAAGTTTTTAAGCCATGGAAATTCACTGCCTTGTGCCCTACCTATCTCTTTAGGGTATGTTTTGATCTGATTCTATCACAACCTTTCTGGTGTGAATGGTAAAAATCACCTATCAAAATGAAAAATGTAACCTTTCATACTCCTTACATTATCTGGTATTTTAATCAAAACCCAAGAAAATCACATAAGTCTTCCTGTGAGTTCTCCAGCTATTAAAGAGCCCCATTTGATATCCAAAAGTGTACATTTATCACCAATGCGACCTGATGGCTCCCCCAGCACAGTGGGAGGGATGATTTTTGGTCTACAGTTTGAATCACAGACGGATGAAGAACCAAACCCGAGTGGCTCCAAAGCAAGAGAGCTGTGATGCCCCCGGGGATGCCAGAACATGCATCCCAGTCCAACCCCCCAGCCCATCATGCGTTGCCATTACCTGTGCTCGATGCTCCCCCACCGCAAACTGTATGACGGCGATGCCTGGGCTATGGCTGTCTTCGATCCTCTCCACAGTGCTGGAGTCTATTTTCAGGTCGTTGCTGATTTCCGCGCTCTGGATGAAGTCTTCTGTTTTCAAGTCCTCTACTTTCTTCAGCTCCCCGTTGGCCAGCTGGATGATCGACCCCTTCATGAAGTAAGGGGGCAGCGTGGGGGGCGCGGCGGCAGGGGAGGCAATGGACTGCACCACGGGCAGGTGGATCTGCGCCTGCACCATGGTGGCCTGGTAGGCAGGCTGGGTGGTGAGGGGCTCCGCGCTGAAGTTCTCGCTCTTGGGGACGGCGGTGGTGACGAACGTGTGAGGCACTGCTGCAAACTGAGGAGACGACGTGACGATCGCAGGCGTGACTCCCGACGGCTCGACGTCCGCGCTGCCGACCGGTATCAGCAGGGACTGGGTGCCCGGGATCACCAGGTGCTGCGGCAGGCTGCTGGGGTAGCCGATGGCTTGCTGCTGGCCGCTCAGGTAGCCGATCACCGGCGGCTGGGTCCCAGTGTAGAAAGCTGTCGCCGGCAGCCCCACAGGGAGTTGCTCGGAAGCGCTGTGGGTGGTCTGAATGACGGTGTGAGGGGACAGCGTGGCCACCGCCTTCACCCCCTCATGGCCCAGAGCCTGCTGCGGAGACAAGGCATAGGACCGGTGGGTTGGCTTTCCTAAGTGCAAACTTCCCTTGTCGTTGAGGGCTGAAGGAGAGGTCTCACGGTTGGCGGCCTGCTGCACCTCCATGTCCGCCGTGGGCGTGCTGCTGTTGGGGACCACCATGACAGAGGCTCGGACACCTGAGGAATCCCGCACGCCGTACTCGGCGGGGCTCGAGTGGACCACCACGTGCCTGGTCTCATAATGATGGGGAGCTGGTTTATTGCCTGCTTTGACTAGACCCATTTCGGCAGAAGGCGAAATGCCGTACCTCCGGCTCTTCTCTATTTCGCCATTCAGTACCTCCTTGGCCTGCATCGCCTGCAGCCGGCTGCTCTCGGGTTTCTTGGGGGGATCCCTGGTGACAAAGTGGCCCCCCGAGTCAGTGTACTGCACCACCACTTGGGAGGAAGGGCCAAGGGTGAGGGTGTGCGGGATCACTGTCTGATGTGGGTGCAGGGGGACTGGGATGGTTGGAGGAGAGACATTTCTGACAGTGCTCTGGGAGGAGCTGGAAATGTGGACGTACTGGTTCTGCTGGGTGGGTGGAGGAGACCCAGCAGCAATCAGTCCAGGCGTCCTGACCAGGTGCGGCTCAACTTTGTGCCCCTGCTGGCTTAAGCCGCTCATGCTGGCCAGCAAAGTGGAATAAGCCTCCAGCTGGGAGCGCTGGGATGGAGTGGTTGCAACGGCGGTGGCCGCCGCCACGGCGCCGGTCGCAGAATTGGCTGTTGGGGAAATCAGCTGTGAGGGGATGAATCCGGTGTACGATCCACTGTACTGGGGCCCGACGAACTGGAAGGTGTGCTGCAGGTGCGTGTACTGCACGGGGGAAACGGGGGTCCCTGACTGGGAGAGGGCGGGCGAGTACACCGTGGGGAGAGTGGTAGAGGCTGGAACGGACCTGGGCGCACTCGGTGGGGAATAGTCCAGCCCTGCAGACAGTGACTTGTGCAAACCCTGCTGCAAGCCTGCCTCCACCGAGGAGGTGCCCCCGGGCCGGTGCCGGCCCCCCAGGCCGCCCTGGCCACTGGGTGTGCTGGGGAGCCATGCCAGGTTATCTGCACGGTGGTTTTCATTTGGCAGGACCGGCTTCACCTCCGAAGGCAGGCTGGTGGCAGGGATTTCTCGCTTCTTAGGTGGCAGGCATTCATTGCTCCGCTCTTGGTTGGATTTCATCTTTCGCCGTCCCCCCTCCACTGTGCTTGCTTCACTGTCTGGCTGGCTCTGATTTCAGTCTGATAAACGGAAAGTCACATTTGATTTCTGCAGGGGATCCAGTGACTTCATGAGGAATCATCTCCCTGTGAGCACGATCCTCCGACAGCTCCTCTGGATTCTGCAACGAAAGGGTGAGCAAGGGAGACAGGAGTCATATCGTCAGCAATGAGAAATGAAAACAAATAAGCAGACACCCTAAATCAACAAACAGGAAAAAGACCTCTGAAAAAAAAAAAAAAGGTCAGGCATTGCCACTCTCACAACAAGGAGCAATTGACAGCTAGCTATGCTGTAAACAGCAGAAAAATCCTGGGCATGTCTGCTAATGCATCAGGAAAACATTAAAAAATGTAGGCATACCAGAAACAACCTGGGCATAACTTGGCATATTTAGCAGCAGTCAATTATTTCCCAAGGCTCATTGTCCATCCTCTACGAAAACCCTCCATGTCTCTATGGTGCCTGCTTTGTTCTTTCCAGCCTCTTCTTCCCTGCAATGACGACACTGCCTTCACCCTAACATGCCCTAAAAAAACATGGGAGCACAGCAGGGAGCCCTGAGGAACTGGCACACACAAAATATTGTTAGCAACAAGTCACCATGAGTGGTGCAGGTGGTGGGTCACTCCTAAACCCCTGAGACCCAGAGGCACCGGCAGGGCGACTTCACGTGACGCCATGCAGGGCTGTCGGGGCAGCAGCTGCCTCCTGTCCCCGCTCCACACCACAGCTCATTACAGGGACACGTGTGCTTCATCTCCCAGTCTGGCAGTGAACCTCAGCCACGCGAGCTATTTACAGCAGCAGCCCAGCGCCAGGGATGGATCTGAGCCAAGTTTTTGATGTCTGGTGGGGGTTTTTTGACCCACTGCTTTGAATTCCCTGTGCTACTGATGCCTCACATTCAGGTGTCCAGTCAGGTGCTGGAACCATATCCATCTCTGGCAGGATCCAACCTCACTGTTTCTTAGCCACTGCTGCACCACAGAGGCTGTGGGTATCACACTCATGGTCATGGTCACAGGTCCAAACACCGAGGAAATTACTCAGCCCTGGGGACACCTGCCCAGAACTGCTTGGAAAAGCACATTTGAGTTTCCTGATCCAAATCATGAGCCCCCACCACTGTAAAAACTTGCAGTTTTACATTGGGCTGATTTTGCTATTGGAGCAAGTAAGTTGCTTTCTCTGCATTACCGATTTCATCCAAAGGCAACAAAGTCTTCCTAACTCTTCTATTACCTGCTAAAAAAATATTGTAGCTGTAATGTGTTTTACATTTACTCTCTTCCTGAAACCTGCCTTATCTTGCCTAATCAACCTTCATGGAGAGTGAAACTTTTCCTCAGCCCCTATCCAGCCACCGCATGTCATCTGCATTTCTGGCTGTTTTGAAAATTGTTCAAGAGTGGGTGATTAGAAACCGCACACCTTGCATGAGTGGCAGCTCAACAAGAAAAGTATGCATTACATGTAAGAAAAATAGAGAGAAAGAATTAAGAGTGGATGTGAAAGAAGATGGAAATAGGATATAGCCCACTTTAAGGGAAATGCTGAGCGGCAGTAATGATACTTATCTTATGGCAAGTAATATCCCTTTGGGGGATTTCTTTCTCTGCTGCCTCACTTCTAATGAACAATAAGCCTGATGTTTATATGTGTATGAAGTACTTTGAAGACACACTAGACTCAGATTAAACCTATCTTTAAAAGCACTCTTTACATTTATGGTACTCCAAGCTGCTGTAAGCCTGCAGGAAAAGTCCAAACCTTCTAATGACTTGATACAATCAGTCTTAAATTAATTATTCCATTCTTTAAATATTGATAAACAGTAACGAAACACCAATAGCTAGAGCTGTGGGAGGGGGGGAAAGCACTGTTTCAGGGTAGATTCCCTGGCTTTGAGGAGATAGGGAGGATGAAAGAACTCAGGGCAGCTTCAGATGTGCAAGGGCCGGTGACACCCAGAGCGCAGCAGCCCAGGCACTATCCTGACCTGCCCTGATCTGTCAGCACCATCACCTCAGCACCGCGACTGCGGTGACGAGGGCAGCCAGGAGACAGGGCCCCTGCTAGATCAGCACAGGCCTTCCCCTCCTCCTAACAGTTGCTCAGCGTGTCTTGGCAACAGCTAAAATTATTATATTACACATGACTTACAGATTTTTCTTTTTAAGTTCGACTAAAAATAAAACTGCCGAGCTCACATTTGCGCAGTCATCCTTGGTTAACTTTAGCTCTCTGTAGCCTTCTGCCCCAGGCAGTCGGCTTGGGTAGGTAAGTCAGCAGATCCTGGCCCAGGCAGCTGCCCAGGGGCAATGTCCCCAGCAAGGGGTGCTCATCCTGCTCCCCTTGCCATGGAGCACTTGTGCTGGGCTTAGACCATCCTCCAATCTCTTCTGGAACATGAGCTGCAAATCCAGAATTTAAATACGCTCCCACGGGGAAAAGCTGGGAGCAGAGGCAGAGGGCTGGCTTCTCTGCCTGCAACGGAGCAGGGAGCTTGTACATAGGACTGAATAGGGACAGGCTCTTTTGCTGTGATGGGTAAACCAGGTTCCCCAGAACCAGTGGTTCCAAAAGTTCGAGGCATCTGGGTGTATCTTCTCTGCACTGAGAAGTAGTACTTCTCTCTACTGAAAGCAGTACTATGAAGCCCTATGAAATTTCATAGAAGGGTGAAGTTTCATTATGCAGGAGATGAAGCAAAGATTTTATTCTGCTAAATAGCATTGAACCACTGAGGTTTGGGTGGCCTCCAACGTCAAAGCTAACATCCTTCAAAAATACCAAATACTAACTCTTTTGGGTTGTGCATTTTGGGTTTTTTGGTGTAAATCTTTCAGATGGCTGACTTCATCTTTACTGGTAACAAAAGGGCTGCCCAAAATCTCCTGGAGAACACAAGAGAAATGAATAAATTTAATGGAGACAAGGATGAGACAGCCACAGAGCACTGAATACTGCCCCACTTTTCCAAGCCCGAGCACTTCACAGTGAGACTCTACTTCAAGACTTAAAAGTAAAACGGTAAATTTTCAGCATCATTCAAGTTCCAGCAACAGTAAAGATAAGACAGGACTGATTTTGCTTGGTAAGCAATGAAAGGGAGACAACCCAAACAAGAGTGTCTCAAAGGCAAGAGATACAAGACCTGGTTAAACAGTTTTTTGCTGGCTGTCCTAGAAAGATGAACACCTGCCTTCTGTGGTGTGCTGCAGGGTTTGTTATTTGTATGCTATTTTTTTTTTTTTTAAATTCAAGACGTTTTTCCAATTCTGGAGCTTTTCTTTCTCTTTAACTTTAGAGCTGTCTATCACGATTTGTAAGATATGCAAATGAGCAGGAAACACCAGGTGATTTTTTGCTCCTGTGTGTGTCACAAGTGCGTGCGTGCGTGCAGGCATGTGTAATTATGGCTGGGAAGGTAAAAGGGACAAAGAGATCAGGGAGAGCAGCTGGACTTTGGTATCTCTGGCAGTGAGTACACATGGAACATTGCTAAACTGTCTGGACAGCCAGTGTCCGCTGGCAGTCTGCCCACACTCAAATTCCTGGAAAGGCTTAAGGCAGAAAAATAATCACTTGGAGGAGTCACCATCTGGGCTTGCTCTGGTCCCAGAGGGATTGCTCACTGGAGCTCGGGATGTGCATTTTCATGCAAAATTCCAGCGTCTCTTTGCATGCCACTTTAAATTTCACTATGTTTCCCAAAACAACATTTTTCTACTTATTTCATCTAATAAATTTAAAACACAAGAGAGGATATTGGGTTATAGCTTCAGATGCTGACCTCCTTTATTTATCTGGAGTTCACTGCAGCAAAGGTAAAACCAGCAACGCAAGTGTCCAAACACAGCAACACGCTGTGTCCCACCACCGAGGACTGAGCCTTGGGGTGCATAGAAGCTGGAGCCAGAACCACAAAACACAGCAGCACCTGGCTATGCAAACGGTGGGATTTACACTGCCTTGAGAAATCAAGCACTTTTTCTGTCCCATGGTGCAGCTAACCTCCTTTTTTGGGTCTCTAAACCTCCGTCAAAAATCTGGTCCCTCATCGTCCTCTGGTCCCTGACCTTTCTGCAGTTGCCAGCAAGCTCACACCACCATGTGCCAGGCAGGAGGAAGGACTGGAGCTAGAAGCAAACATCCAAGGTGGGCAGTCGTCAGCTTCCAACTTCAGGGATAAGTCAGTTAAACCAGTCACTTATTGTCAAAAGGCTCCTTTGATCGCAAATCCTAAAACCACACAGAATACTATGACTTTTTCACTTTCCAGCTCCAGGTATGACCAGCAAACCCTCACATTTACCCGTGCACTAGAAAAACTCTGTCTCTCCTCCATCAGACACTGTTGCCCTGCCTGGCACGTAGATGTTAATGTAATATTCGCAGAGTCGAGCCTGATACGCGGCTCTTTATGTCTGGGGTGTTACCGGGCAGATGCAGCAGCGCAGTCCGATGCTCCCGCCTCAAACCACCCGCCCATCCTATCACGAGTGAGTAATTTCGGCAGCGCTGGGAATGAGTGAGAAGGGGAGGCACTCCGTCCCACCTCTCCCCTCCCCTCCAAGGAGGCTGGCATCTTGCAGGATCATATTCAGAGAGACAAAAAGACAGACACACTGCAGAGGGCTCCGCAGCTGCATTCTGGCGCTCAGATCTGTACGCCAGCTTTCTCCCCCCGCTCTACAGCCTGCCTGCTGCCAGCTACATATTCATGGTTGTAACTGCTACAGATTCCATTAGCCCTGCCATGTGCAGCTCAGCGCACGCCAGCAATAGCTATAGGAGTTCATTGTCCAACCCGACCAATTTCACAGCTCCCTGGCAGAATTCCCGGGAGGGACAACTGTAGAGATCCATTAATAAGGAACATGAAAACTTCTAATAAAATTTGAAATTCTCCTCCCAAAATGAAAGGATTCCTGATCAACACCACATCCACAAGACAGATTGTCCAGTGCAGTGTTAGTTCTTGTAATACTTCTGGGAATCGGCCACAGCAAATTGCTACAGGTTTCGGCACAGCGAGCAGCGGTTCTGGACAGACTCAATGCAAGACAAAAAGCAAGTGATACGAGCAAACCTCAGCGAGCACATCATCAGATGTGAGATGCCCAAAGGCTCAACATTCCCATTAATTTCATGGAAGTATGTGGTACCAGAGAGAGGAAGGTTTAGGAGGAAAAAAACAGCGTCATATTCCCAAGACATATTCCCAAAAGGACGGATAGATGATGGAGTGCCAAGACAGCCATTCATGAGCACAGGTGATACAAACTGATTACTAGAAAGTTACTCCACTGGTTAACAGTCTGTTTCTGCTACTTACCCTGAATGCTCAGGATAAGGAGAGATGTGCATGTCCTCAGCAGGGCACATGCCTCCCGTGCTACTATGGTTAGATTGTGCTTAGTTAATAACACATTGTTATTATGCCTGGTAGGTGCTGGTGAACTGCACAGGAACATGGTGCTAGAATTATCTTCGGTTTTAGTTAAGCTAACTGCTGAATGAAGAGTTGGAATTAACTTTCAGAAGTTTTCAGGTTTCTGCCATCAGATGATCTGGGTGCCAGCACTTCATTCTGCAACACAGAGATGCCCTTATTTTCAGCATATGTAAAAGCCACTCCATGCTCTGGGTGTGCAGCAGGCCTTTCTGTCCTTTCTGTGCACACCCACAGCGGTGCAGCTACACCATAAGCCTTGCAGGACTGTGAGTACTACGGGTGATTTAAACAGATTCACAGCTGCCTACATCCTTTGTTTATACAGAAGAAAGCTTTTAGCAAAGGTGATTCCTCCTCTTCCAGCATGCTTTGCAGGGGTAGTACCACACCATGCAGTACAAGATGCCAGGGAGGCTGGAAGCAAGGAAGCATTTCCTCTAAGATCCGCAAGTTGACGCCATGTCGGGGCTGACATTGGAGGGCTGGGTGTGTTGGCCATCCTGCCACCCTCCCAGCCCACCCCACGGCAGCACCCTCACTGCCCAGCACAGAAATCCCCCACCCTGCAGTGCCAAACCTGGGCTCTGAGATGTCAGGAGTCAGGCCTAGCTTCTTGCCTCTGAAACACATGATACTGGTTCACAAATAAAAGATTTATTAAAATTATAAAGGTGAAGGGTGTTATTGTTATTGTTACTACTACTTCTTTTAACTTGCCCTTCTGCTGTGTGAGGCCTTTCAGGCTCAAGTTCTCTAGCTTGTCCCTGCAGCCCACAAGATCAGAAACTTACTAGTTTAGCTAAAAGTCGAATTTCCCATCTCATCATTTGACACCAGGAAACGGAGTTTTGTGAAATAGCATCAGATATCCACAGATAAAAACGCATGAGCTGACAGTGCTAATTACAGTGAAGTTTGTCTGAGGGTGAAATACTGTACTCTAGAACCTTCTGCCTCTATAGGGGAAAGGAAAAGGTGCTACTGCTAAGTGAGGGTCTGGGCCCTGGAGCAAAGCCATTTGAGTGTGCACAGCTTGATGTGCAGCTTTCTCTCAGCTGCGCAGCAGAAAGTGCACCTCAGCTGACCCTACAAGAAGCAGCTCCATCTGCAGCCACAAAGGAAAGTTCTGGGGCTGCTCAGGCATGGGGTCTCAGCTCAGGCTGACTGCCAGCTGCACAGTCCCACATGGCTAGAGCTCATTCCAGCAGCTTGATGATTTACCACCATGCTGCAGTGAAGCCTTTACAGCCTGACAGAGGCCTGCCAAACCCCTCCAAAGCCCTGCTCCCCAAGCCTCGGAGTCAGTTGTGCCAGGACATGAGGACCACCAACCCAAGATGCTCGGAAAGTCATCATTCTACTACACACATACCCAGAGTCTGCAGCGGCAGCACGGAAGCCATGGAGCAAATGTGTAAATTAAAGTTCTTCTTTCAACCCCACCGACACCAGGACGGAAAGGGGGACCCCACCTATGCGACTCTACAAGTGGCCAGTGCAGCATCCAACCTTTTATCTCCTGCTTTGCAGCGACTGCTGCCAGAGCAGGACATCTGACAGTGCTCAGTGACACCCTTTACTCTCACACCCATCCCCTAGAGGCTCTTCTTCAGCTTTAATGAGTGAATAGAGTTCATTTATAAACAAGTCTAATACAGAAATTACTTTGTTGATATTTTTCATTTATCTAAAATGTGCCTACAATGTGGCTACAATGGGAGCTGCCTACACAATTTTCCATTGAAAATTTCACATGAGTGACTATAAACGTAGCAACACCCACTCGCCACTCATTTTAACTTGTGACAGAAACTGTCATGCCTGTATGAACACATTTGTACTGCAGATATGTCACACAGGTCTCCTTCCATGTGTCTGAAAATGCTCGCTAACATTCTCTCCATCTTCTGCAAAACAAATTAAGAGAGACGCCTGGCTTCGCTGCCAGGAGACTTGAATAAGACCCCCACAAAAAATTACAGAATCCGGGGGCGTTTCACCCCTTTGAAGATCTAGCCAGAAACACCAGCAAGCAGCAGCCAACTTGGAGCAGCCATTTTACAGATAAGCACAGGCGCTCACGGGGAGGAGTGTGCCTTTAAGCCTGGCTGATAAGGGGACAGTGTGAGAGCATGGCTTTAGGGGAAGATTTGGAAAGGTCATCTGCATGCTCAGTGCCTTTCCTTGGAAGTCTTCCCTGCAGACTGCTTCTCTGGTAGATTCCACGTGCCAGCAAATTAGACTATAATTAGTCCATCTGTAAAGTGTGAAACATGAACTGATGTTGAATTCCCCTTGAAATGGATTCCAACACCTTGCCTTCTCTCAGACTTCATTCAGCAAAGCTATAACTCGAAGCCATTTTGCACCAGCCCTTGCTCACTGCCTCAGCACACGCTTGGTGCCCTCCCAAATCAGGATGACTGACCATCACTACTGAGAAACCAGAAAAGCCAGCAGCTCATGCTGGTCTCGAGGCACACAGCACGTACCCCCAGTGCTGCAGACAGAGAACGAGTTTAACATCCCACTCAGACACCTTTTTTTTCTGTAACTCTTTAATTTTTTTCTTCTTCATTCCAGTCAGCTACATTTGGGTCTGGTCTGCAGCACCACTCACTCATCCTGCACAGACCCTCACACTGACCATCTCAGCACAGGCAGTGTCATAGGGGTCAGTGCATGTAGGAATACACACAAGCAAGAAAAAAGCCAACTCAACTCTTCTGCACCTTCTCTCTGGAACGCCTCCCCAGGCCCTGCAGCCCACAAGACCAAGTGACTAGTTACTCTCCCTGACTCAGTGAGTAGGGAGCCTCCCTCCTGCTTAACGGGGAGCAAGCAGATACAATTGGCACAGAGCCCAAATCCATCACCAGTGTCACTTGACTGAGGCCAGCACGGCAAGGCTGAGATTGCCCCAACTGCTCTGATTAGGCAACACAGAAAACAATCAAAAGAAAATGAAATAAAGCAGGATTATACAAACATAGCAGGTTCCACAGTCACAAGCTGCAGTTGCAATTAAAAAAACCACCCGTTCCAACCAAGAATGCAAATCATCATCGTTGCTCTCAAGCAGGGAACGTTGACAAATGAAGGCGGTGTGCTAACAGGCAGTGCCAGTACTCTTAATTTAAGTATGTGAGAAACAAAGGTATGTACCATCCAGGGCTGCCAGAAAGAACTTGCCTTAAACAACAATCAAAAAGAACTCTGAGGATTTTAAAATTTCTTTTCTTACAAAAAAAACCAAACAGATACAAGAAAACCTTCTGCTCTATTTTTCCCAGCCAGGTGAAAAAAGAACAAGAAAACAAAAAATCACACAGCTTCCATCAAGGTTATTTACATACAAGTTTTGAACTCAGGAACTGAAAACATTCCTGCATGGAACCTGTGGGTCCAGTGAATCACAGCTTGGAAATCTGAATGGATCTTTTGTAAAAGTCACTGAGCCACGAACATGCTTTCTCACCGCTGTGATCGCGTCTGTGAAAGCACCTTACCCATGTGCCCCTGGAAATCCGCGGTGCAAGGCAAGTGACTCCCGCCACCAGGGAAATGGACAAGAGGATGACTAGCTACCTGCAGCTGCTTTCAATCCCAGAGCCGAGTAATTATTGCAGCCCTCTCCTGTGGCTCATATGGAGCGCAGCATGGAGCTATAAAGCGTTATGCAAGTCTAATGTGCTGCCAGATCTCTTAGAGCAGGCAGCAGCCAAGTCGCTCCCTCCCACCATTGGCTCAGCTTCATTAACTTAATCAGGTATTCATTCATTCATTCACTCACTCATTCAAAAAAAAAAAAAAAATTACTCTAAACCTGGCAAATAGCCAGTGCCATGCATGCATAGAGCATGCTCACATCAGCCACTGGGGCTGGAAGAAAAAGGATAATCTAACATTCCTCAAGCTCTGAACAGGGCTTTAGCCTTGCACGCAGCCCAGACACAAACACATCTTTGCCACAGCCTCCCCGAGAGCACGGAGGCTTGGGAGCTGTGCTAAGGTCAGATGCTGGCGCTGGAGACCGCGGAATTGAGAGCAGCCCTGTAAGTCAGTGCAGCCAGCAGGAAGCTGAGTAGAGAACTTCCCCAGAGCAATGACTAATTAAACAATTTGATTATTTAGGGAGAAAAAAAAAAGGAACTGTAGCAGGATCGACTCAACTCATTTTGCTGCAAGGTTGCTCCCCTCCTTTCTTCTGCACTTACCACATACGTTGCACAGCTTAATCCAGACAGAATGGACCAAAGCAAAACAGAAATAGGGTTAAAAAAACCCAACAAACCAGAAAATAGAAGGGAATCATCACTCAGCTAATGTTAAAAGCAATTGGTAATGGAAATCTGTTTGACCCCCGCATTTATAAATCTAAGACTTCCTACAGGCATGTAGCACTCAAGCACTGAATACAGCCCCCTCCCTTGTAGAGTTCTTGCACTTATTTTTCTTAGTCTTTGCATGTAAGTCTGCAAAGAACGTTATTACTTCCCTCTAGCTGTCATCAGAATGACTTTCACTGCATTTTTTTTCCAGCTCACTACAAGAAAGCTGCTTCATAACTATTCCAAAAAGTAGGCCTTGAGAGTCAGCTCTGACTTTACTTCATGCAAGGAGCCAGGCTGGACACTAAGGAAAGGGGAAAGGTGTTACCTTCCCCTCAGCAGAAGCTGAGCAACAGCATGGAAGCAGTCACCATCTCTCTCCCCTTACCTCATTCTGCCCTGTGTAAAAAAATACCAGATGGCAGATTACTCTCAGCAAGTCCATAAAAGTAACTTGGAAATATAAAGCACTTTAGACTTTTTCAAAATAGTGTTTATGGTTGTATAATGAAAACTATATATCCGGGTGCAAATCTTCAGCCACAGACCTGGCTGACATGGCTCAAGAGTATCGACACTCCTCATCTTCCCCCAGTGATGCAAATCAGATCTTAAAACCCTCCATGCTCTGTTATCATGGAGAGCACAAATATTTTCTGTAGGAACTTCAAGTGCCTCTTCTGTAGATAGCCTAAAAGTCACTGTTTCTCTTCAGATAAAAAAAAAAACAAACCTGAAATCTTCTATGGCCACCATTACAAACCATGATACAAATGGCAAATCAGACAAAGACTTTCAAAAAGGGTTATTAATGTAAGGCCAACACATAGCCAAAGGTCTTCAGTTCAGATGCACTTAGCAAAAGCATTTAAAAGACCCCAAACCAAAACCTGTTACTCTGATCCTGACTCCACTTCTGACCATAGCACAGAAGCCCATGGTTAACTCGAGGATCCCTTCCTGAAGCTCTCTGTAGGTGTATGGTGCTGAAAAGCACCCAAGTAATAGCAGACAAGCAAACACACAGCTTCTAAGGAGCCAGCTGTTGACATGTCCAAGGGCTAGAAGCGAGGTTTACACATTGCAGCTCATCAGCAAGTGAACAGTGAGGTATGGCTGAATATCACATCTTTGCTACATGACAGTACGATGGATTTGTGGGCTATAAGAGAAAAACCACTCAGCATGCTTTTACTGCACTAATAGAATTAAAAAAGAGAAAGAGATGTAAAGGTGTCTGAAGGCAACCTGTTTCTTAGTCCTTGGCCTCCTGCACTCCAGTGTGTAGGACACCAGCCAAGCAGACTCGAAGTACTCCACACTGAAGTCAGCCTCCTTCACTGGAAGTTCAGTCTTGAGCTAAGGGCCTTTCAATTATCTGAGCTCTTAAGCACTGTGGCTCTTCCCTTACCTTTGCCCCCATCTCTCACCCTTCTCCAAATGGGATACAAAGCTTGGAGGCTCCTTCTTTTCACTTCACGTCCCTTCTCTTGCAGCCCTGACACAATTCAAGACACATCCAAGACACAGTACAAACCCTTCCTCCTCTGCCCAGGCCTAACTTCCCCTGTCCTGCTTGAACAGCTGCTCAAGCTTTCATCACTGCAGTCACCTCCTTTCCTGGCATCAGGACATCAAATCACCTGAAATTCCTCCTCCTGAGTCTCTCCTCCATGCATCATGCTCCATACATGGGAGCACCCAGCAAGGTTGATTTCTGACACCAGAAGTAGCTACGCAGTTTTAAAGCAGGCTATCCAAAGAAGGTCAAGAAGACAAAGGAGCAGGAGAAGAAAACCAGCCTGGGAACACTGAGAATTTTATCCCAAATTATCCAAACTTTGGCAGAAGTTGTAGTTTGGGTCTAGATAAATAAAAGGGATGTGCTTTGAGCAATTCTGGTTCTTTAGATGAATAATTTCACTGCTCCCTCTGAAAGAATCATTAGAAGAGTGTGAGGTTTCGTGATTCGAGATAGAATGAGAAGGCAATATTTCAGCACTGTGAAATGAGGCTTGCGTGTCTAACCACACTACCAGCTCAGAGTTCATTTCTCACAAGCGTCAAGTATATTTTCCATTCTGTACTTCTGCAAGCCCTAGTTCTGTCTGTTGTCATCACTCATGGGGATTTACCTAATCCCTGAAACGGCAGAAAAACATCATCTTTTTTGCTGGAGAAACAGAATCATGTCTCAAGCACACTGAAAAATTCAAATTGTATGTATCATTTATTGTAGCTCCATTCATCCACCCTGTGTTGACAGTATAAATACAAATGATGCCCTTAACAAAATGCTGAACTGCAGTCCAATGTATTAGTGGTATTTCTTAGAGATTTCCACTCACTTTTGCTGTTTCTCTGCTCACATTCCTCACACTTCAGCATACTCAAGCAGCTGCCTGTTTATACAAAGCCTGAAAGAGAAATGTTTATTCCCCTCTTCATCAAAGCTGGTTACTTTAGCTCTATCCACTGTCTGAACTAGAAAGTAGGGCAAAGGCAATCAAAAGTTAGTGGTTCATTTGAAGTCTATTATCTTGCAACTCAGCTACAAAGGGAGACACCACAACTTTCTAAGCACAGAAATTCACCTTTCCAAAGTTTTATTTTAAACACTAGTGAACCGCTATGTTGACCTTTAAAATTAATTATATCACATTATACATGGCTGGTACAACTTGCTGTACAGCTCTGTTCATACACAAATAAATGACGGTGAAGTTCCAGATTTTATTGGCACTCCTTGGACCCATGCCAGTAAATCCAGCTCAGATCTGTGTGTCCTCTACTGACAGAGCTCTCCTACTGACTCCTAGCCTTTTGTACAGGGCCCAGCCAACCTGTGTCAGCCCTTCTGTGGCGAAAGACACGTCCCACCGAGGTTTGCCAAGGAGCTTCAATGGGTACTACCCACAGGGCTCTGAAGTGCTACCCCCTGGCTGGGGCTAAGGCAAGACCTAGTATGAAAACGTCTTCTCTGTCCAAGGATACCTCACTAATGACCAGATTTCAGTTTCCACATCAGTTAAGGACTTCTAACAAGCACTCCACCTAAATTAGGGGAAGGAAAAAGATTCAGCGTGGGATCTGAGTGCTCAAAACCTTTGTGCATTCTTCTTCAAGCCAGAATTTAAGTGCTGTTCCCCCAGAGAAGAAAATAGTTAAAACAGGCTCAGATCCTCCCATTACAAAGCAGAACCCAGTGGGGAAACCTTCTTGGGAGAGGACAGCTCCTGGGGGAGTCCCTTTGCAAAACACTGCCTCATCTCACCAAGACATCCACTCCAGCCAGGACAAACAGGAACACGGACATGACAGTCAGGCAGGTCTGATCATGGAGGCACCCTGTGCTGGCTTGATAGTTTCAGAAGCAATAGCTGTGTATAGATGTGATGCATGCCACTGCTCCACAGCTTCCCCTGCAGCCACAAGAGCGTTACTCACCATCACCATTCCTACAGCAAAAAGGAAAGCTGATTTTTTCCTGGTTTTATTTATGCCCGTTTAGTTATGGACCAAGTGATTCTCCAGCTTTTGATCTGCTTACCACTTTCACTCTCTGCCTACTGTTTCTTCTGAATGTGTAATGACTTTACATCTGTTATTCTGGTTTGGTTTCTTTTTCATATGTGATTAGAAACTTGCAGACTCCTCATGGTAAATATGAAATAAAATGCTGTTTCTTCTGCCTTTTGTTCTGGTGCTTATGGTTGAATGACATTTTCTTAGAAACATGAAATAACTACTGCACTGGGTGATACATAATCACTTTGGTACAGTGGACACGTTATAAAAATATGGAATGATCATGAGATCATACAACCAGGATGATTAAAACAACAACATAATTGGCCAGAATTTATTCAGCTCCTAAGGAGAAAAAACCTTGACAACACTCTGCTGTAAGGTTAGTGAAACTAATACCGAAATAAGGCACACAAGTCACTGTTTCCCTTTGGCTAAAATTAAGTAAGAACTAATGGTGTCTAATAAAAATGGCAGGAATTTTTCAAAGAAATATTACATTAGGAAATGTTTGTTTTCAAACCTGAATCTGTCGGAGGCAAAAATGTTTGAATACATTTACAGCTGGGAAAAACTGCTGGAATTTCTTTGTAAATATTTTCCCAGTAATATTAAAAAAATTAAAACCTATTTGTTGGTTCCAAAACTAAATGTTTTAAATATTTAACGAAGGTGTAATTAAAAAACGCTGTAACTACAACAGAAATTTGTTTAAAATTAAACCACCTTCTAGCTTGAATACAGGACTAAAGGCTTTGCTGTACTGTTTTGTAAAACATTTTCTCCTATTACCTGATTTTCACTTTATCTCAGCTTTTTAAGTTTTCCTCCCATTAGAGCAAGAAATTATTTTCTGAGATCTTGGAAATTCTCATGGGCTGAAATACCATTTCCTCTTATCTCTAATTTCTAATTAGATTTAAATCTTTCCTAGCTGGGGCAAGACCTACCCAAGCATTTTGAAACACTGCCAGGTTGTATACCTATATATATGTATATATATGAAAATTCACATTCACTCTTGCCTAGCAAAAACCATGAGCTACACTGGAAAAAGAGTCTTTCTCCTTCTGTGACAGCATCATTCAGCTCACCTCCCAAAGGTTCAATTCTGCCTGCAAAATCTTTCCTTTCGGTTCAAATTGTTGCCCAAACAGCACAGTATTCTCTCTGATGTACAACCAGGTTGAGCTGACAGCTACCACACTGAATTAATGAGAGGGAAAAGAAAGAGAGGGAAGGGCTCTGCTAGCCTGTCTGGTAAATTGGGGTTGAAGGAGCTGCAGCATCTCAGGAGCTGGCCTATTCCATTCTGTGGGGAGGGAAGGAGAGAGATGTCTCTTACATGTGTTGCCTCAGCTGCTGTGGAAAGCTGCCTGCATGACTAACACAAGGGGCACTACAGAATGAGTTTATGATAATCTCTAAATAATAATCTTATAATAGTGGGGAATAATAATCTCCCATGGGCTGCATTGCTACAGCTCTATCAGTGAGACCTTGTGCAATTCCAGTTCACTAGTGGGCTGCTGGCAAGGATGGGAATATGCTTGTTACACTTACCCGCTGAAAGTGCTGGAAGACTCTCAAAAATTAGATTTTAGCAGGTGATTTTGACAGCTGTGATTTGTGCTGCCACTCAGCACAGCTGAAACCACTCCAATGAGGAGCTGCAAAAGTGGGGGTAACACAACTGAGTCTCCTGTACCACTCAGGTCAAGGCCTGGCCCAGGACCCCTGCAGAGATCCATGGCAGCTGCTACTCAGAGTGTGAGAGCCCAAGGGGAGCAAAGCACTCTGAAAACACTGCAAGCCACAGCACAGCCACACTGCACCAGCACATAATGGCTTTTCCGTGCAGTTGCTCTACCTACATCCATCAAAACCCCATACATGTCACAGATAAATTACCAGCTGACAGAAAACCAGCAAAAAACCACCTGCATACCACCTACTGCACAGACCTAATGCTCCAGTTAGACTAGGTGCCTCCTCACACTGCTTACTTCATTTAGGCAAGTATTTCCAGTGGAACATGCAGACAAATCAGCCCTGGGATCACCAGCAGCAGCTCCTGCTTTCTGCATGCAGAGTGTTGAGCAAATCTACAGAGATGAGCCGCTGCTCCCATCAGAATCTCAAAGATGTGGATGACAATGCTGGTTAATTAAAAGACACAGCATCAGACTAGAGGAAAATTGTCATTCAGCAGCTTAAGACTGAAAATCAAGCTGGTCTGACAAGAAACAGGAGCTTTACCAATTTTCAGTCTGTGGTCAAGTAGTCTTTCTATGGCTTTGGTGTAAAATCATTTCCCCCCACACTCTGTTCTTTTCTGAACTACCATTTTAGCATGTTTCTTTATTCTCCTCATCTTAGCATTTCTGTCATTCTTGCTTCCTCTTAAATGTTAGTTTCTGTCCTTGCTTCAATATCAGTTAAAATGCCACTATCACTAACAGCATGAGACTGAGTCAGAACTGAGACTGCGCACTCACTCACTTTTGACTCTAGGAAAGAATTACTAAAAGCCAAAAAAAGTACTGTGAATTACATGCCCTCTCACTGATGCCCATAAGGGAAGAGCTGCACTAGTTCAGTATGTATACAATCTCTATGAAGTGATTATTGTGTCACACTCTACATAAAAATTTTTCACTCTGTCCTTCTTTTCCCACCCCCCAACTTTAAGCCTAAAGAAAAAACAGAGAGGGTTGGCAGACTCATATGGGCATTAAATCATACTTCAACATGTTCTTAAGGATGAGTTTTTTTTCATCACTCCCATTTTAACAACATAAACCAGTGGTGAAGAAGCCTTCCTGAGGGGGCTTTCTCATACACTTGCCAGGGGGGTTATTCTGTTAACATTCATTGCAAAGAAGCCACACTTCACAGGCAGGTACAAAATTTCTGTAAAAACTTGAACTACTGATCTCAAACAAGTGTTAAACAAGTTTAAATATGCATGTGAATTGCCATTTGGTTTGGATTTAATGGCACAGATTATAATCTTTAAAGAGAAGAGCTGATGCAAGACAACCTCTCTGTTTTCTTCACTTCCTACCTGCAGAATGTGGCCTGGAGACACTGGATGCAGAGGAGGTAACACAGTCAGGATCGTTCTGGTCAGATAATAAAACTAAGAGAACACTTTTTGATAGTAATTACTTAAAGTTTTGCTTCTTTACTGCTAGAATTTGTTTATGGCTATGTGAACAAGATCAATCCTTCCTTATATTAGGAATTTATTAAGAAGTCAAATCACAATTAAATGAGCAGAAACAAACTCCCTCCATAAGCATGGGTTATATTCATGCAGTGGCAGTACTTGCAAAACATATAAGACAAAGTCTGTCCTGTGCCATTAGAAAGAAAAAGCCAGTGAAGATCAACAGTCTTTAAAAATCAGTTATAGGAGATTATCTAATTACCCTCATATTTAATAGTATATGGCTTTAATAACTTTCTGTTATCATCAAACTGCTAGCACTAAAAGAAAATGGGAAATTGGCTCTAATGCCAATTGATAATCAGAAGGATAGGTTCTGCCCTCTGGGTCCTTGGTTTGGAGCCAGCTCAGGTTGGAAGTGAAAGTCATTCCTGCTGGGTGCCTCTCTGAAGTGAGCTGGTGTTCATAGGCTTGGTCCAGTTCCACATTCATTGAACAAAACCCATCACCACAAAAATTGGCTGTGCTGGAGATGGAAATTCTTGAAAAAATTCTCTCTCTGGCTTTTTGTTAGCATGCAAATAGATCCTAGCCTGGAACGAGGACATCTATACAGGAATATTTATGCCAAAGTAAATCTCACCAACGGTGACTGTATGAAACTTGCATGCATTTTATATTGCTTTAAAACTAGAGTTCCTTCCCTTGCAGCAACAGGGGTGGTTTTACTCCTGTGCAAGCCCATTACTTTGGTGAGGGGCAGCAAACCCAGGGACCACAAGGTCTTGGCAGACCTTTAGTAACACAGACGGCTGAATGCGCATCTCAGTATTATTGCTGCTCATTTTTAAAACGCCTGAGCAATGCTCAGCTTCAAGGTGCATCCTGGGTCAGGCAGAATCCAGAGGACCTACAGTGGCTGAAGAGTTTACAGTAGGTTTTTGTTGCCCAGCAGGTCACCTTAAATCCAGCTAAACAAGCAGTCAGACCCAGTTAAACTAATGCAGGTGCAGGTCGATAAAGAGCTGAACAACTCTTCTTGTTTTGGAGGCTGGATACTACAAAATGTAAACCAACACCCTATCCCTCAGGACTGCCCCCTTCCTGGCAGAGGCTGCAGCATATTAACAGGGCAGTGCAGCTTGCATTGTAGCTGCTTTGCCAGCTCCATGGATTAATGGAGACTTTGTCCTCTGGGGCTGTCAGCCCCAAACCTTTCAGGAGAAATTAAACCTCCGAGAGGGAAAAAAAAAAAGAAAACCAGTAGTGGAATTACAAATAAGTGTCTTTCTGACTTTCAAATGAGACGTGAAGCATCTTCATTTACAATTTAATAATTCAGTAAGCACTTTATTGGAAGAGACTATCTAATGGGTTAATTTCCAAATGTCATTTATCTTTACTCATTGGGGATGACTTTCTATAATTCACTCGAGGCTGCAACACTCATAGATTAATTCATCACCCTCCAACTTGAGAAGATAAAAGCCTAACAAGCTCTAACCTGCTACACAGACTATATTTAAGCAGTACAGGATAATGATAAATATCTCCCATAAAATGTGTTCTCTTCACACTTCCTGCAAAAACTGCTGAGCGAGCCAGCTGGTGAGATGGAGCCGACGGTCCTTGCTCACAGCCCCACCATCCATCGACACGTGGTGAAACTGGAGCGCTTCCTTCCACAGCATCCCCTGATCCCCAGTTGCCCACTGGCCTCCAGAGGTGAGCGCATCTTTGTCCCCTGCTGACGGTTTTTGTGGCCCTGTCCACACCCCAGCAGTGACTCTCCTCGTGCCTGGCAGGCAGGCAGGCAGGCAGGAAAAGGCTGCTGGGGGCTGTGTGTGCAGGCTGGTTTCCATTAAACATGCTCCATTTCCCGGGCTGGACTAAGCACTCTGCAGAACAAAATGAAGACTGGGTGTCTCCCCAGCAGAGAGGAATGACCATTGTAGGCAGAGCGGGGAAGCAGGAACCGAGAAGAAGGCAGATCAAGCAGCAGCAGCACAGGCCATTGGCAGGGCCCGGATGCAAACTGAGTCACTTCTTGCTTCCTTCTTTCGTGCGCAAGTGGTGGATGCTGATAAGCACTCAGGGACCTCACGCTCTGACGCACTCCTGCGTCCGGAAGCCAGAGGAGGTCCAGGCCAGTCCGTGCATCATCCCCTCTTGACCAGATGTTACTCCAATGCTTTCCAGGACTGCTTTTAACATCACAAGGATTTAACTGCAGCCAAGTACAATGACCTCCAGCTGGAGCTGGCCTTCCTGCCCAGGGCCTGAAGCCTAAGTGACCTAAGCACAGCACCAGGATGTTAACCTAGCTCGTCACCCCATGTGGGAGCAGTCTTGTATCTCCAAGCAATGCTGAAACTCAGCATCCTTCCAACACCACCTTCCCCAAGTCCTCTCCTCACTTGCGTCACTGTGTTAAACACACTGATCACTCCGTTTGGAGAACTAAGAGCACAGCAAAGAGCCAGCCTTTCCAATGTGCTGAAGAGGAGTCCCTGGCTACAACTGCCTTTCCCAGCCATCAGACCCTGGATGTGTGCCACTGGGAACTGGAAGGGTAAACCACTATGATTAAAAAGTATAGCTACCTTCTACAGACACACTTCCTCATCTAATTAATGCAAGAAAAGAAGCCATACTCCCAGCCACCTGGCCATTTTAATGGGCTGAACACATCCATCCTACTTCTTAGGGTGAAGGTAATTTTTTTTTTTTTTGTATTAAAAGCCCTCTAGGTCTTCACTAAGCCTGACTGTGTGGGAGCTGCAGATGTCTCACTATCCTCTTCCAGGGATGTATCTTCTTCCAGGCCAGCCAAGATCAAAGTCTAATGTAGAAAAAAAGAACTCACACTGGCCTTGCCATGGGCCTCCACGCTTTAATGAAGTCCTGTCACCGCAGCTGGCTGTGCACAATGCCTTCACATTTATGCTTCCCTCTCTCCCATGAATTAGGATAGCATCAGCTTAGAAACAATACAATCAGATTAAACCGGTTTAATCCTTTCCTGCCAATTCTACCTGCATTTTATTTAGACAATGTATTTGGATTCCCAAGGGTATTTCTTTTCAGATTATCATGATCTCACTCTAGTTACTGTAGTTACATACCACTGACCAACCACTTTTTTCCCCAAATGTCTTTGCAGATGTGAATTCAATTCTTCAGCAATGGCAGAAACATGACCAAATTCTTGCTGCACAGATGAGCTAGGTAGCACAAATTCTTTTGTCTAAATTTTAAACCACAAAGAGATGCAATAAGAAATGAATGAAGGTATATGAATACATGCAAGAAGAAATCCTTAGTATCTCTCATGTATCTGTTTCCATTTTCTGATTTCAAATGATGAACTACTGAGACAAGGAGCATTTTTACCAATTCTTCAAAGAGCTTTCTTTGAAGCTGGAAGGAGACACAGGGTCACAAGTTTACAAACCTAGCACATTTTCCCTGCAGCTTTATGTTGCATCAGTTTGGGTTTCCTTTTCTTGTTCTATCCATTCAGACCATAAGCATTTGGTGGAATGATCTGGCAGTCATTCTGCACAACACCTCTAGCAAAACAAAGTGAACCCATTTCTTGGTCACTTAATGAAGTGCTCACATGACAATACAACATTGGTTTCCCCGGCTGCTGGCAGTGGGCAACACCCGGTACCTCACAGAAAGGCAAAAACAATGGAAGCAATAATAATAATGCAACTAGGCACCCATAAACAGTGTAGAGAAAAATAGACTTCATTGACCTCTACAGTTTCTAATCCTGACTGCTGAGTTGCATTGCTCACATGAGTGGCAGCTGCTCCAGCACCACTTAAGATCCGAGCATGACCCCAATGGGGCTGCAGTGTGTAATGTACACACAACTCCTGCTGAGGGGAAGGCACTCATTCCTGCTTACAACCTTTTTTTTACCCCTGTCATTTCTGTGGAATCATTTGCCTTGTGCTACTGAACACATTGCACTTGGGGGCAGTGGGACAGAGACCCAAGTTCAAACACTTTTTCCAGTTACCCCTGTTTTGCAGTTAATAGCAGACACACTGGGACACCGACCAGAAGTTGCAGTCGGTCACCTTCCATAACCAAGCTCCCATCCTCCCAGGGGCTGCACAGCTTTGTGGGATTTGGAAACACGTATGAAATCCTGCCCCCAGAGGAAGGAAAGGTAAAACTTCTGTGAAATGTGTCAGATTCAGGATTTTGACACATGCCATCTGGTTACTGCCACCAGTATTTCTATGCCAATGCAAGTCATCTGATGATACCCTGGGAGGTTTTACCCCCAGAAAAAGCTCTTCTTTCACAGCATCAAGACATTACCAGCTGCCAGGCCACAAACATGATCTTCCAGGAGAGTGTAACACTTCTACATATAAATTACATCTCTCTATCTTACGATCAGGATGCCACTAATGTTAGTCCTAGCAGTAATAGAACAGATGGAAATCCACTGTCCAAACTGCATGGAATATGGTATCCTACAGAGAGTAACTTCAACTTATGTGTGGGAAACAACTGTGAGAGGAAGAAAGTCTGTGTGTTAATAGCACAAGCAGGGGACAGTAACTTCTGTGCACCTTTAAAACTGTTCAAAACATGGTTATATCCCTGTTTCATAGCACTGGTTATGTCTGCTCACTATATATGGCATAATTTACTGCTACTTAATCTTTGGTGGAAAAGTAAACAAAACCTTGCACAGCAACACCACCTCTTAAACTGCTCCACCCTGTCTTTTTTAAAAATGATTTCTCTTTTTAACAGCCCTAAGCAAAACTCTTAGGAATTTTTCTAGGGGAGTTTGTTGGGAGTTGGGTAGATTCATATGATAAAAATGCAGTTGTCCTCAAAACTCATATAAACAAATCTATAAAAGTAAATAGCAGCCCTTAGAAGTATAAACACTCAGCTTTAATTTTTACATAGTTTCCTTATCAAGCAATGATTTTTTTTTCTTCTTAGTCGATATATTTGCCAGTGCCAATGTTTTTAATACAGATCCAGTCACTGGGTATCTCTGTGCACAAAATTGTTGACCGAGTGACTTTAGCTCATTTGAGGAGCAATCAAAGCCACTGTTTCTCTAGGTATGGACCTAAAATTCCAGTCGAATGCTGACTAATGTGAAACCATGGGAAACCAGTCTGCCTAAAGTCCAATCACTGAGAACATTGTTGGGAAGGCAGGCTTACATCCTCTGATGAACTGGACCACTGAGACTCAAGACGTGGTTGCTGCTGTGCCAAGCCACGGCTATCTGAGGGGGGGTTGCAAAAATAGCATTTAAATGAGCAGGGACTGTGAATCCAGCACTTTTCAGTGAGTTCACTCCAATGAACTTGTTAACTGATCTCTGGGCAACCGAGCAACTTCATCCAAGCAGCAGCCCAACTAAGGCACACTGTGCATTACTACAGCAACAAAGTGACAGACTTATTTCCTGGGAAGCCAGAGAGGTTGTGACTGGTACATATTGTAAACTTGCTGGAAAGAGTACATTTTGGTTTTTGTTAGATTTTTTTTTTTTGGTTGGTCTTTTGATAGGTTCTTTTTTTTTCTTTTTTTTTTCTTTTTGTTTTCTTTTTTTTTCTTAAGTGAATAAACATAAAAAACCAAATACTTATTTTCCTTAACTACTTCAGATAATGCAGTACTGCAGATTAGGTTTTCAGAGAAAACCAACCTTTCCAGAGGAAGGGCAGAACTGAACAAAAATGTTTACAGAACCTTGATATCTATAGGGGATAGTTTTTACTTTCTTTTCTGGTATTTGCTATTGATTTTTATCTTGTCACATGTGTCCGTTTTTCTTTAATTTAATCCCTGCACTTGAAATAATTTCTCTTGGGAAGGAATGACTCAGTGGTTAGACTGTGGACACTCAAATCCTGTTTCCAACTCTCCATTTCTCACAGGGCAACAACATGTATGCGTATCTTTAAATCACAAGAAATCTATTCCAAATTTTAATGACTTAACCTCATTGTGACCCAGCAGAGTAAGAACTCTTTTTATAACTTTCATTTCACAGATGGGAACAAATACTTTGAGCTCTTCAGGGGATGCTGCAAACTGGCACTGGCAGCAGGCTGCATTAAAAGGTCACACTGAAAACTGTTGTGTTGAGGAAAAGGCACATATCCTCTTTGAAACACCAGCAAAACAGGCTGAGGGGATAGGAAGGAGTTGGGGTGTGGACAGCTGGAAGCTGCTACCATTTCAGTTACCAGCAGTGAATTTCAGTCATTACCCTCATCACTATTCTATTTTATGTTCTTGCAAGCTTTTCAGTGCTCTGGCATGACCCATCCAGGGGAAAAAAAAACCAAAAAACCAAAAAAAACCCAAATAAACCCAAAAACCCCACCACCAAACGACAAAAAATCCCAAAAACACACCTTCATGCAAAGTAACAGAGTTAATTTTGATCCATCATCAAAAGTCATGTTTTAAAGGAAGTGTTCCCTTGCACATCATTCTGTGTCATTATTCAACTGACTTTAACAGGAAAATTAGGTATTTTAAACCCCTAAAACTGAAAAATAATTTCTGATATTCTGCTTTCTCATAATAATACTGATGATGATGTCACTGAAAACTCAGTAGAAAACTCTAGCAGTTTCTGATTGATTCAATACTTTCAGGGCAGTGCTTCCTTTCAGATTCAATAACAACAGATTTTACTCCTGAACCTTGTTCCCTGATGTTTGTGAAGTTACCCCAATCACATGGGTTATCTCCCCAGTCCTGGCAAATCATTCCAGCTTTAGTTTGTTTCAACACTGCTTTTCTTTTACCTCCCACTTCAGGTTCACTGTTGTTATGTCGCCTCAAAGAGTAACCAAAGAATGAAGAAGGATTCTTGGGGAGAACAGAGATAAAACAGGAGGATAAAGGCAAGGAACTATTTGTCTGCAATCCTGTTAGCAGGGAAAATGCTTTACAAGGCTACCTTGTGGGGAACATGCCTTGCCCATAGCAAAAAATCCGCCATGTAGCTGCTTTGTAAAATTCCAAAGTATAAAACACGTCTTTGAAGCCAAATTAATGATCCACAGCACGTTGGAAAATCTTCTGACACTTCCGTAGACATAACGTTCTTTCACCCTTTTGACTTTCAGCAGAGCCTCAGGAACAGACCTGCTCAGATTGATAAAACTTGGAAATACAAAACACCAGCAGGGATTGCCACAATGGAAAACACAATGAGGAATACAGGGCATAGATCTGTGCCCACAGCTATCCTTTCAAAGTTACTCCAGGCTGAACATTTTGGGATATAAAGGATGTATTCTGTGCCCATTCTAATGGGCACATGAATTAAGAATGGGAATGACAAAGAATGTAATTCTCTTAATCTGTATTTTAATTCTTTCTCTTGGGTTTACCTGGTTACTTTCCCTTTTGTTTAGCAGTAAAGTTTTCATTTTTATAATTCAGTCTGTGGAAAACTAAATGATGATCTGCATTTATAAATTGCTAAACACTATCATCAAAATTTTCTGCAAAGCCCGGACTATTACCTTAAAACAATGGAATTTCTGTAGGTCAAATCTCGTCCCTCCCAGTAAAACAAAATTATAGAAAAACAAAGAAATAAACAAAACAAAACCAAACCAACCAAACAAAAAGGCTAACAGAGCCTGTTTAGGGACCTGAGAGTTCTCAGCCCTTCAGCAGCAGCTCCTAATTATAAGTGAAAGCTTGAGTCTCCCAGGAAATTTATAGATCCTGGAGAAAATTTCCACTCCTTCAGACTGCTGCCTGCCCTCCACTGGCCATGCCTTTCCCTTTGTGCACCTCTGCAAGGACTAGGGTGTCATTGATAGCACTGCCAATGGGACCACCATAAATTCCTGTGAAAATTCTCCAAAACTCTATGCATTACTGGGTGGAGTGTACCAAGCAACTTCCTCTCAGTTTCTTCCCATCTTACCTGGCCCAGTATCCTAAACAGACAGAGCTTCTTATGGGAAGAAGTTGGCTGCATATCCTGCTCTCCCTTTTCTACCTAGCCCCTTACAAGTGCTCTGATCCCCTTTAAGTGGTGAATCAGATCCATGAGGCATGTGTGAGGCTCCTTCCCAGCTGATGTGTTTCAGAGAGAAATGGCTTTCCAGTTTACAACTACTGCTATGGTGCCCAGGTTAAACACAGGGGACATTGCTTCTCTTCTTTTCTGCAAGGTCAGCCCACACCTGTTTCTCTAGGGGCTCTAGACTGCTCTGCAAAAAGGGAATCCATGAAGGGCCATGTATGTGAAACCTGCATCTAAGGGCATCTGAGACCCAAAGGATACTATGAGGCCCAAAGGCCACTGAAGGAGGACATGCAAACTTAGATATACTAAGGGTTGCTTTCAGTGCCTCTTAATATCAGGCAAAGTTTGGTTCATGTTGTTTCACATGATGCAGACAAGGGCAGCCTTTGTGCCCTTGAGTTACTTGTCTGGTGACTGAGGATCTGATGATTTTTAAACAATAGCAGAGGAATTTTAATTAAAATCCATTTCTAGTCTATAAAATGAGAGCGACTGCAACAGTGGCTTCAGACTTGCAGATCAGGCACTTTTGGGACAAAATATATTTATGAGTGCAGCACCTTCCAGGAGAGTGCTGTACATACCACAGGATAAATGCTGACCTCAGTTGCTAGGAGACTTTTCATTTACCTTATCACAAATGCCAGATTTAGACTAAAACAGGTAACAACCTCAGCTCCTTGATCTTCCCTCCTTCTTGGGCTGCACACATGAATCCAGTGAGAGGAATTGCTATGTCTGGATGTCTGCATAATTTCCCTTTGGTAACCCCTTTTGGCCTAATAAAATCCATTCCCTCTCTCAACACATGCTGGAGTCTGCAGAAAGCAGTAAAGCATCACTGCAGCGCTCTGTGACCCTGAACAACCTCAACAGGTGTCTTGCTCTTATGGAAAACACATGTTGCTCTGTCACTATTAATACACCGAGAGTGTGAATGGCATATGCATGTTTGTTTGCGTGGGAAGCATAAATTATGGAGATCCCAGGTTTGCAGTCATCACCTTTAGAAGCTACAGAGCTGTTTCTGGGGACAGCCGAGGTGCAGGACCACAGGCACTTGGGATAAGTGAGGAGTGAAGCCCTGGGGGTCAGGCAGTCACAGGGGGTGTCCAAGGGCAGACCCAGCACACTGTGCAGCTGAAGATCTCAATGCTCTGGTGACCAAGAGGGTACACAGATCAGGGAAGAAAATAAATTAATTGTACTGACTCCAGACTACCTGGCTGAAGTCGTCCTCTGTCAATTGCCTCCCCCATCACCACATGGACAAGATGCTCACTCCCCTCACTATTCAGTACAAGGCAGGAGCTGTTTATTGTTTCAGAATTCAGAATTCAAAACAGCAAGTCAAATTGATTTCCTGGGAAGTGAGATGAAGAGAAGTGTCAAACACTCCCTCTACTCATCATCCAGTGATGAGTAGCAAAGGCATATCTTGCAGAGCTAACAGCCGTGGGGTGACATGTCCCAACAACTGCATTTTTCCTCCAGATAGTTCTGGATCCACACACAGCAGAAAAATAAGGCCTGCTTTTGTAGCAAGGAAAAAGCAGCACAGATTATGAACACATGGACAGAAATCAGGTTCATGCACAAGGCACAAAACCTTTCATCTTTTAGCCTGACCACAGCTGCCACTTCCAAGCCATACCAAGTGGGAAAAGGGGAGAGATGATGGGTGTACAATGCTCTATGCTCATTTATCTCAGGGCTTCCCAGTTTTATGTACAGATAGAAGAAACTGTGTTCCTGGAACCTCTCCCTCATGGCTGGAAGATTTCTAGAAGGTGAAAAAGTCTTGGCTAAGCAGTGCAGAATGCAAATGGAAAACACGAGGCAAGTAGCACTATTTTTTCCCCTTGAATTGACATAGCTGGGCCACAAACCTGTCCCTGCTCTAAATTACTGATGCAAGAGAGAGATAAGCAGACAAGATACATATGTGCCCCACACACCAAGTGTAGAGGGACTAGAGAAAGACTGCATTCTCTAAATTCATGGAGAAAACAATGATAAAGCAAACAAAAAATTTAAAAAATCTCACTGCTGACAGCTAAAGACTAGCTTTTTATTGCCCCAGAGGGGTCATGCCTGTGCATGATGGAACTGTGGCCATTAGCAACAGAGAATAGATGTAGGAAGTGTTACCACCCATGACATCCTTTGCAGCCGCTGGGGAGTCCAGACCTCACACACGGATAACATTTTTTTCCTGCAAAGTGCACTGGTGAAGAAAGCATTCCCACACCCCTGCTCATTGTTCCCCCTCCCTTTGCAAAGGGATAGTTCATAGTGCTTCAGGAAAACAAGGCAAGAATCAGCCTTGACCATAACCTCCCACTAGTGAGGCAGTGCCAATTGGCCCTGATGCAAGGAGTCAGTGAAATTAGGTCTTTGTGCAGCCAACTGGTCTTTGGCTGATGAGACCACCTTTCCACACTCAGGGCAGTACTATATATCCCACCTCGCCTTTTGTGTCCCCTAGCCAGCTCCCTTCCCCTTGGGCTCACACTGCTGATGATGGTCAGTGAGTAATCTAAAATTCACTGCACCTGAAGTCTATGCAAAAGATCAGGGAAAACCTCTGCTGTCTTCTACTGCACCAGACTTCTTCTAGATTTGCCTCCTTCTCACCTGTTTCCTATCCAAAACTCACCTCCCAAAGCCCAGCAGACAGCAATTCTATGGATTTACCCACCCACCCTGCTGCATGGATGTCCCTATTGCTGTCCCTTGTCACTGGTTGTACGGGCCAGGGTGGGCCTGGGAAGGCACAGCTCAAGCTGCTCCTCACCTGAGGTGGCACTATAACAATTTTTTATTTTCTAAAGCACAGATAACAATCAAGCAAAACCAAAATGGAATTCAACTTCTACAGATCTTTGCAAAAATAACTATTAGAGCAAACGAGGCAGGAGCTTGATGCTGTTGGAGCAGGGCTCCCTGCTTCTCTACCAGCAGGCAGGCTGCCCTGCCTGCCCTGCCTTCTCAGCCCGGTGCACAGAGGCAGTGTGGTCTACAAGCCCCAGAGTCACCATTTGACTCTGTCTGGCATCCAGCAGCATGTTGATTCACAACCATAGCCGTACCTGCTTCCCACCAGGAGATCCAGAGTGTAATTTGCAGGGACAGCACAGGTCTTGGGACAGCTGTACATCATTGCTTCCCTGCTCCATTTTCCTGATGCCTTCTGCCTAATGGCCTCTTTTCTGAGTGACCTTTATGCAAGGGCAATGAAACAAAGCAAAGAATCTAAAAACACTTGGACTGGGATATGGTCTTTAAATGCACATTAATGGCATTGCAATGGAAGGAGGCAATAGCTGTGTCTTTCTCACCATTCAGCTTGCTACAGCTTACTCCCTGCTTTCACACAATTGATTAGTTTGAAAGAAAAGTTTATCACAAAAGCATTCATTTAATTCAACTATCCACAGAGGCCTCTGAAAACATGCAGCACAGGTCCCATTCTCAGAGTCATAATGATCAGCTCAGTCCCCTGCAGTCTCAAATCCCTTATTTAAAATGCACCTTTGGATCCCAGTACAGTATTATAGAGCTGACAAGACAGCAATTAAAGAAAAATATTTTTTAAAGGTAGGAATGGTGAGGGAATAATCAACTGAGAGATACAATTGTCAGAGCCTTGTGTTAACTAAGGACACCAGAGAAGTATGGCTGATCCAGCCTCCTCACCACTTAATGTGAATAAACAGCTTACGAGTGGGAGAGGCTGAAAGGGGAGCAGCCTCCTTCCCTGTCACGGGAGAGGGAATGTGATGATCACCAAGTACCAAAAAAGCTCTTATTTGTGAAACCTATGAAGGGAAGGAGCCTGCTGCTCCTCCCCACAGCTTCCAAGCGGCGATCGTGAGCTCCCGGAGCAGTGTCGCTCATCGCACCGTCACATGGCAAGTCTCACGCCATCTTCTCAGCACAGAAACACAACTGGGTTAAAAGACAAAAGCTTTATGAGATGCCTCTTTTTCTGATGTACCACTGAAGTTCTAGTACTTCTGTTTTCAGAAAAACAGCCTTGAACCTAAATCAGCCAGCCCCCAGCCTTTCCCAGAGCCACATGGGCAGGCCTTCATATCCTCAGAGAACACAACACAGAATCCTCACACCACCACAGAGCAGCTCCTCTCCCACAACAGGCGTGGATGCACAGCTAAATCTGAGGTCTCCTGGCACAGAGCTCCCCTCTGGCCAGTGGCCAGCCACGCGCTGTCTGCGAGCAAGGGGTCGATAGCCTTGGATGTGCAGCAAACCGCTGGAAGGAAGGGCTGACCAACCATACCCTTTACACCGCTCGCCTAACGGCTGGTGTCACTTAAATTAAAACACTGACCATTAAGTTTGGTCCCTGGCAGGCTGCAGAGAGGCAAGGCTGAGTTTTTCAGTGAGCTGAGAAGCAAAATAAACAGCACAGTCTTGACCTCATGCTCCTCTTGCCAATAAAGACTAACCATGGAGCAGAAAGGACAAAACCCAAGCACAGAAGAAATATGATGGAGGGCAATGTTTTCCCTCCAGCATTCAAGAGGCTGGCTCTTCCCTTGCAGAAGTGCCACTGTTCACTTCCAGCACCAAGCTCTCCATGGCAGAAACACATGCACAGCCATGCATCTGCAATATAAAGGCCTGTACCAAACTACTATAGGAAAGGACTGCACTGCTGTCCCTTGAGGTTTCCCTAAAAAGACAGTTTGACAAAGACTGGACACCAGAAAATGGCTCTGCCAGCTCAGCAGAACAATTTCTATTGCCTAGCTTTCACAATCAGCTTTCTTCTCAAAGAAGTGCCTTGGAGAAGCCTCCAAGTGACTCCTGAAGGATAGTTTTGAGGTAAAGTTGCAATGCTTCTCATGAAAACAAAGTGAAATGAAACATATGACAATAGTACAAATAACTTATGCTAAACGGCTCCTAAACAAAAAAATCCCAGCTTTCCCAAGAAAGGTTCAAGATTGGACTGGGCTCTAGATCTGAAGACTTTAATAGCTTCCCTCTGCATTAGTGTGAGCATAGAGCTTCATGGTCACTCAGCCCTCCTACTGTGTGACTGGCCTGTGAATACAGCCCTCCTTTAGGCTGGCATCAACCACCCCAGCTTCTGTAAACAAACTTATCGCCTGTTTAGAAGTAAAACAGAAGGGAAATGGGCCAGGAAATTATCCAATATGGTTCTGAATGAGCATTTCAAGTGGCAGAGACCTCAGGAGTCCTATAGCTACCACTGCTGGAAAACAATTCCCAGCTAACAAAGACATGAAAAGACTCACCCAAGTAAGAGAAAGTCTGCAAAGCTAAGGAACCAGGAGAAGCTATGAAAGAAAATACATCATTAAGGAAAAAGAAAAAATCAAAGCAAGAACACCAAAGGGGGAAAAAATAAGTCCCTAGGATTAGCAGAGAAAAGTACAGATTTAAGAAAGATCCATTATGTGAGTACAGCTTTATAAAAGCTTACAACACAGCGACCTTTAAAAATAGCTTTATTTCTATTGCCAAAGTACCACCACAACCTCCATCAAATAAAGTTACAATTCGTCAAGGAGCTGAATGCACTGGCTTTAATGGGATTTCATGGTGCTCAGTAACTTCCAGGATTAGGTCCCTACCACAAAGCACTAAGTTGTCTAAGAAAATACACAAGAGGAAATGACAGTAAAACAACCCTGGAGAGTTATGCTGTGCACAATCTTTTACATATAACTGAACTCTACCAGCTGTTACAGTAACAGATACATTCATCCCAAGCTGGAATTCTTATGCTGATGCAGGGTAGTGAATGCCTTTGGAAAATGCTCTGTCTTCCTTAGCTGTTCAATGCTAGATTACAGCAAACAATCCAACTTTTTCCTGTGTGCTTTGGGGTGGGGGAGTTACCCTTTTTTTCAGTGACTTACTGCTTATAAAAGTCATTGATGGCAACAGTTGGGTACCTACTGTCCCAAATCATCCCTTACCAATCACCACCTTGCAAAGCCTGCATGTCCAAAGCACTGGTTACTCTGAATTGCTGTGGGACAATATTGGAAGGTTATAGTTACATCCCTTGTTCCTTGGGCCACACTCACATTTAGATGTGTTGTTAAACCTGAGACTGTCAGCTTCTTAAGAATCAATGCCTGTGACTGCGTGAGACAGGCTGTGGGGTGACCACAGCAGGGCTCCCAAGGTACTGCCTCATGCCCCTATGCAGCATCTCCACGTGGAGGCTGCAGCCATGAGGGGATGGGAGACACCAAGCTGTGCCAGGCAGCACTGCTGAGCAAACCCAGGATGGATATTCATGAGAGACTCCATCCCTGAGTGAACAACAGAGGGTCTGAAGTTAAGCACTCACAGGCACTGACATTTGACATACCTAGAGGTTTCAGGATTTTCTTTGGGTAACTAGGGCAATGTTCTACATAATTTTTCTAAGAAATGCACACTGGCACTCCAGGAGCAGGGATATGCCATCAAGAACATTCTTATTCTCTCCTTTCTTTCAAGGGTCAGGTTAGAGAGGCAATTTACACAAAAGTAGCATCACGCTTTTCATTACTATAGTTTTTCATTGTGTCTTCAGGGCACATGGTAACAATCACAGAGGAAAGGACTTGTACTCTAAATATTCACCTGGAGAAACAACTAAGTGTGCAATTTGCACAAACACAGGTGAAGAGATGCCAGCAGGTAGGGAAATGCCTATAGAGCGATCACTCTGTGGTCACTGCAAAAGGGGGTAAGGCTCTGGGGGTAGGTATTGCTGCTGGCAGAGTGTAAGGGTGACAGCCCTAACCCCACCCCAATGCCCAAAAAGAAAAGTTGCTTGCAATAGAAAAGACAGAGTCACTTGCAATAGAAGAAAAGACCCTGCAGGTTGCTTCCTGCTGCTGAGTAGCCTGCCCATATTTAAGGAAAGCCTAGAGTCCCATTAGTGAGGACTGGGAAGCCAAGCTGAGTTTGAACTCACCAGCAGTAAGGTTGTACAAACAAGCACATCAGCCTGGTAGCTTTCCCTCTGAGAGTGTTTATCAAGGCTGACAATCCCTGCTCAAGGGACACGAGATAAGAACTGAAAAAGATGCTTGTAGGTCAGGTTTAAACCTCCAGAGCCTGTGGGTGGGTGAACAAAGAAGGTGTGGGCATGTATGTAAAAATAAGAGACCGCAAGACACCTGGTTTTTCAATACTGCTACTAGCCTATTCCTTCCAACACCATTAATAGCATGCCAGACTTCACAGAAACAAAAGCAAGCATCCAGGCTCTTCCTCCCTCGAACAATAAAATAGAATAGTAAATCAGAGGCAAAGACTGATTCAATTAGCCCAAGATCTTTTTTGATAAAGATTACTCAAATAAGCCACATACGGAAGCTCTCCACATTTACAACATTTCTGCACCATTATTTGTAATAACATGACACCTCACTTTCCAGAAGGTGCCACACTGGATACTAATAGCACACTTATTATTAGATTTTCTGCATGGTTACATAAGCCTGCAAAAGGGGAAAAATGTAAATGATTCAAGAAGATATTCTTCTTGTAGTTCTCATGAAGTCTTTAGTATCTGAAGATTGAAGATGATCCCTCCTGGCAAGAAACAATCAATTTTTATGCTTCATTAAAAGAGTTCTTTTAGTACTTTTAACAAAATGCTCAAAGGCAAGTCAAGCAAAGAATGTATTTTTTTTAATCGAAACATTCTGTGCTAAATTTTACTCTCAGATCTTCTGAACTCTTTTTTTAAAATTAAAATGAAGCTGTGCATGCAACTTTGTGTTTATTTTTTCCTTGCAATCTAACTATGATCTGAGGCTGTTTTACCCTGTCTAAACCCAAATGCACAAGTGGGCATGAATTTCAAAAAAGGACATAATAAGGGCAAAAGCAAGGGAGGTACTAACTACCTATGGGAACACTGAAGCAAGAAGACTTTCACCATAATACAAGGTAATAAGTCAATGTCAGCCCCACCAAAATAACTTACCCATGTCAACACACTGGCAGTAGGTGCTCAAGAACCTGTCCACCTGCATGACCAGGAGCACTTCTGCTCTGTTATTCAGAAATGCACAGGTGATAGCAGTGATCTCTTTAGTGCATGATGACTCGTACAATCCCCAGGGGACCTTTTCCCTGAAATCAGTGTCATACACTGATCCCCAAAGTCCATCTCTGCACCCACTGGATCTAAGCCTGCTGGTCTCCCTCTGGAAATACTGTCTAACATGGAACACACCCAAAGGAGTGGTGGGCTAAGCCATGCTATTAACCAAATTTAATTAGTATGACTTTACAGGTCCTTCAGCCATATCACAACACTACACACAGCATCCTACAATGCAGCAGATGCAGGAAGGGTTTACTACACACTACAGCATCTGTCCTTACCTATCAATGAGGAGAATGCTAATTTAAGTGTCATGTTGTCTCATACTTCACCGCTGTGCAAATGGCACATAAATGCTGCTGTCACTGGTGCATAGGGTTTGCTCACAGAAAAGTGCAATAAATCTAACACAAGTTCAGAGGGCTGCCTGACAAGTAGCTGCAAGCAGGAGTCACTGTTCTTCTCTGTTTAAACATAAATGGTCTCTAGTAAACTTAATTTTTGGAGGACTCAGCGCTCTTGCCTTAATGCATATGGAACAGTCCCCAGCCCGAGGCAAGCCTCTGGCAGGAGCAGGGAATGAGGTGGACATCACCGAGACAGCACAAGGTTTTGCCATTGCACTGCCAGATCTAACACCTCTCTAGATCGTGAAGACAGCTCGACAGCTGGCTCACCTTGTTTCTGCCAAACATGGTACTCCCACAGCTCACATGCAAAGACATACAGTGCCTTCTGGGATGCTCACTGAATTGTTCATGAGAGGGATGCTTTAGGGTACTGTATTACTGTACCTTCATCTACTGAAAAAAAAAAAGTAATTAGGAAAGAAATAATCAGCTACTGAGAAACTGCTAAGCCTTTACAGACAGAGTAAACTGCAGCAAGGGTATTTTAGATCCTGCATCCAGGTCATGGTACAGGAGGCCAAATTCAACCTGGCTTCTTTACCTAAATTACAGCTGGTAGTAGCCATGTTCTGTCTGTACATCCCTGATATGATGATCCTGATATGCAAGTCAGGATGCCAAAGGGTGCTGGTAAGAAGCAACCATTACACTCTGAAGAAGCAAAACCATGAGCAGAACTTAGGGATCCTACCTTGTGACCTCTGTTTGCAAGAAACAAAATGATTTTGTGTACTGACTGTCCTCAAATCTCCTGATGAATTTTCATAACTGTGAATTCAGCATTTTAACAAGGGCCTTTTCTGTCCTGCAGTACTCCATGAAGGGCCTACAGGTAGCTTTGAACAAACAGCAGAGTACATCTGCATCCCTGCTCAGTTCATTGCCAAAAATGTACTTTGTGTGACCATCTATTACTTAAGTTAGGCTTCTAAATCCATTTTTAGGAACCTGAAAAAATATTTGATTTTCAGATGTGCCAGGCAGCTGCATCTACTTGTTACTCATGAAGAGGATGCAGTTGTTCAGCACCTTTGAGTACTGGACCAGCTTTATTTTGGTCCATAACTTCAATCACCCATAGAACAGCAGAGTCAAGTGAGATTCAAATTCTTTTCAAAGTGTCATGCTTTTTATACAAGCAAGTGATAAAGCTGCCTGTATTAGCGAACACAAAACCGAACAGCTACTTGGAGCCACTTGTACCAGCGACATCCCACATTTAAGTAATTCCATTCAAGTGTAAATGAGGTGCATTGCAATTTCAGGATTATTTACTACATTTGTTTAGTACAATCACTTTGCAGGATGCCTTAAAGCGCTTTATTTGCAGAGCTGCAAGAATTGCCCCTAGGAATATGGATACAAGGATCACATTTTATTTTTCTGGAAACACTGAAGAATCTAAATAGAACAATAAAAAAATGCCACAGAAACACGTTTGGAAACCTGGAAGAATGGTATAATATTCTTTTGAAAATTAAGCTCTCAAACCAGAAGGAAAAATGCTTGCTTGTCCTTCATGCAGGTGGAGGGTACCTGTATTTATGGAGGTATAGGAAGCAAAACAAGATAAAAAAAGAGGACTAATCTGTAATGTCTTGACTAACTTAATATACCAAGATTGAATTTGTAAGCAGATTATTATATTAATTATTTACAGTCTTGCCTGAAGAGGATGTAGATTTTTGTGTGTGTATGCACATTTGGATTTTTTAAATACACTTATAACTGCTGATGTGAGGAGTTTTGTTCTTTGCCTCAGAAGAAATGATCTGTTCTGCCTTCATTTACACTGATCTAACTCTAAAATCCAACAGTTACATTGCTGTAAAATTACTATTATCAAGGGGAAGAACATTCTAAAATTATCCCTTCAGCAAAAAGCACGAAGCCTGAAACTCTCAGTGCTTTCAACACCATTTTATCAGGACTGTGATCTCGGCACGGCTGGTAATGCAGCCAGCCGAAGCCATGAAAGGGAGCTTTGTGCCCAGCTACACACCAGGCCATGAAAGACTTCCAGCTTTTTGACTGGCCAACGGGGATGTTGCTCTTAGTAACACAGCAAGATTGATTAGGTACAATAAAAAAAAGGGCGTTTGGAGAGACAGCAGTGAAATAAAGTTCCTCCTCTATGAAAGCTGCTACAGTGCAAGCAAGCAAAAAACTGCCGAGTAGTCAAAAAAAAGGCAAAATGCTCAAATATTTCAAATGCTCAGCTAGTAAGGAGATTCAGAGATTTGTTTATAATGGGAGAAACCTCAGCCCTGTCTCATCCAGAATGAATGCAGTACGATGTCTCTGGTGAAGCAGGCACAAACCTACCACTGTATCTGCAGCATATCACCCCATGAAGGAACATCCAACTACTCTTACTCTAATTGTGACATTTGCCTTCAAGATCTTATTCTGACTTTTGCCGGTACTTTGCTCCCATGGGTGTAGGCTGGTCCGCCGAAAGAGATCTTCCCTGGAGAGTTGCCCTCCTTCAGAAGGCTCCAGCAGACACATCCCAGACAGGATGCCAGGGAGCAGAAATTATTGAAGTGAATCAGCCTCCTCTCTGATGATACTTGTACCATTTCTTCAGGCTATTTCAGGGGATCTAGGCTTAAAAAACAGTTTTCTCCTAGGAAGACAAGGGTCGAGGGGGGCAGTCCTGTTGGCCAGCTGAAAACCACAGAGGGAGCTCCTTCACAGGGTGCTCCTAGGGCAGAAGGAACAGATTAGGAGCAACATCTCCGTTGTATGCTGTATGAATCCTGCATACTCAACAACATGTTGTGGCCTTTCCCATCACAGACCCCTGAATCAGATGATACGAACCTGGATCCACAGGTATCTGTAAAATTTACCGTGATGTATTGCACTGTAGTGAAAATTTCACTAACAAATGTGCTAGTTGAAAAAGGCTTCAAACCTATCGGCTCATCTTTTCCCAAGATGATTAAGAATGAATAACACAGCACTGAAGTTTTACTCATCTGTCAGAAAGTATGACTGGCCAAAGTATGGGCAGGTGGTGAGCACTGTGCACCACAACTGGTACACAGTAGGGCTTTCTAACTCCAAACAAGTAGATGTCCCCCTGCTACTCCACTCTGCTGCTCCATGCAAAGGCCAACCATGGCACAGACAGTCCTTCCTTTCTCCTGGCTCCTGTCAGCTCTTCAAACTGGGCAGGCAGCTGCCTGCCACGGGTAGTGAGCAGAAAGATAGTGGTCCCAAAGAAGATGTGAGAGGGTGATCAGTCAGTGCTCGCAGTGCTCTCCTGGCCCATGGGATGGCTTTTAAATGACCTCCTTCCACACTTCATTGTTCCATGACATCTTCATGGGGTTCAAGTTAGATTTTGGGCTGGGTAACCCTCTTTCTCCCTTGGACTTTTCCCCTCCCTCTATATTCCTCATCCACGTGCCTGTTTCTTAGCATTTATATAGTTACCCATGAAGAGATACTGGAATTATATACACAAAGAAATGCAGATTGGACCAGCTTTGCTGCAAATCCCTGCAGAGACAAGCCCAGCTAATCTCTCCCCGTGCTACAAAGTTTGCAGAGCTGCTTTAAATATCTCTTCTCTTCAGAACACAGATTGGCTCATCGAGGTGGTATATACACATTACTCTGTATACTCTGTATGTGTGAACATATGTTTGATAGCTAGATCACTCTATTCCAATACATAAAACCGCGTATACACTTGTTCTTTTAAAACCTCGTTGCTGCTGACTTTCGTAGAGGTTTCCTCCAGGAATCTCACTCCTCTCTGCCCCACTCGCCCCCGGGAAGGTTTCCTTCCAGCCATCAGCAGGACTTTCAGGATGCCTCCAGAGCAGAGAAACGATGCTGCGAGCATCAGCCAGAGGGGGCTGCGAGAGTGTGTTGTGAGATGCAACAGCCTTGAGGAGCTCAGGCTGCCGACTGTGCTAGAGGCTTTTCTCGCTTGCGTAAACCATTTCTTGAAATAATAATGCCTAAAATAGTGCAGCAAGTCTTCAGGTTCCTTGTTTTTTTATGCATGCAGAATTAGGCAGCCAGGATTGGAGATGTACATCTGCATGCTGGCTGGCTATTAGCGCTGGATACCTGAGTCTAAGACTGTGTGCAAAAGCAGTTGGATCCTGGTGCCACCAAACTCACGGAGATGGTGCTGTGTGTTCGATCCCCAAGCAGTTTGTTAGCAGGGTCTCTGTGGTTCAGCGTTGTCTTACAGAGATAGATGTTAATGCTAAAGAAAGGGGCCAGACTTCTTGGGATAATGCACTTGATGGTGATAAAAAATGTTTCCATGGAGCTTTACAGCAAAACAAAAATTGCTGCCCTTTATCTGATGTGCACACATTTCATACTTGCAATATGTCTAAAGTGATTTTATGACTAAATCCTGGGAAAAATGCAAAGAATGCTTGGCTAGAAGCATACTTTTCCAGTAAAAACACAACATGGCTTATTAAATGCAGCACTTAGAGAAGGCTATTCAACATGAAGTGCATTTTTTTTTTAGCTCAAGACCGAAAACATGTGTTCAGATATACGTTTTCTTTGGCTTCAGGCACCAATTTGACTGACTACATTAGAGGGGTCTCCAAACCCTTTTAGTGTACGCTAGCTTTAGTACAAACGAAGTGGGTATTCTATTAAACATGCCACGGCACTGCAGCTGAAAGCAAGGTTAAAACCTCCTGACTTTTTCAGAATATATTAAGCAGAAATAATGGAAACAAAAAGCTCCATTAGGTACCTCGTTAAGATTTTTGTACTTGCTGATCAGCAACCTTGTTATGGCAACACTTTTCAAAGTCACTGCAAGAAATGTTAATTGTGGCAATGGCGGGTGGGGACAGTGCACAATGAACCGCGGGAGCAGTACTATTAGTGTTACCGTGAGAACAGATTATGCCATTTCCATTCTATCTTTGAATTCTAGTGGGTGTAGGGTGATGTGACTCTGAGTGATGTCAGATTACCCAGCCTACATTTTTCTTGGAAAGAAGCTCCTTCCTCCACTTCTCTAGCAGGAGGGCTTGTAAATACTGCGCTTAGGAAATCTCAGCTTCATCAGACTCTGAAACGATCCTCGGGCTATCTGAAATTTTTTAGTTGGACCACTGGAAGGTCTACGCTTATCAAATACCTGGGAATACCATAACATCCTCACTTGGGCTTGCGAAATGGTGAAAACTGATAGCGAGGGGTAGTTTTCTGCACTAATCCCCAGGAAACAGGACTTCACTCTCCCCAGTGTGGGCTGAAATCCAGACGATCTCAACCACATTTGTAAGCAGGTCACAATGTCACTCCTCTTCTCTCCCATTAAAAAACTAATTGTAAAAGCTTTTGTCTCTAATCTGCAGCTAACAAACCGGCAACTCTGCACAAAGGGGAAGAGTGCAACTCAGTCCAACACGCCTGGAGGGTACTCTATCTCCACAGCGTGCAGCTACAACACATGCAACTGCCCACAATACAACCTGGCAGGAAACGCAATCAAACGCCGGGTTTTGCTTTGAAGCAGACGGGGATTTGCACACCTCTGCTCCCCGCTCCCTTGCCCGGTACCCCCCGCAAGGCAGCAGCAGAGGGGTGCCCAGGGACAGACACGCCGCCGTGCAGGGCTGCTCACCCGGCACCCGGCGCCCGGCACCGACCCTCGCTGCTGCAGCAGGCGACGTCTCCCAGGCGGCTCCGCTACACGCAGAAAGAGCGAGCGAATTTCCTCCCTCCCTGCTCCAACACATGCACACAGGCTGCAGGACAGGCGGCCAAACCATGAGCATTACTCAGTTTACATTCGAGCCAAAGAGAAACGATTTTAAACTGCAGTCAGGGGTAAAACATGCTCCCTCCTTCTCAGTCCTCAGGCACTTTTCCCAATCACGTGGATAGGTCATGCTGGCTCTGTTCAACCAGGTGATTTTTTTTTTCCCCTATCAGGGCCTGCGGACTGTGAGAGAATAGACTGGGACAGATTGTTTATTATTCTTTTTTCTTGTGCTGCCACAGGTGGGGAGCCAGAGATGCTGGTCTGGTTCAGTCTGTCACAATACACTAAAAGCCTGACTTTCACTCACTTTGGGACCACATATGAGGGTGGGCATGCTCTTTGCCCTCCCCCTTCTATACTGGAAGCAGCTCCAGTAATTCTCAAATTAGTAAAAACCACCTGGAAACAGACCCAGAATCAAGCCCAGAAAGAAACAGACAGAGAAATCAAAGACAGAGAAATCAAACTCTGCTGATTTCTGCTGTTGCTGAACTCGGGCAGGACTGAGCTGGGATGAACTACACACATCATCTCCTTTTCTGTGAAAATCACTTGCACAACACTACTCTCCCCTTCATACTGCATCAAACAAGCTCCTAGTGATACTAGAAGGTGAGATCTCCTGATGCCACAGCTATGAGATGGGGCCTACATTAATCATTTCACCTCCAGCTTTTTAAATGCTTGAAAAATCCCCTTCTCACAATGGAAAAAAGCCCCCTCTCATATGTTCAGAAGCATTTGTTTCTTTTCTGAAGCAAACACAGGAATTGAATTATTCTTTTTCCTACAGAAAAATATGATGCAGGGTTTTTTCATTTTTTCACTGGGTTAAGACAAAAAGAAAATACAAGAAAAAATACATCTGAAATCCACAAATTTGAAACTTTCTATTTTAACATCTTTTCAACGTGCACTGAAGCTTTAAAAATTAACTCTGAAACTTGCTGAAAAAGAATAAAAACAAAAAGTAATTCCCAGGTTTGACTATACTTACCGCACACAAACATTCTTACATAAGAAGACACGCAAATTTTCTATTAGAAAAGTTGTTCATACAGGGAAAGAAGTCTGGCCCCAGGTGTGCACAGAAATCCCAATTACACTGCTGGAAGGTGGAAGGATGGAGAGACCAGCTAAAGCAGTCTTCAGTACACACCTGTGTCAGGAAACATGGAAGAACTCCTCAGCTCATCTCACAAATGTGAATACTGAAATGTGATGAAAGTAAAAGTAACACCACTTTGAGGCAGTTTGCTGGTAATTACAGATGTGTACGTGCACATGTAAAAGGCAAAGACTGTTTCTCATACACGGAGATGTGTTTTTATTCATCTCGAGGCTGGTGTGCAGGGCTCTCCCTCCACTGCACAATTCTAGCCCTCATCATCATCCCTCAGCTCCTTTTGTTTCTTCCTGATTCTCCTGTAACCTTTTGGTGCTTGCTCTTTACTCCTGAAATACACTTACCACTGAGCCATTTATATCTCATCCAAGATGCTTGTCTCACACTTGGCACACCTGATGAGCCCTAAAGGGAGCTGCTGCCATGTGAGGCTGATTTGCTCTACACTTAGTGCCACCTCATCCGTATCAGTGTCCCATTTACCTTTACAATTACAACCCAGACCCACTGATGCGCCGCCCGCAAATGTCAGGACGAGCTCTGAGTTGTCTGTTGCTCACTTCCTCTGCCTCTTAGATCTGCAAGGGAATCTCTGAATATTCTGCTGACCTGCTGAAATTTTTCTGGGGCTTCTTAATTTTTGTGTGCTTACTCAGATCTATAAACCAAACCCTTGCACACTGTGGTTAGCAAAACATAAGCAATTTTTCTCCAAGCATCTTTCTTGCTCCGTTATTGTAATCTATTTTAAGTAACTTTCAGCTGAGAAGAATGTCAGACTGACTGCTCTGGAGACCAAGGTATTTCAGAGAAAGGAGCCAAGCACAACTCCCTCTATGAAAAGTTAAAGGCAAGCTCTCTATCCTCTTCAAAACTGCATCTTCTTTCAGTCTGCCTTAGTTGCTGAAAAATCCCTGTTCACCAAACTGATGTACTGCTGGGCAGGTACAACACCCAACCTGTCCCCACAAATTCCTTTGAAGGGCAGGACTCAAATCCCTGGATTAAGCAGGATGAGTTACACTGGTGAAGAAGTTGCTCTCTACTTCCATACAGTCCCATAGTTCCATGAACAATGAACAGAGACAGTCCCAGACAATGTGCCTATGTAGAAAGGCTTCAGCAGAGAGCCACAGGGAGCCAGAAAATACAAACTCCTCTGCTGCTGGCCAGGGCCAGGTGGAGCCTTCCCAGCAGTCAGTCCAAGCAGACACACCAGCAAAATGTCCATGGCTGAATTGTGCCCACGCAGCCAAGACAGCTGGTGAGAGTGAGCATCTCACTTTTCACTCCCCCTCTGGGGGAGGACAAGACTCTCTGTTTAGCCCTTGAAGGGGAAAAAAACAGGATCTTGGCCTTCCAGTTCTGCTGTCATCAATGCTGAAATCATCTAATTCCATAGAAAGAAGAAAGTGGTACTAGAAGAGCAAGAAGGGCAGCAGTAACAGGTAGCTACTACCCTACAACCTCTCAAAATCACTCCCTCCAGTTAAATATTTCTCCACCTGAGAAATTAGTTTCACTGAGCAAACAAAAGTTTTGTCATACCCTAAAAATTCATTCATTCAGAGGCAAATAGGTTGGCTTCCAAAAACAAAGTTAAGCATGAGCCACAGAAATGGCTGCTGAGGAAGGCAGGGGTGCAGTTGAATCATTAGGTTAAAATTAGTACACCAAAGGATGGGGAAGACAGGCATTTCATAGAATATTCTGTTATGATTTAACTTCAGCTGGCAACTAAGCATCAGAGCTGCTCGCTCTCTTTCCTCCAGTGGGATAGGGGAGGAAACTGGAAGGATAAAAGTGAGAAAACTCGTGGGCTGAGATAAAGACAGCTTAACAGGTAAAGCAAAAGGCATACACACAAGCCAAATGAAACAAGGAATTCATTCACCACTTCCCATCAGCAGGCATGTGTTCAGCCAGGAAAGCAGGGCTCCATCATATGCAATGCCGACTTGGAAAGACAACTGCCATCACTCTGAATGTCCCTCCCTTCCTCCTTTTCCCCCAAGCTTTATATGCTGAGCATGATGCCATATGGTCTGGAATATCCCTTGGGTCAGCTGGGGTCAGCTGTCCTGGCTGTGTCACCTCCCAGCTCCTTGTGCACCCCCAGCCCACTCGCTGGTGGGGTGGTGTGAGGAGCAGAAAAGGCCCTGAGACAGTGCAAGCCCTGGTCAGGAGTAGTGAAAACATCCCTGTGTTACCAACCCTGTATTCAGCACAAATCTAAAACACAGCTTTGCATGAGCCTCTGTGAAGAAATTTAACTCTGTCCCAGCCTAAACCAACACAATTCTTCTGAGATCTAACTGTAATGACAGACAGGACCATTTAGAAAATATCTCAGAATCTGAGTCCAGCAGGTGTGCTTACAGAAAAGCTCAAAGATAATATAGAGAGGACCATACTTTCTGTTGAATTCTATAGGACTTAGCAGAAACACAGCTCCTGTTTCTATCATTCCTTACCACAGTTGAGATTCAGATGCTTCTTGGTTGTAAAATGAAATTTAAAAAACAAATTAAAGGGAAAGAACACCTCACAAATACGGCCAAAAAATCACTACTTTCCTTGCAGATCTCAAGCATGGCCTTTAATTCCAAAGGTCCACAACCATTTTGAACCATCTTTGTTTCCTACAAGCATACATTTAGGAAGATACAATGCTGTCTGAGAGATGACCCCGACTGCTCTTTTGAAACAGGCTTACAAACAATGAAAACAACAAAAGCACATTAACAAGCAGAAGCATGGTTCATTATTTGTAGGCATTACTCAAGTGTTGACAAATGCTGATAAAAAAATGAGTAAATCAGGCAACCAAAGCCCAGTGTATTACTAAGTGACAAAATAAACCTTGAAAACCTTGATCTGCAGGAAAACCCTATTTTGGATTGTTGAAAGCAGCCAGCCAGCCAGCAGCAGCAGATGATGTGCACAGTGACCAACTGCTACACTGCTTTGTCACCATCACACAAACTGATTAAATATAAATATATTCCGAATCAGTCATTTAATATAAGAGAAATAAAGTAATTGTAATAGAATATGGTTTTCAGGATCAATACTTCCTGTTAAGGAAATGAATGTTTTGACAACACCTTGATCTATATTTCTGTCTTGCACCTCATCTGTGTTCTGGTATTTCACTGGCAGCAGGAAATCATGAACCTTGCTTTCCTGAGACTTGGAAAAGTACAAAACCCAGCTGTAGCATCTAAACCTGTACGAAGCCACACAAATCCTCTTCTTCACTGGGGGAGCTCTTGGAAAGAGGAAACACAGCACTGACACACCAGGCAGCTGCAGATGCAGGATGCTGACAGCCTGGTCCACACACCTGCATTGGGAGCACCATGCAGGAATGTGTGCCCGCTCCCTGGCCTTCTCCTCAGGAAGTATCTGAGAATGAATCTGTGCAAGCTGCAGGTGAACAGCCATCTCAGCCATAGACCTTCCTCTGCCTAAAACTTTGTAGCATGAACTTGAGCTGAAGGCAGTGAAAGGTTTTTCTCCTTAGATGCTCTATGGATTGGCAAAGAGCATAAAGAATCAGCAACCCAAAATCCCGCAGCAGTCTAGGGAGGGGGAGATAAACATTTCCATGTCATTCTTTTAAAGAGAACCGAATGGCAAGTAAAAGCTGTGAAGGATATTGTGCTGCAAATGTAAGTGACAGAAAAAACTCACTAGGCCTATTCATAAAAAAATGAAGTCTCTAGTTTTCATGATACATATTACAGCTTTCTAGCCATGCACTGGAAAATTACCTTTATGGCCAAGAAAACAAGGGACATAACTATGGAGACCAAGCTCCTACATGAAAAGTGAAAGTTAAGAACTTATGACTTGCTTGGATACAGCAGAAAAGTGAATGAGTAAAACAGGCCTGTTCTGCTCAGTCATTCTCACTTGCAATGGCTGTATGCAGCTTGCCAACAGCCTTTCCTCAGCCCCGGAGAACAGCCTGACGAGCCCGTTCCAAGTGAAGTATAAAAAAGTTTATCACTAGGTAGTTTTACTGTAAGACAACTTCTGCTTTCTTTTTTTTTTTTTTTTTAAGTTTTGTACAACAAGCAGAAACAGTTGCAGGGCAGAAAGCTGAAGAGAGAGGGATTTTTGTGCTTCTGCAAGGAAACCCCTATTCAAATATATGCTAAAATACAGTGCTCTTAGAAATCCCCGTGTGATTTCCAGACATTGTCAGTGTTGGCACAGCCCACAGATAGCACAGGGAGGAGGGACAGATGCCTCAAAGGTGATGCTCAGACCCCTGCCCAATGCAGGACCTCTCCTGTGCCTTTGTTCGGTGCAGATCAAATGACTCGAGTGACGTCGCTTCCACCCCTTCCCACCAGGGACTATTCCACAGTCTAACAGATCTTACTAGATGGAAGTGTTTCTGGATTTCAGCCTACATTTTCTGCACTAAAATTTATCCCACTATTTGTAGTCATAGGACCACCCAAAAAAGTTTTTCAAATTGAGATATTTATAACCCCTCAGGTACAGCACTGGTAGTTTTAACATCACTCAGCTCCTTCACCCTCTTTGTCTCTCACTCAGACAGACAGTATTTATTTAATTCTTAATCTTTCTTCTCCTCTCTAGTCCATTAATCACTTTTGTTGCAGCTTTCTGAATTCCCTGCAATTTGCCAGTCTTTCTGGTAATGAAAGAGACACACACATACGAACTTTGTATCTCTTAAAGTCCTGCCCGATAAAAGACATGGAACTAATATGCACGCACACAGAAAGACACCAGACAGTTTCCAAATTTATTCTTTATATAGAAAGAGCTTAACTTCTTTCAGGCAGGAAGCAGAAGTAATTTGTCTTTTTAAGTCCCTAACAGAGGTAGAAAAGTCACACACTGTACTTTTTTTTCAGATAAGAAACTGCCTGACTCCCAACTGCTTTCCACAATTGCTCATTCCGCCTTGCAAAAGCCGCGTATTTACCAATGCCTACCTCTTCCAGCTCTTTAAGGAATCTCACATTAAAACTTTATGTTCTCGTTTTCAGAAATCATTTGTCTCACCTTCAGGAACAGTTCAGTGAGAGCTGCTTAACAGCAACCTCTACCCATCCCTCACTCTCTCCTTTGCCTACTTTTTGCTAAAAAAATGGTCAGGGAGACAGGTTGCAGATATGAATAGAGAAATCCAATTCAGCATTCCCTTTCCTTAGATTTTTAGAACTTCATGTTGCTGATGAACAACACAACAATGAAGAGAAGGCATAATTTCCTTTGGGACCCAGAGTAAAACTCCTGCCACCCTGATGAGGAAGCGCACCTGTGCTCCACCAGATATCCTGGGCTCATTTTGGGCAAGTATATCACTGACCTCTGTGCATCTGCTATCTTCTCCCAAAATGGGCTTTTATATAGAACATATTAAAGCATTTAACCCTCAATACTTTAAAGTCAATTCAGTAACTACCAACCACTGCAGAAGGTTAATTTCCTAGCTATAGTTTGGGGTCAGATATACAATAAAGACCTTGATTTTGTCCAGATGTGACTTCATGTGATATTAAGTTCTACTTAATTGCAGCAAGAAGAGAAAAAAATGGTTAAAAGAGTCCATATGACATTCAAATGCACTTTAAAAGGAACATTCATTGACTGCAAGGCAGGGAAGAGGGAGAGAGGTCTTTGCAGATTGATTCCACTTACCTGCAGGCAAGTTCTTTCCTCTAGTAAGACAATTAGAGAGAGTATCTAGCATTAGAAGTCATTTTATTTCTTGCATTTGCCTAAGGCATTTTTATAATAGAGAGTTGCAAAAAAAAAAAAAGCCAAAACCCCAAATATGCTCAAATAGCCACTGAAAACCTATTTCCCTTTTTCAGTCTATTTGCAGGCTTACACATTAAGAAGACACACAAAACTCTGCTCTACTCACTTGTTTCATACCAACAAAACATGTACATGCAAATATCCTGAGCATAAAGAGAAACACTTAAAGTCATTATGACATTATTTGCACCCTGAAGCAAGTCATAATTTGTATGCACCCTGCCAAGTACTTTCTGTCAAAGCTAAAGTAATTATTGAGAAGTATGAAAGCAGGTGTCACTTCTGGCAAGTTGTAAGATGGCTTTATATTCTCAGTTGCAATGGGATAAAAATGATCCCTAAAAAGAGCATAGCAGGCTATTACTTTACATCCAGTATATATGTGAAACATAACAGTTGCTGCCTGTACTTCTTATTTTTTTCTTTGTCTTTGGTATTTTAATCAAAGATTCGAGCTCCTAAAAGACAAAACCTAAAAATATGTGCAAAATCAATCCCATTTTGCATAATTTCTATTTAGCTTCATAACCAACTGTCAAGCCATCTGACCCTCATTTGCATGTGCTGCAAGGCAGGCAGCCGAGCTCGCTTCCACCGCAGCGAGACACAGACTTTGTCCCCGCTCGCTCCCACGTACGAACCTCCGGCTTCTTGGAGGAATCTCTGCTACGGCGCTTCAGGACAGAGGGGACAGCCATTGTTTTGATTACAGGGCCAAAACCTTTCCAACTTGGGTGCCTAAATTTGATTGCCTAACTCCATCTTTAGGCATCTGAATGAGCTGCCAGTATTTCAAAGGCGCTGGGTGCCCAGCATCTCCTACTTGTTTCTGTTAAACTTGCCAAAAAGAACATCTGCCTTTAATTAATTCCAAGAGCTACAGGTATGCAGGACCTTTGAAAGCCATCCTTGCTTGCTTCACTCCCTAAATATCAATCCAGGTGCCTACCTCTAGGCAGTCAAATTTTAAAATGCTGAAAAAGAAAAAAAAGTAGTCTTATTAAATAAATAATATTAAAAACGCCACACACAGATAGTCTCAAGGCCTTTGGAGTCTTATTCCATACTTGACACATGACGTGATGTAAAAGAAAGCACATCTGATTTTGTCAGAAAGTAGCACTTCGTGCTGTAACTGGAGTATGTATATTGCTAGTAATTAACATAATTATAGTAAGGAAAGACATTTTGGGAAACTTTCTTCAAAAGCTGCTCCTCTTCCTCGGATAAGCAACCAAGCAAGCCAACCCCTCAAAGTAGTTGTATTTAGGCTAACAGTTTAGGGAAATTGCAAATTTACTAGTGTATTTATTATGCAAGTTTGTTTTATTTTTCTTTCATTCAGCCAAACACCCACATTCTTGACAGTGTAGAACTTGAAAAGATTTCTTTTTTATTTTAAAACTGCAAACAGAAGAAAAATACAGGCTACCACCTACCTCTGCAAATCTTTCATATGTGCATTTGTGCGTCTGAGCACGAAGCAACTGACTATCTTGTTAAGAATAATATTCAAACATGGCAGCAATATTCCACCCTACAACAGGGCACTGACTCAAAAGGCAACATGACAACACATGTCTTCATGTGCATAAAATGCTGGTCTGCATCAGGGACCAGGAATGCTTTGCTGCAACACCAAGAGATGTTCTCCCTAAGGCTGATCAGAGAAGTTCCTGGCTCCAGAACAGAGTGCTGTTGGACTCAGTGAAGACTCACTGCTCTTGGGCTGTCCTGTTTCTGTTCAGGACATGCTAGGTAAGGTGTATGCATGTATGTGCCTTCCTTATGAGCATGCATGATCACAGCTTTGCTTTGGATTAGAAAAAAATGGCACAAGCCAGGCCTACAATACATACACACCATGCAGTTAGTCCATACCTGTGAGGGGGAAAGACTCATACTGCCACATCTGAATCCACACAATTTCAGACACTGTACTATATCCTGAACTGAGCCACCAAAGACACAAAATCCTCAGAACAAAGAAAAAAAAATCATCATTATTACTGTTGTTATTAGTATTTTATTTTCTAAAAAAAAAGCCTCAGATTCCAGGCAGGTTCAATCTCTAGGTGGGAAGGGAAGGGGGAAGGAAATATGCCTGAGGAAATACATTTGTGGAAGTTCTACATGAACCTCCTGCAACTACAAGGGATAGGACAGTACTCCACAAAGGTCTTGTTTCTGCCATGAAAGGATGACATTTGGCTCAGCCCTGCCTCCAGCATCCTGAAGAAGCTGCAATTTGCTGTTACCATTGCTGTCATTTCAAAAATTCTCCCACAGTGACCACATGAGCCACCACCTCTCTGCCACAGGACATTCCCAGAGCTGGTGCTGCCCCAGGCCTCAGTGTGCAAGCTCTCAGCAACTGGGATGGCACTGGAGGATTTATTCCATCGATCTTCAGTTTGCAAACACTGTTCCCGAACCGTAGGCACAGGCATGCAGGCAATCACCACCTCCTCCTCACCCACAGGAGCCCCAGCAGGCTGCAGCCAAGCTCGCTTTGTGGCCGTGCCATGGCAGGCTAATCCCCACACCTGCTCCAGCGGCTCGTTGAAAATGAGTTTTTAATCTTTGCAGACTGGCAGCTGTTCCTCCCACCCATCAACAGCAGCCACATCTTGCTGCCACTTGCATCAAGGCAGGGGAGAAATGCCAGAACTGCTGCCCAGCCAGTGCCACCGGGTGCGGCCGCAGAGAAACCCGACGTGGTGAAGCAGCCAAAGCCATGGAGCTCCAGCAGCACACCAAGGAGATTCTCCTTCTGTGCCTCCTCGTGCTGTGCTTGGGTTCCTCTCATCCTGCACGCAGGAGTAGGAGCTGGGTACAAAGCGTATCCACCACGTTCCCTCTGCACACTGCAACAGGAGCTGCCTTGCATTCCCACCCTGCCCTTCCCACAGCACGAATGACCTGCTGGAAGCATAAAGGGGCTACAGGGGTGGTGTAGGGGTAAGAGAGCCTGGTCTTTCTCTGATACACTGAGCAGCTGCTTGACATGATGCACATGGGAGATTTGTGCATGGGATGATGTCTGCCCAAGTGTGGAGGGGAGAGTCCATTTCACCACCAGGGACACCTCCTTCCCTTGCTTCAGTCTGGACCTACAGCTACAGCTCTTATGCTTTGTGGGGACAGCAGTACAGCACAATTACTCTGCAACCTTATCAAATAAGCTCTTTATGAGCATGCACACAAGTTGGACAAAGGGCTGTAGGTAGCCCACCTTGCCCAGGAGGATGCAGCTGAGATGTTGGCCACGTGCTCTGCCCTGGCTCATCTCCACCACCCAGAGCCAGTTCACTACTCCTCACAGTGCTCCTTACAGCTCTGCAGCCTTCAGCGCAGCTCTGTCCAGAAAGACCAGCTGAGGGGCTGGCAGTGCCCACCTGGGTGAATTTCAAGGAGAAAGCTGCACTTTGGATTCACAGGGGAAGGCAGGAGAGCAGCCACCTACACACACCCTGCTCCTCCCATGGCTCCTCCAGGCTCTGGGAGCTGACCTCAAATAACAACACCACTCATTTTTCTTTGACATTCCCAAACTCTCTCCCAAAGGAGACAGAAAGAACAGCCAAGCAATAGGAAGAACCAGAGAAGGCCATTGCATATTTATTTGTCATAAATTATGTTTAGGAGAGAAATATGCCCAACAAGCTATCACTCATAAAAGCAGGCTTTTGCTGTGTGTCAGAGCACTGCACCACACTTCAACAGAAGCATTAACTGGACAATGGAATGAGAGGAATCTCTGCTGCTCCTCCCCTTCAACCCCTCTCCAATTTCATCATTCTTCTCACATTGTCTCTTAGACTGTCTCTTGGAAAGGGAATTTTTTTTTTTTTTAGTGCACAGATAGGATGATACTTTAAGACTTAACAGAAAAACCCCTACCCAACACAAATGTGCTTCTGCTAAGAAATTTCTCTGCTAAACTTTGGATGAAGCACACAAAATCAAACATGTGCACACCTCCTCAGTACCTAGTCAGAGAGAAAACACATTGGCAGTGGGATGTGCTAATGCAAACCCGTGTGCTCTGGGTCCTGGCAGCACCGGCTCAGAGCTACAGCTCCTGGTGCTGGCCTCTGAAGACCTATAATTCTGTTAGGAAGGCAGCAGGACTCTGAGAATGTCTTGCACATTATTCCTGAATGGTTTCCTTGATGAGAAATCTGCACACATAATGAGACCAACAAATGTTTCTAAAAGTGTCCCACTCACGGGCTGTTCCTGGAAGATGTGTTGCTCCTGTGAGACCAGGCTGATGGTGACAGACCAGATACACAGGGCTGGGCTGTGTCATTAAAAGTAAGGGGACAGCACTTACTTTAAGGAAAGCGTTCTCCAACAAGGTTTGGGATGGAAATAGGGCTGCATTTTGTAGGTGGAGAGGCAATAACACTTTTGGAAGAAGCGTTGATATCTGCAACTGAAATAAACCCAGCTAGTGAAGCTGATTTGAAAGCCTTGACACCTAAAGCACCGACACCTAAGTGTGCTCTTCTGGGTGCTTCTGTTGCTGCCCTGGCTTCTCACACCACAGGCTTGTGTCACACAGCCCTGCAACCAAAACACGTGTGTTTTGTGCTGCAGTATCCTGTCACATAGGGACAGCCATGAGAGACGCCCTGTTTGCAGGGAGACTAAGCAGCATCACCTTTCTTCCTTCTAGTGTCAGTAAGAAACAGCAGAGAGCTACCAATGGAACAAGGATATCACCCTTGCAGAGGGTATTCCCAAAGGTGCATGCAAAAAAAACCCACAGGCATGACCCCATTTTCCCTGCACTGGAAAAACTCTTTGAAGGGGTTAGTCCACCCACTGCAATATTTCTGCTAATGACTCACAAAATCCCACACGAGTCCGATACCATTTGCTTGATAAAACCAGCTGCCAAAACAAAACTATAGATTTGGTGCTCGAAAAAAAGGAGAGAGAGAAAAAAAGAAATCTAAAACCAACAAGATAAACCCCTACTAGTTGTTAGTGAAGCGGTGGAACATGAAACTGCCAGTGTGTGGTGCAAGAACAAGGGCGGTGGCTGCACACAGACCCTTGCAGACTGGAGTATGAAAGGGCTCTGCTACCAAGAATTTGCCTTCTTCTGTATTGCAACTTAGACAGATGTTCACATAATTTCGTGCATGTGGACAGCAAAAGCAGCACTAGTTTCAAGAATGATGTGATTGTCTGTGTGGTAAGGATAAGAAAAGAAATCTTTCAATGTGTATCCAATGTAGCCAAACTGTTCCCAAATGCACTCAAAGGACTCCTCATGAAGTCAATGACAAAATTCAGACAGGACTTCATAGCACTCTTTCTTCCTCTCATTTAAAAATGTAAATTAAATTACACTCAAGAATCTTAGGAGATTCAGGAGCATGAAACATATTGGAGCATCACAGTGTTCACTTCGATTGCAAAACATTAACTAAACTTGATCTGAAAAATGTTTTGACTATTTATAGAGAAGCCAAGGGGGGGAAAAAAAAAAGACAAAAGAAGATGCTTGTTGAGTTTTTGGGTTGGTTTTTTTTTTTTGGCAGACTTTATTTGAAAGCAGCCAAACTCCCTTCTGCTTTTGAAAGGCAAACTAACAGAGCATTGAGGTCACAGGAAGAGAGTACTTTAGGTTGTGCTTGAATTAAGGACAGCCTTTTACCAGGTGCTTTAACCAAAACATACTGAACTCCAGCTCAAGCCCTGCCCTAAGAAGAAATGCTGCTTAAATACTGCCTTAAAGAGAGGTATTTCTATCAGGTTGCTCCTGAGCAGCCCCGGTAAGACTCCAGCCCAAACCCTACTGCAAGTTAGAAGCTGGCATTTAATTCACTTCAAGGTATGCAGGGTCCTGGCACAGGAAATTAAAACACCCTGCACTTCTTTTGGGTGCCCAGCACCCCTAAGGATGGAGCTGTCACACAACTCCAAAGAACTGCGAAGGCATGCTGCAGCAAAATCACTCTTGTGACAAGTAAAGCCTGTACAGAATTTTTAATCTGGCCCATTTTCACAGCAGAAAAGATAAAAGGTTTGTGTTCAAATAGGTGGCTGGAGAGAGCATGCAGCATGTGAATGCCAATGCCAAAAAGTCCAATTAATTTCATTTAGGGTTTTAGTTGGTTTTTTTTCAGTTGGCATACAAAAAGAATTACTGAAATGAACCAAAACCTACATAAGGAAAAAAGCAGGTAAGGTAATTTCAGAGGTACCTTATAGCAACACCTAAAAAGCATGCATGTCTCTCCCAACATAAAACAGACTGCAAAGGGCACCAAGAGTCCATCTGCATGTCATCCTCCCTAGAATAGCTTTAATATCACCAGAAACCTCAAGTATGCGCCCACCTTCCTTCTCAGCTGGGCAGAACAACAGGTCTTAAGAGCTACTATTGGCTCAGTGAGCTCAGAGGCTGCCTGTAGCATGTTGCCCTCCCCCGTACATTGCTCTAATGATCTGAGCACAAGAACTCTGTGTCACCTCCAAGTCCTGACATTTCCTCAAGCAAAGAGTAACAAAGAATGAAGTAAGACAGCAGAAGGGAGTTACTCTGGAAAGCTGAGCAGCACCAAACAAAACTGCTAATGTTCTTTTGGCAAAGCAAAAGATTTTATAACACTTTTTCCTCCTACTGAATGCATTCACTCTTAAAATCGATTTCCTCTGACACTATTTATTGCTGCACATTACTTGGTGGTTCGAAGAAACTGCATGGAAAATCACAACGTTACGCTTTTTAAATTGACCCTACAGGGTCACACCACCAGTGCATGCATCATCCCAGGAGGCAAGCCTGCCAAAGTCATGCTGTGCATATCATCACTAAACCCAAGACAAAATGCAAATTTGGCTGTATCATAGCTGATTTGCATAGCTTTCCATTGGGTTTGTACAACCTTTTTTGCAAAATGCCAATTTACTTCACTTTCCTACAGCTTATTACCAGTGTGAGGTACTCACAGCTTTTATGCAAGGCAGACTTAGTGGTTAAAACATTAAAAGAGATAATTAAATGCTTTTTGGAAATAGAACATAGGCTTCAACTTAATGACATAAGGCACAGAACTTTGACTGGGACACAGAAATGTTAACACCCCTTTTCAAAGGTGCAGATTCTCCTCCTCTCTTACATGCAAGAGCTGCACAGCTTTTTCTGCTTTTTATCTGATCTGCAAAAGCAGAACTATTTGCTTGCAAACTATGAAGGGCCTGAATCCAGTTACTGAGTACACATTTCACTCACACTGATATCAGAATGGATGGCTGCCAGTTTAGTGTCTTGGCTGGCATTCAAACACGCTGATTGCCGAGCCTCCTTGGATTCCGTGTTCATGATTTAAAAAAAAAAAAGAGAGAGAGAGAGAGACAGAAGGAAAAAAATCCCCAAACACAAAACAAATAACCCTTCATAAACATTTCTGAAATGCTATTGGGCTAATTTTCCCTCTCTCCTCTTTTGTAAGCTCAGTCTCTGGAAGCAAACCTATGTAAGTAGCACTCTCTGTCAAGAGAAGCAAATAGGGAGTTTGGACTTTATCTCCAAAGCTATTGTAGAACGAACATTGGATCCTTCCTAGCCAAGAAATTTTCACACATATAGCAGGGGCCAGCCCTCATTAAAGTCAGCAGCAGAGAAAAAGATCTGTTTACACTTCTGTATTTTCACTTGAAAAAATGGAGAAAAAAGCAAGAGAATGAAAAGCTTGAAATGCTCTGAAACTGATGTCACAGCCCAGTGATAGGGAACAGAGAGATTCTTTGCCTTACACATACCTATTTTTTCCTTTTTTCTCACTACTTACTACCAAAATCCACCAGGTTGAAAGGCAAGCCAAGAACTCCTTGAAGCCCCTCTTTTGTGCTCCCAAATACCCCATCTCTGGGCACACTGGCATGGCTGGGGCTGTGCAAGCCCTGCTGCTTTCTCTGGCACAGCAGCAGGCGCTGTAGATCAGACCACTCAGACATTTCAATTGAACTTGACAGGTGTTTGTTAATAGGCTCTACAATACATTTGGGAAGGGCTGCCTGGAATTGTAAAATGCTTTATTACAACAGTTTAACAAGCCCAGTGCACACAGTTCAATGTATTATTTTGTAAGGCTGTAAATGTAAGTGACCAAAATCTGAACTGTATGGCAATACACATGTAGCCTATAACTAACCCAATTAATGGCAAATGCAGTCATACATTTACAGATACATACAGATACACATGTACCTGTACAACTGGAGCTGATCCTGACAGGTCAGTCTGGGAGCCTTTCTGCTCCTTGCAGAAGCTGTCATCCATGTATTAGCACAATTCACAGAAACCAGGTATATCTATTAGATGATAACTCCTTGGACTAATTATTAGAAAATTCAATTTATGCTAATTTGCCTGAGGGGAGGGGAGCATAAAATTAACTTGACACATTTATTTAACTTTTTACAGTATTATTATTACTTAAAATTTATGACAGCATTGTGCCCAGAGGCCCCAGTCAGGACCGGAATCCCACTGTGCTGGGCATCCCACTGCGTGTGCATGAATTTCCTCCAGCATTATTTCGAGGAAAAGGCCCCGTCCCTGGGTAGTGGTTTGACCAAATTGTTATGCAAGTGTTTGCCCCAAAGACAGGGAGTGAGGCCATGGAAATAAAAGGCACAAGTGATGTAGGTGCATTAAGCCATCACATCCTACCATGCACTGGCAGCCCTCACCAAAAACATTCCTATTTTTGAAGAAAGCAATTTTTGGGTGACTTTGGTTTTTACTATTAAACACATCAACACAAGCAAGCCCTCTTCTCTACTGCTGTGTTTGCTTGCTTCTATCTTATAAACAGGACCATCATCCAGTGAATGAAAAAAATCCCATGTGGGGTAAAAGGCCCCCAAAAAGAAAAAAGATACATGTCAGTAACTGATCCAGAGAATTGCCAAGATCTCACCACTTATTTTAGATACACAATGTGCAACAACACTTTTTTTCCTTGTGGTGAACTTTGAAGTACCCTTTGAATGATATCTGCCTGAGAGAAGCAGCTAGGTGCTCCACCTGCCTTCATTTCTGCATGTACAAATGCCAAGCCTGAAAGGTCACCATTTGGACAATCATAACAACTGATTGTCCTGGTCTAAGTTGGCCTTTTTATTTATATTAGATATGCTAGCCTCATTGAACAACTGTACTGGTCAGACTATATTATCATATTAATCAATATGTTATCACCATGTTAACTGAAACAGATTCAAATATTTTATGATATTTCATCAGAAGTAAGGAAAATGGGAGCTGTTATGAGTTGGGCCTAAAAATTAAAATACTTGGAGTACTGGCCAGTACTAAGGACAAAAGGGAGTGAAAAAAGAGTTGCTGAGAAAGGGAATGATGCCTTCAGGAGTCATTAGAAGACTGTCAGAATTAGGAGAATATTAGCATTAGAAGACCATCTCCTCGTCTGGCTCTTTGGCAGTGTTTTAGAAACAAGCCATCCATACTGTATGCTCTTAGCGTTTGCTGGGGCTAAAGAGCAGCGCACAAAAGTCAGCATGGTCTAACTTTCAAGAAGCCTCAGAGGCTCCTCAGCTCAGTGGCAGGGGAGACGTCAGCAAACACTCTCCACTCCCCAATCTTCCTCAGACCCCAAAAAGAGCTGAGATTAGCCCACACAAGAAAAGAAAAGATAGAAACATCAGAAAAATATTCACTTGAGGGGACTGTCCTAGCAGCCTTATTTTAGCTGGGGTGAAAACAAGCACCTTTAACAAGCAACTCACCTTTAAGGCTGCTACTCCTCCACAGCTAACTCGTCTCTCTGTGCCCAAACACTGCTAAGACCTTGGAGCAAATTTAAACCAAACTCACACACTGGTGTAGCAGATGGAGTCAGGTCTTTTCCAGAACTGCAGGAGCTTATTTCAAAATGTGATTTTGGTTAATGAGTCTTCTGCTAACCTTCTACTTTCCTCTGCTTCTCTTCCTGCTGCAGCTCATTGGAGTCAATTAAATATGTCAAGCCTTTTACATGCAGCTGCAACCTTGCACCACAAAGTGACACGAAGGCAGATGAAAGAAAAAGAATCTATGGCTTAGCCACACACAAATTCAGTGTATCTTGCATATCACTCCTGAAACAAACTGGCAACCCACACCAAAAAGACTTCTGTCTGGGAAGAAAGTGACATTTGACTCACCTTTGTTTTCCTCATTAGAAATGAAGATATTAAACATTCCCCTCCTGCCTAATGGCCCTTTTTTTTTTGCTTCTGTCTTATGAACAGGGCATGTATTTCTGTGGTCCTTTAGAGCACTGCCTGCTTGACTCAGCACTGTGACATCTTGTGGTGCATGTAGATTGTCCCCCACTGATGTGGGAAAAGTGTGTAAGATGGCTCTGCTGAGCTGCCATCCTGGCAGGATGCTGCACCACTCTGGTTGTTAATACCAGAAGGGTACATAAGGAACAGGTCTGTGAAATGCTGCTCCTGCCTCCAGCAGAAAGCACCAGCTTTGCCTGCTGCTACCCATCCCCCTTCACACTGCCACTTTCTGCTGAAGAAGAGGCTTCTGAACTCTGTCGACTTTTGCCCTGCAGGCCACGCTGTGCCTTTGCCAGAACTGTGAGTGAGACACCTTTGGTTAGATTATGCAGCGTGACAAACTTATTGGAAGGAGGAATTTAGTCCTTTTAGCCTTTTACTCCTTTTAATGGCTGGTTCTGCTCTTTTTAATTCCCAAAATGACAACGACATCTATTGTTTGACAACAGGCCTTTATCAGGTTAAAAAAAAATCAAATTAACCTGCTTACTTCAAAGCCATGCTCTCTTAATTTTAGCTGGCACATCTTGAACAAAATGGTCTAGAACTAACCTCAAACAGTCATCTGGAGAAAAACAACATATTTTCTCATGTCATCACCACTATAGCACATACTAACCACAACTATTCAGCCTGTCAATTTTCAGTTTATATTATGATAACTTTACCTAAAAGCATTTCATGGTTCAAAAACAGCAAGTGCAATGCCAAGGAAACATTTGCTGAACTGACGAGCATGGCAACACTAGTGTGAGGAATATGCTTTCTGCAAAATGGGAAGCAGAGTAAAAAAGAGATTTCACTGGGAACAATGGACTTTTCAGAAATTCCCCAAAACAGTGTTTCAGGTTGGCTTAATCCCATAATCTAGGTTTAGTTTGGTCCTCAGGGGTGAGTTTTCCACAAAAATCTCCAAGAACTGTGATGAATGGGAAAAGGAACACATGAATCTTTTTTACTTGCACTGGTATTTCCACTGCCACACAGAGGAAGGTTTTTCACATCTACTGAGCATTTAAGAGAGGTAAGAAAATACAGATTAATGCAAGTCTGTACAGGGACAAAATGTGAAAGGCACAAAACCAATACATTTTAAAAGGACTTTTGGCTGTGCTATCCCAACGATTCACAAGGAACTAAGCATCCAACAGCCTTCAGTTACTTTCCTCATTTTATGGAGGACAAAGCAAATCTCTCATAAATGAAGCAGTGTGCAAAATCTATATTAAAACCCCTCAACTTTGACAGTCATATGCCCACACTCAGGCTTCAAAAACATTCTCATGTTACAGCACTGCCAGTGTCATCACTCCAGAAGCAAATGAGAAGTTACTGCATAGCTTCCCAGTGATCCAGAGCAAGGACAGGAAGGTTGAAACAGCAAGAACTGGAACTGTATGATTAGGTAGAAAGAGCAAACCAAGAGAAAAAACCTAAATGAAATTAAATCAAACAAAAAACCCTTGAGAAGCCTACAAAAACACTTTGCAGGCTATGCTACTACTCTCTTCCTTGTAGTGATTTGCCCAAAGTTAGGCCATAGTGACACCACGCAGGTTTCCAAAATAAATGAATTGATAGTTTTGCTTTTGTGGGCTGCAAGAGCAGCCTAAGCCACTTTGCTTTGTGACTTCAGCTTTACTCCTAGGGGTGAGCAGGAATGCATTTCCCCTTCTTGGTTTTGGTGGGAGACACACAGAAGGTGAGGCATTCTCCTCAAGGACAACCAATTTCAATGCCAGCTGGACTCTGAATGAGCCTCCTTTAAAGAGCTATTATTAAGCCAGACATTGTTCACTGTTCCTCACTTTTTATGAATTAGGAAGGATGCGTGCTCCTGTGTGTCCTGTCTGGACAGACCTTCTGCCTGGAAAGAAGTAAGAAATAGTAAGAAAGGGGTAAGGGTGGAGGGAAATGGGTAGAACCCTGCAAGTGAGCTTTCATTTATTTCAGAAGTGAGCGGTTATCCGTCTGCAGTGCTCCACACCTGAGCCTTACAGTCTGAAACAGAAGTTCAAGCTGATCTTTCATGAACTCACGGTGAGTCTGAGACAGACCACATCCAGCGCTCAAAAACACCCAGCTGAGCCCCTCCACTGCTCCTACAGCAGTTCCTCTCAGGGAATGTACTGCTCACAAAGCCAGGACAGTGAGGTGCCCAGGCACAGCTGCTCTTAGCTGTACCTGCCCCTCATCTCATGGAAGCTTTAAGGGAGCCCCTAGGTGAAAAGTAGCAGCACTGCAAGTTGTGTCCACCCACTCAATAAACTAACAGCCATTTTTAATGCAAGTATTGCAGCTCAGCAGTTGTACTATGGAATCCCACTAAGTATGAGACTTCCTTAATTTAGAAAAACTGCATACTATGTCAACTACTCAAAATCTTGGTGTGCAGCAGAAAATGTTTTGAGTCAACAGTCTGAAACGTATATTTTTGTTTGATTTTAGAACATGTTTGATGTTTTTAAGATGAGACTTAAGGAGATATAGTATCAGATCTGAAATCTTCTCTGTTGAATCTTTTATTATTTTCGGACTGTGCAATATGCTTTAGTTGATTTTTTAAAAACTTAAAATCAAAAAACCATGTTTCACAGTTGAGGCTTTATCATATTCACAGTACTTACACGTGTACCTAACTTTCAATCAGTCAAGCTGACTGCAATCAAAAGGACAAGAGGATGTTAAAAAGGTAAGTGTGCCCTGAAGTGTTGTCCTGAACAAGAATCAGACACAACTATGTATTAGGTGTCTCTAAAATAGGCCTTTCATGTCTAATAAGTACAGATCACAATATACGTGGTGTATCAAAGGGTAGGCAAGAGCTACATGTCTTGAGGAAGAAAACTGAACAGAGAAGAACTGAAAGCCTCTGGGCATAAGATGTGATTGTTTTATTAGAAGGAAGATTATCACATAGAGGCCAAGGATAAAGTTGAAACTTGAAAGGAATATGAGTCAGGGAAGCTGTTCCAGATGGCACAGCCATGTGGGATGTGACTACACCATCTACTGTGGAAATAAAAAGGAAGAAATGAAAACCTAGTGTTGAGAGAGCATATAGTACTGACAGTAAAATAAGAAAGAACTGAGAGCAGTAGAAGGAAATTAAAGGCAGAGTGATGAAATGAGTCCTTCAGAAATTCTGAAGTGCAGCAACACCACTTCAATCAGCCAATACAAAAAAGGCTCAGTCACATTGCTTCAGATAAACCCAAACATGTCAGAGTTTCAGTGCCTGTCCAGAGTACATTTTCTCTGCTTTTGAGTTTGACATATCACGTGGGCAGCTTCTCAGGAAAATCTCCAAGCATGCACTGAAGGAACAGTCGATTACCATCCAATTACTGCTGATTCCACCCCTAGTGTTATAGCCAACATCACAAATGAGTTAGACAGAATTATGTAAGATGGTGTCTTGGGCAACTTAATGGCATTTTTTAAAAGTGAAAATTAGGCTGAATGTTTAAAGCCTTATTAACTAGTCCTTGATGGAAGTGGAGGAAGTCATGAGTTCTGGACACTGGGAACTTAATAAGGCAAACACCTTAAAAATACATTGCAGTGACCTGTCCCATCAATAGGTCTTCTGCACCTCTTGCTTCAATACAAACAGGAGGGACATGAAAATAAAGCAAAAAGAATAATAGAGAAGCTAATAGACAAAGATCTGAAACAGATTCAGACACTATTAGCAGGCTGTAAATTCCCTTTGATTCAAAGATGGGATTTTCAACCAGAAGTTAGAGGTGCTCTTCTTGGACTAATTAGTCTGTTCACTGTACAACAGCCCAGGCTACTATTCACTATCATCCAAAATGACTGCAAAGAAAGGTGGATTTGGAAGTCAAAGTACACATTGTCTGAAACCTCCATTCTCCATGCAAACATACACATGCACATTATGACTTCTTTGGTTTGGAGTGACCTTTTATTACATTTGTACACTCAAATGCCCAGCCAAAATGGGCTTTGACTACAAACCTAAAGCCACAGCAGTAATAATAAGTTCAACTAAAGAGATTCTTATTAAAATGGCAAAGAAGTATGTTACGTTTAAATAACCCCTGAAAATTATTTCAGAGACACGTCTGATCTTGACTTTCTTTACTGAAGCATAACCTTAAGTCTAAGAAGTCAATAAAACGACTTGGAAACTTGAAAGCTGACTTTAGGCTACAGTTACTTTTCCATGACTGATACTGTTCCAATCATATTCCTTCCTGGTCACAGCTTCTCCATTTCAAAGCAACTGAACTCTTAACCTACCTAAACTAACATGGTTGAAAACAACTGACCTGAGTGAAGGTAGCTTAGGAGTCTTGGTCTTCCTATAATTGCCTTTGTAGAAGCCACAGAGCCTGTGGTCAGTTGGCTACTTGTTTACCTGTCCCCTCCTCCCAGTGAAAGGATGCTTCTGCAAACATTCCTTACTTAAAAAAGAAAAAAAACCAAAACACCAACCATCTAGAAATCTCTCTTGCAAAGGATAAACTTGTTCTTCTAGGACACAAGATTAATCTGATTGCTTTAAACTCCCCTGGCTTTGTCTGGGTGTGTAAATGAGACATCTAACTGCTACAGCCATCTATGTCAGCCTGACAGACACAAAGCAGTGCTAAAAACCAGCCTGCAACTCTTGCATAACTTTCACACTTATTCTTTCAGCCTTGAGGATGTTTTCTTGGTTAGTCAACTTTAAATCTACCTGTTGTATATACAGTATTACTTAAAAACAGCACTCAAGCGTACAAGATAAACATGTGCCCCACTGATTTACTGAACAAGAGATAATAAATTTGCATCCCTGTGAATTTACTACTGCCATGTAGCTGCCTCCAATGTACAGAACAATACAAAACCAGAGTGCTGTGCCAAGTAAGTGAGAGGGCTTGTGCAGAAAAAGGCCAGTGCTCTAGAGGAACAAACAGAGCTGTGCAAGGGAGAAACTCAGCAGTCACTGAAAACAGGGCCTGCCAGACATCAAATGTGTATACTGAGGACGAAGAGAGAATTTTTTCATGAGAACAGGAAGGCTCTTGCACTTGGTATACATGGGGAGAAGCACCACAGTTATAAGGAAAGAGGGCAGCTCTCAATTTGCATTCACTGCAGAAGCTGAATGTGAGCAGCATGAAGGGGATGGAGCACAAGAGTTTTGCCAAAGGTTCCAGGAAAGATTCAGAGCTCCTTGTGGCAGAGGAACCCAGCATTATACAGAAGAGTGAAAACATCCCAGGAACATGAGAAAGTCATGTTTAAAGCAGCCAGAAACAAAAACACCTCCAGGATTTTGAATGGCAAATTCAGCCAGATCCCTTCTAACAACACATCCCAAAGAACAGAGAGTATGATTTGTGCTCTGCCATCCCTCTGCATTTATCCATCTCTGCACTATCTTCGCTCTGGTGTCCTTCAACAGCCCAGCCTTGCTCCACATTCTGTCATGCTGGCCTGGCACCTGGGCAAGGGATTCCACAGCCCTCTGGATGCAGAGGTGGGACTCACTGCCTCAGGGAGAGCTACCAAGGGCAGAGCTTGGCTGTCTCTTTTCTCTCAATGTCAGCAGTAGCTCGTGCCTCTCACCTCCCCTGCCTGTTGAATATAGCAACAACAACAAAAATAACTGTAGGAATATAACCGTCTTGGAGACTTTTGCTTCCTGCAGGATTTGTGGGAATTAGCCAAGACAGTGATGTGGTGAGGGGAGGGGGGAAATGGGGGTGGACAATCAAACAGACAGGTATAATCACCACCACACACACTTCACGTCCCTGGAATCCAGACTAAAAACACCCAGGCTCTTGAGCAGAAATACTCATGAAAACATTTCATAATGCTTTACCAAGCAGTGATATCAGCATCATTATCTGCATTTTATGGCTGCAGCACTGACTGGTCATGACATGCCTCAAGTCACCCATCAGATAATGTTCCTTCTGGTTCTGCCACTGCGTCTCTTGACTGCAAGTCAGTGCCTTACCAGTGGAGTCATCCCAAACCACAGGCTGCCCAGAAGGAAAGGGCTTCTGGAGTTAATATATTACCTATTCCATTTGCAGACAGGACAGAGGAAAAAAAATTCTAAATATATAATAAAAACTATGAAATGCAATTCTCTGTCCAAAAGGTAAGACTAGCCTCTAACAGGTTCAGTGCTCTTGAATTGTAGATGCATTTAATGAAAAGGTAATAGAAGACAAAACTAACTGTGTGATTGCTTAAATTAAGAACCAAAGCAGAATCACAAAGAAGACTGAACTAGAGAGAAGATACGATCTGAAACCCCAGCCTTCTGATCAGGTGTCTTCTCAAACTCCTGTGGCTCTCACTCTTAAAAAACCCATAATGTTTCCTCTGCTCTTCAAATCCAGCCATGCATAGTACTATTAAACCACACTTTACCAAAGCTGAATTTCTACCATTTTCCTTTGTTCCCTTTGCATATAAAACGATAAAGTAATTAGTAGTTGCTCAAGAATAATTTAAATTATTCCTTATTTATTTAAAAGATGTCCCTTATTTTATTCCTTAGGTTTCAAATTCTTCATACCAGAAATAATTCTTACAAAGGGAAGAACATTCCTATCATTATAAGATGAATCTAAAAACAATTAGAAAATAAGAAGTCAGGAATTATTAAATTTACTTTATACTGCAAGAAGTGATATGAAAGTGCAGCATGAATAGTTGGCTTATTTCTCTAATGGCATATCCTTCTCCATATCTCCTCCTTTCTTACTGTTTTCAGGTAAAGATCAAGGATACAATTTCTTCTCTGTTCCAGCATAAAACTGGAGTCAAGTAATGCCCAGCAAGTCTTGATCTCTGCTATCAGTCTCCTACCTGCTGTCAGCCTGTCTGACATCCATGGGCTGGAAATGCCTCAAACTGTATTCCATAAACTGTCCCATGCTGCTGCTATGACTAGTCTTTAGGCTGATGGTCCTCACAGGCAATTGCATTTCTAGTGACAACCACTGTCTGAGATGAATGATTTTGCAATGTTTGAGTTGCTGCATTGCTACCACTACAAGTTATTGCATATTAATGCAATGCCAAAATAAGTACCATGTTGTGACATCAGGACACAGCCGTGCCCTCATTTTGTAACCTCCTCTATCGAGGTATCAAATTCTACTTCCTGAACCACCTTTGAACTGGATTAAAACAAATCAAGTGAAAGGATGCTGTCAGAAAGGAAAGACTTAACACATAGGAAGAGTTCCCCAAATGAGTGCTCCTCTCACTCTGCTACAAACATGTCCATATCCACTCTGATCAGGCAGGTAGGTTGGGTTAGAGCCACGTGTAGCATCTTGGAGGGTCACACACTGTTTAGATAAGGCAGTGGTCCGACTAAGAGCCATGAGAAAGCCTCCTAAAGTCTCTGTTACAGTAAGACAGTTTACAGACAAACAATCATCAATCTGCAACTCCTCATCCCCCACACCATCTTCACCAAAACAGAAATGGAAAGTACAAAAAAAAAACCTCTAGAGAACCAAGAAGATATTATTGTCATTAATATGACAAATCTTTTCTAAACCAAAACACTCAGGTTTTCCAGCACAATACAGGCACTGAGACTGAACCCATCTGAGTGCAATTTCAGTTTCAGCTACCCCAATAATGCCAGCTTTGCACTACCACAATCAAAGTTTGTTGTGCTCTTCGCAACATTTTGAAGTCCTGAAGGAACACGTAAATAGAAATGCCTTAACTGAGCTTAAGTACATTGTCATAAGCCTTAAAATGCCAATCATAATTCAATTAAGGACCATTTATCCGACTTCCAATTGCTTTCCTAAAGAAGCAATCACCAGTGTTTTACATGTTACCTTTAGCACTGGTCTCATCAGACAACTGGGTTTGTGTTGGCATGGTGGTTTCCCTCTTTGACCAAGGATAAACACCATTCCCTACTGCTTCGAGGCTCCAGCCCTGACATGCCAGACGGCCTTAAAAGCATGCAGAAGTTAACAAGCAGGCTCAGGGCTCAAGCCTGTAAGAGAAAAAACAGCTACTTCAGGTCTACACAATGTGGGCCAGCCATGGGGTGCAAACACTGGAATTCATCCACTGCCACTAGTAGTCCAGTGCTCTTTCTCCTGCTGCTCCGCACTTCCAATTTCAGTGCAGTCATTTCAGTGAACAAAGCTCTTCCTGCTCTTTCAAACCATTTTTATGCACTTAATTGGTGCAGATCTGGGAGCAAAATGAAAACTGCCAGTCCCAACATGACCAAGGAGCAGCATTAAATCTGGGATTCTGATTGAGTTGTCCTGTTACGATGCTCCTGGCAAGCTCTTACTAGGCAGCTTGACTGAAACCAGTAACTAAGTCATGATTTAAAACTGGTGAAATACCTGTACTGCAGCAAGAAATTATGTACACACTGATTTTATGTGTGGTTTATACAAAACAGACTTCCTCTAGAAAATGCAGAGTACAGCTCATTCTGAATCTACTCTGTCTTACACATGCGCCAGGGGGTGCAGAGCCAGCACACATCCGTTTGCAGGAACAAAACACATCCCTCTAGTACTAGACACACTGAGCCAGTGTTTACACACTGATCTGCTAATAAGGAGACCCAGGAATTCCAGAACATGAGATTTATGTTTATTGCTATTTTACATTGCCACAGAATGTGCCAAGTTTGGGCACTTTAAATGATGAAGGTTGCTACTGCACATTCTCTTATCAGTCTTCCACACAACTGCGTTACTGAAGCATCCTGATACGAATGTCAAAAATGTCTGCTATGTTTTAAAACAGCAAACTCTTCCTTTTCAGCTCTGACCCAGCCATTTCAGTCAACAATGCTCTTTCTAGTTTTTCAAAACACTTTCTACTCACTTAATGGTTGAGATCATACTGACTGTCTTAGAAACTGCAACTCCCCAAAATAATACAGCACAGCTATTTATTCATGGCTTGATGTGGTATTTTGAGGACTACTGTTTCACAATATGGAATGAAACATGAACATCCATCTTTTGACGAGATCCAAGTTCTGATCACACTTCAGAACATCATACACAGAACATTAACGCACCTTTTAAACGAAGAAAATCAGGAAACTGTGCGACTAAAAGGACCAACTTGCCAAACCCAGCATATGTTTTTGCACTTGCTTCTCCATTCCCAGGCTCGCTCAGATCAATGTATATATAGATAGGCATGCGTGCATGTGTGTACACATACGCATTTGTTCTCAACCGCATCTCCCAGGAAAGTGCCAGTCAGAGGAAGAACAGTCAGGGAGTAAAAAGCCACTTCTACCATAATGAGTGAAAACAGTTTTATTTGTTGTCATTTTGGGATTGCCAAGGTCTTTTTTGATTGTTTCTTCTAAAACCGGTCTTCTTCAAGCTTACTCAATGTCTTTGAAAAAATATTTGATAGAAAACTTAGCTGGAATTGAATGTTAAAACGCCAAATTATGAAAGTCACCTATCCCTCCACTCATTGCATTCTGCAAGAACCCCACCTGGGAAGGAAGAAGGGAGAGGTGGAGTGGGAGAAGAACAGCTAATTAGCAAGGTTTCACGATCTAATTCAACATGCCAGCCCATTTTTCTGTCAGTCCTGCACATATAAACAGGATAAAAAGCAGAAAGTCTAAGTTCTTCACACTTTTATTCCTCAGTTCCACTATTTCTGGTTGTCTGCCTCGGTACTTCTGCCCCTTCATACAGTGCTCCTAACTCCCTCAGGGCTCCAGAGCACCACCTCCAGAACCAGGAAAGTCATCACATGCAACAGAATGAACAGGACCGAAGACACCCAGCAGGATGTGTTCGGGCTCAGGCATTCCGAGGGTACACTGCAGGGCAAGGCTGTACACACACACTCGTTCCTCTCACCAGTGTCAGGCAGCACCCTGCTCAGTCTAATTAGCATAACCAGAGAAGATGTAAGGAGAGAAGTGGGGCTAATTAGCCTGAGCAAAGCACCTTGTCAGCTTGGGAATCTCTGCGCAGAGCTTGGATGCACAAATAGATGTACCCATTGTGACCGAGCCTTTCTTACTCTCTGCAGTCAGCAGGTATTTCATTATGCCCAACAACAACTTACTGCTGAAGCAATGCGTCTTGTCATGTGAGAGCAGAGTGGGGTGATTCCTCAGTTCTTAATGCTGCTTTTTTTGAAGCAAAGAACTGCAGGGATCTTATATATCAATGTATAATCCTTTCTCCCATCGCATGTGCTTAGACAGATACTCAACAGTCTTCCTTAGCATGATCTTTTTTGAGGGAAGAGGATCCTCTTATGGCTGCTGTGCATTTGTTTATTTCTGTTTCCTTGTATAGCATTCTAGGTAGTTGAAAAGGAGAGGAAGAACACAATGCTGAGAATAGTTTCACTACTTCACTGTACCTTCCCCATCTCAAAATACTCTCCAGATGGAAAGAGTTTATTTGGAAGTAGGCAAGCAGAAGGCAGACTGAAGAAAAGTGATAATTACATTAGAATAATAACAACAAGAAAACCCGGAGCTAATGAAGCCTGACAGCTTCATTTAAGAAGAGACTTCACCCTATAATGAAGATGTATAAAGCTCTACAGCTCACTCACCCTTTCTACGGATGCCATCAGGAGCAGCAGGACTGCTTACTAAGCCAAATCCCTTCAGCTGAACTGGTTTGACTGGTCAACGATAACAAGAAGGAAGTGCTTGTACTTATATCTCCTTGATGGCTCTGCAGGCTATCCCTCAGGTTGAATAAAGATAGTTATACAAATATTTTAATGGTTCTGGTAAAAGTAAAAAGGATCCTGGTGATTTGCACTGTGGAATTAACAGACATGTCTTAACTCAGAAATATGTTACAAGGACCTTCCCACTTCAAAAGGCAGCAGTACATGACTGAGTGACAAAGAAACATTATTTTGTCTCTTTTCCCTGAAAGAATCTGATTCTTTAACAAAGTCAATTGCAGAGCACAGCTTTACCAAAAAAACCAACCAACCAACCAAACAATATTCCTTTCAAACAATGTAAAATAGGCCCAAAACATTTAAACTATGAATATGAAAAGTGTCAGCTCCTCTAGTGCGCTTCCTGTTGCTCCACCCTGAGTGTCAAACTCCCTTTTACTTCACAGAGGTTCGTGTTACCTGAAGTTTCTTTTTGTCAGCTATCTCCATCAGAAATGATAAATCAAGCTGCTGAGAAGACAACTTTTATCTGCCAGAGAGACAAACTCCTGGGAGCTGAAGGCTCAAAGCACAATTTGCCCACTGCCTCCATTAAGGACACTTCTGTTGCAAGGAATCTCAGCAGCTCTGTTTACAAATGTATCCCTGTCCGGGAAGCTGACCCACATTTCGCCCAGCTTCTTTCAACTGACACAGCTTTTGTAATGTTTTAGCAGGATTCACTGCAGTCCAAACGTTGGAAGTGAGACAAAGGGAATTTATAAATCACCACCCCAATTCTGACTGAAGGTTGCCTGGCGCAGAAAACCACAAATAATGTTCCTCCCCTCATCTAATGCAGCCCTCACTCCCCAAACAGATTTCTTCTATTACGAGTGCACTAACTTGGTAATAAGTTGCACTACTGCAATAGACTTTATTTGCCATAGTAGGGAGGGTTTTTCTTTTACTTAAAAGAGCAGCCAGGAAAAGTCATTAGAAATAAATACAAAACAGTATCTCTGGTTTCCTTAGTCTGTCTCCAGTTCTGACACCTCAACAGGAAAAGAAGCTAAAGGCAATCCTGTCAACTTGCTTATTTTCTTCCTCTTGACCTTTGTGCCATTAGGTGCCTCTGAAACATTCATCAGTGTCTGTCGCTGGAAACAGCAAAGCTGATTAACAAGAAGAAACATAAAACTCTCTGAGAAGGAAACCTGATAGGATCAATACAGCCATTTTGAATAAAAGTATCTGATAGTCCTTCCCAAAATATGCATCCAGGGTTAACATGCCTAGCAGGCTGCAAACAAACCTGAAATAAATATGAATGAAGAAGTTTTTCAGAATAAGATTCTGCTAGAAAGGGCTCATGATTCCTCTTAACTAACCTACCACTATCAGCAGCCTTTCCTTTTGAATGCACACTCCAAATAGAAAATCGGAAAAAAACCTCCTTTCTAGGAGAGCTTAATTTATATTCTCTTCTTGCTGCTGCTGCTGCTGCCACAAACATTATCAGCTTTGAGAGAAGCATTGGCAGGTTATGAGATACTGTTAGGGTCATCATGGGAGCAGCAAACCAACTCACCAGTGACGCTAACTATCACAGCAGCACAAGAAGTGAAACACAAGAAGCATAAGAAAAGTGGAAAAAGTTCTCACAGGCATGAAACACCTGTGTTTTGATCAGCTTCAAACCAGAAACAACCTGCAAATAGTAGGGCAGCTTTCATGCCATGCTTTAAACCTGTGAAGGCTGGGCTTAGTTCCCAATGCTTCTTCTTGGTTTCACTGGAAGTCTCTTGGACCAAGCAGAGTTGCCAGCAAGGATCAGAAATTTCTTCAGCTGGCATCTCCAAGTTAAAGATAAGGAACCATAGGCTACAGTGCTGAACTACAGGAGATGCTTTTTGTGGTCTCATGGACCACACTGGCATTGTGATCATTAACAAAGACATTATTCACCTGCCTGCCTTGCTGCATTTACTCACTCCAATGCACTGTGCACTAGGACTGCCTGGACTTCTCTAATGCCAAATCATGAAACAAAGCTGACAGCAAAAAGCTGGGGCAGCAGTTAAAGTGACTGCCAAAGAGAAATCTGTTTGCTCAGGCAAAAGCTGTTCTCAGTCCAAACATGGGAGTCATAATCTTATAGCCATTTGCTTGGAAGACAATGAAGGGAAGGCAGAACAGACTGGGAAACTACAGCTTGCCACGGTAGAGAAGAGAACAATCTTTGTGCCCAGATTTCTTTGCTCTGCAGGGTAAGTATTACAAAGCTGACAACCAGTAGCAACATGTAGTGGCCTCAGGCAGCACGCCTGCCTATCAAAGACTTGGATTTTAGCCCTGGAGAAATTACAGCTTCTCACTTCTCTGGAACCTATACCGGACGAGAAAAAGCAAGAGAGTAATGGATGACCTAACTAAAAATTATTTTAATACATGGATTGCATACCATAAGCCATAAACTTAGGAGTACAGGGAGAAGTGGGAGGAGATATGGAGGAGGAAAACATCATGTATTAACACGAACATCATAACCACAGATGACAAAAGACAACCAGCTGGGGCGGCTACAACAGCAAAGTCATCTACTGGAGTGGTACGGGTTGGCACACTGAATGGAAAGTATGGGTCCAGCAGATAAGCCCTGGAGACAAAAGAGGATGCTCAGCCGTTCAGGCTGGAAAAGACAGTGGGGAAAAGGCAGCTTAGGAAACCATTAGTTGAAGAGCCAGCCAGCAGGAATGTGGAAAAGAGAAAGGTAAATCCAAGGAAGTGGCACAGATGTGAACAAGAAAGGTATTGGGTCCTCTGGAGAGCTGGTGGCTTACAGCTTCATCGCTGCACATCCTTCTGCAGGACTTGAAGCCACCCTGGCCACATCTCTGCTGGGTGGCAGGTGCAAGCAGGCAGGCCCAGCTCTCGCCTGCTGTCCCCATTCACTGATCATGTGGGGGATCTCCCACCAACGAAACAGCTCAGCTGCTGCCAGCTGCCAAAGCCAGTCTACCACCCATGCAGTCTGAGGATGGTTGTGGCTTCAAGGCCGAGAGAATGGGTGAGCTGACCTGATGCACAGAAACGCCCACTGCTACACCCACTTCACATCTGCACAGGCACACTTGCCCTGCAGGACTGCTGCAACATCCATTTTAATCCAGCGTTCAACAGCTAAAGTAAACTGCCAAACTGAAGGCCCAGAGTTATGGTCAGACTTTTTTGAAGCCCCACAAGAGACTCAAACTGTTTCAGCTTCCTCTCCCAAACGACAGCCTTGAGCTGTTCTCGCCTGGCTGCCAGAAGCCTGTGACGTGAAATAAAAGCCAGGAAATATGACTTTCTGAATAAACATTTATTTGGTGAGAAATACTTCTGATTTTTTGGCAGAGAAATGGCAGAAACCTGAAGCCCTATGTATAGCATGCCTGCAGAGAGCAATTTCTATTTAAAGGGAAGCTGCAGCTGTCTGTAGCTCTTAATGAAGAATAATGCCTAGGAATAAATTACTGCTGTGTCTGAGAGACATTTCTCAAATTAAAGCGATTCTTCCCTTTTTCCCTCTCTCTATAAATACCAAGTGGCATGTACTGGGCTGTTGTTTGGAAGAACGGACACATGCAGCTCTGCTCTTTTCTCAGCAGCCTGGTAATTTCCATAGAAAACCATGGAGTGATTTAGCACACGGATACCAAAGCGACACAAAAGCAGAGACATCCAGAATCATTAAGTCTGCATGTGTCAAAGCTTCCCGTAGCTCTTCCAAGGTGTGTACAGCTCAGAACAGAAACCAGGCATCACTTCCAACCACGCCACAAACCTGGCGCTGGGGCTCCGGGCGTGGGAGATGGCCTCTCACAGAAAACCACCGTGAAACGCTCGCCAACCTTCAATTCCCATCACTTGCACAAACCTCCTCCCCGAGGGGCTGCTGCAGCAGCAGGACGGGCAGGAGGAGAAGGTGATGCTCTGGGGAGAGGGTGTGCCTGGGCTGCAGCCAGCCTGGCCAGGCGGCTCAGGAAGCAGCACTGACATCAGCTCCAGGAGCTGTTGCTCCCAGACCCGTCGCAGCTCCACATGCCAGGAAAAACAGCCGGCAGCCAGGGGGGAGTACATGGGAGATAGGACCCAGCATAAAGGAAGCAAGGATGGCCAAGGAACAGAAAAAGAAGGCAGCAGCTCAAAAATGGAACTAGGGCTAAGCCATGCGCAACCACGGTCCCCCAAGACCCTCTTTGGAGTCAGCCCTTACAGCTGCAGGTTCCCACTGAAGGCAGGGCACAGAAAGCCTGTCTGGGCTCGAAGTGGGGATGTTTAGTATCCTACCATCTGCAGTTTGCCCAAAATTACAGTTATAGATATGAGATCAACCAAACACGTTTCTGTTATTGACACATACTGGATTTAGAGATTTATTTTCCATTTCCCACAAACGGTGCCAGAGGTTTTCGCATAAGCACAGAAAAAAAAAAAGTGAAGAAATGCCTGCACGAGAGGAACATGAAGAGTTTATTCATTGCTCCTGTTAGAATATGTTTGTGCTTGTGTGGCTAGCACTCCAAAAAAGCTGTGGCATATGTTTTCAGGATGGAAAAAAAAAAATCCTCAGGATACCTACATCCTACCAGAAAATTACAAAACCGTATGCTGGAATACGCAAGGTACCCTTCGGCAAAAGCAAAGGAGCCTCGTCTTGCTTATTTTTACCCTTACTAAAATAAACGTTCCTCCTTAATGAACCCTCCTGACATCCCTTTTTCTCTCCCCAGAAGTGGAATATGGACTTGATTTGTACAAGCACTGCTATTCCAGAAATGCATTTCATCCAAATGAAGAGAGCAGGAAAAAGGAAGCAAGAAATTTGTACTGTTTAGTAAACAGGCAGTTTCTAGGTGGATACAAGACATTGGTCTCAATTTACTGCACCCCTCCCTCCTCACACCCCCCTTCCTCTGAAATTTGCCTAGATGGCAGAAGGAGGCAGCTGAATGGAAGAGAACAGCTACCATTTGCAGTGGGAAGGGTTTGATCATTTTCCTCACATCTTAACATGACAACACCCTGCAAACAGGGAAGAGAGAGCAGTATTTTTCAGTAAAATCACTGTATGCCAGTATTTCCTTTCAGGAGAAACACTGTACCTCCTCACCTCTGCTATTCTTGTGTCCCTAAGAGGCTAAAGTAAAGAGGAGAGGAGGAGCCTAGCTGACTGCCTCCTTCTTGCAGCAGTGTTCTCCAAGCAGAAGCCAAGTGACAAAACACACTCTCAAGGAACTGCTAAAAAGCTCTCCATCACCTACAAATGATTCCTCAAAAGGAACCAGTCCTGGATGCCAGGGTAGGAGCAATTCTCAAGAACACTTTTCCCCATCCATACCTGGTGAGAAGAGTGCTGCTTTTTCTGCACAAACCCAGGCCTCCTGAGTATAATCAGGGTTTTGGCACCACAATAGCAAAACATCACACTGTGCTTTAAGTGGGCTGATTTTAAACCAGTTTAGGACAGGGCAGAATGTAATGATCACACTGATGGCATCTTCAACAGATATTCCATCCCCTTTAATGGCTGATGATTGCCTCTTCCAGTTTATCTGGCTGATCTGGCACACCACATACCTTACAGGACCCAGGGGATGCTCTTCTTCACCTGAGGTAGTGCCACTGTTGCAATCAGTGGAGGTGATTGCAACATCTAGAACAAACATCTCCTGTTATCCCAACAGCTCTGCATGCTAGGATGGTTGTTTATTATTATTATTATTATTATTATTATTATTATTATTATTATTATTATTATTGCTGTCCTCTCCCGTTCTAAGATGCCAGCATGCAAAGTATGTTCTTGTTGTTTTAAAGAAACCTTTCAAAGTGTGGGAATAAGCTGATACAGACACATCTGCTTGGGTACATAGACAGTGAAAAGCTCCACATCTCAGAGGCCCCTTATTAAGATGAGCTCATCATTCAGATGAGCTACTAACTTGGCAGCTTAGCAGTAACTAGTAAGTAGCAATTCCAAATGTTGCCTTTGTTAACTATTTCACTGTAGATCAAAGCAGGTTGGAATGGCAAGAGATGATAAAATTTTTCAGTGTCTTCTCTAATATTTATTTTGCAACTGGATCTTGGGAAAGCAGCACCAGTTAGACCCAACATCAGTTGAGACTCTGGTCTCAGTCTGCTTCCCAAAGCCTGAACCCAAAGGGAAAAGCAGAGCAAAGGAGGACATCCAACTCTGAGGGAGCTAGAAGGCATGCCAGAAAATATATTTATATTTACTACATTAATGGAAAGTGCACAAACTAGTTTGCTCAAACTGGAAGAATGTGCAGCTTGTTTTATCACTACTAACATCTTGAAGGACCACTGTATACTTTGGACATAAGAAATAAATACTAACTTGCCTAACTTGGAAATCCCCTTGGTTCTTTCCTAAGGAAAAAAAAAAAAAAAGGATTATTCTAAAACCTGGCAGGCAGAGAACTCTTCTTTTCCTCTTTTTGTGAGAATGTTTACATTTGATCTGCATTTTTGCCCATTTCAACCCAGAAAAGCAGTGGGCTTCATAAGAAAAACAATGAACATAAAAATATTCATGCCTTCTCTTTAGCCATCCCTCATGAGAACATTTTCTTTTATTAATACCACAGCTGAATCAAGATCTCAGTTGAGTGACTGTGTTTCCCTCGGAAAGGTGTGCTACTCCAATTCCCATGAACACAAACCTCTGAGTGGAGCATTTGTACCGGAAATACTCAAACTAATTAACCAACAGGAATTTGGAATACTAGGCAGAAATAACTACATTTGCATTCCTCTAACTTGAAATAATTTCAATCATTGTACAAGCATGAATAAAACTCCTTAATCTGAGCTGTAGATTCATTAACTGTTATCCATAGTATTTTTCATTCTTGTTAGGCTACACAGTCACATGGCCTTCCAATGCAGGCTCACATATTTAACTAAAAAGCAATAGCAGTATGACAAATAACTGTAGCAGTCAAAGGAAAAGAAACTCACCATCTTTCCTTAGATAACACTAGTCTTCCCTTAAACCCATTAAAGGAAAGAAAAAAAAGTAAGAGGGAGAGAAATTCAAGTCTTTGGTACTCAGAGCATCACAGGGAAGAGATCAAACATGACAGGACAGATACCACCTCCCAAAAGACACAATACTGGACGTATTTGTTATCACTGCTAGGAACTCACAACATTCACTATGTTCTTCTTCAGGGAATTCTGGATTATCCTTTAGCATGAAGATTTTTCAGAAGCTGCTGGATTGTTCACAGGTCCTCACTGGCTTTCCTCTTTCAAATTAAGTAAGGTAGAGCTGTAAAACAAAAGCAAAACCAAGTAAGAAAGGAAAGCAAGGACGAAGAAGAGGAAAATCCATAGAGTTGTTTAACAAATTAACAATTAACTCCTACATCTCTTTGAAGCAAATGCATTTTTAATGAGCTCCCAAGATGGAGATTCCAGAACAGAGTGTATGGCAAACACTGATCTAGGATAGGAAGAGTCATTTGCCCTGTACATATTATTACAAAAAATTAAAACCCGGTTCAGAATTGCTGAAGCAGATACCTAATTAAAATAATTCTTGGATACTTCCGTTGCTCTAACAAGTGAAAGAAAAAGCTACTTGGAGTTGCTGTTTAGAAAAGTATCTGCAAACAAAGTCCACAATGTGTACAGAGATCCACACAGGAAGATTTCTGTTCTCAATGAAGTCCTCCAAGGGAATGCAAATACCTATCTATTTCCATGGTTATCTGCAATATTATAACAGAGGAGTACTGAATCCAAAAATACACACATACACGATCTTGCTGTTCCTCAGTAGGAAGCCTTTTTCATATTAGAGATTTTTATCATTATGTGGTTCTTTAATTGATTTCTTTGGACAAAATTTAATTGTGGACCAACTCCTAATTTTTTTTTAACCTACTACACAAGATATGAGACTATCCTCAGCCTTTTTACTGGGGTCTGAGGAAACTGCTGGGTTTCATTTTTATGTGAACCCCACACAGAATACTTAAAAGAGAGTGTATATTTCCACAGGCCCCAATTTGCGTACTTTTTTCCTTGAGCCAGGTTCCCATGGTCTCCTTGTGCTTCCTAAATACTTAGTTTCACTTTGTGCCACCAACATGTCCTTCTGAAACGTTTCACATGTCACTTTGGGATTTGTGCACATGGATCCCATCCTACCAGCCTCATGGTGGAATCCATGTCCTCGAATCAAAAACAAGTGCAGGACAAAACTCTACACCTTAGACAGTGCAAACTCTCTTCACTTGTTTGAGGAAACGAGGCAATCTAGAAAATTACTCATTTGACCTATCAAGCATCTGGTTTAGGACAGAATGATTCACTCTCTAGAAAGGTCTGGTTCTCTCCATAAAGTGAGTCTAGACACTGAGCTCAGATTAGATGGCTACATATGAATGCAGATGAATCTCACATTACGTGAAGGCAGGAAACAAGTCAGACAGATGGACAAGCGCAGTTCATGGATGAAGAGCAGAGGGAAGGCAATGCAATGATAGAAAAAGTTGCTATTCAAAAGAAGTTTACACCTATGGCTGTTTTAGTTGAACATACAAAGCAACAACAACAAAATCTTCCAAAGCCCAAAGCAGTATCTGCCCAGCTGATCCAGTTTTGGTGTAAGACTACTCCTGGATTTACTGGCTAAGGCTAAGCCCTCATGTAAACCTGCATCCAGCTGTTTGGGACCTGGCAGTGATGATGACAGCGACCACTAGTCTCAAGGTATATGTGTCTTTGTCCTCTCCTTGATGGACTGCAGCAATGCAAGATACCTGTTATAAAAATCTTCCCAGTTTAAGACACAGTAGTTTTTTAGGAACTACAACTCCTGTGTGACAGAGGCACTGCTACCTCCAGAGCCTTCAGATACCCAGGCCCTGGCTGTATTTCCAAGACTTGGGTCAACAGCTTCTGTACTGTACTGAAGTGGGACTCTGCTGCTTATCTGACAGAGAAACACACCATCAGACATGGTTGCACAAGATTTTTTTAACTTCAGAAAGAAGACCAAAGAGAAAAAAAGAACACAGACCTATTTTAAAAAAAGCCTTGAAACCTTGCTTAAAACCAAACCAATTTATTTTCAAGCCATTTATTTTTTTCTTTAAATTATGAGAATCTCAAAATTAAAAAACCTCTATCTCAGCTCGAAATACTCAAAACATTTTGCTTAAATTTGTGTTAAACATTTGTGTTAAAATGAAAGATTTCAGCATTTGCAAATTATTTATGGGGTTTTTTCCCTCTCAATAATTTGGCAACCCTGAAAGTTGCAATTTTTAATCCTTATCTCTTGTCATTCCACATTCAGGTGAACTTTCAAATGGAGTCCAAATGACTATGAGAAAATATTTAACATTTCCAATAAAAATAGATGGCTTCCAATTATTTTTAGTAAGAGCAGGGAAGTTTACTCCTTGCAAACTCCTGCTTGGATAGACTCCTGTGAGCCTCCCTGGAGAGTCAGCTGTGCGTAACCCTGGGCTGACACCCACCACACTCAGTGACTAAGTCCTTCAGCTAACGTCAACAAGTGGGATTAGGATTTTGATTCTGTTCAAGTTAGCAAGGCTCTGACAGCCCAAACCAGGGCTTTGATCACTGAATCAGGAGCAAGGCTGCCTGCTGGCTATGCAGTGATCTTGCTCTCAGCCTGGAATGTGTCTTGCAGACCCCAAGCACAGGGACACGGGAACAGGCCACAAACAGCACCTCTGCAACACAGTGCAGCAGTGGTACTCTGGGGCAGATACCTTCTCTGTGCACTCACATTTCACAGGAAAGATGATGTGAAGCAAGGTAGCTTACACCTCAGGCAAAAGAAGAGGCAAGAGACCTTATATTTACCACTATGTGCCTTTGTACCATGCACACAGCAAGTTATGATGCACTGTAAATTCATGAGCTAGTTTAATTTGCTACAACTTGCTCACCTGACCTTACCCATAGGCACTTCCCTCTGTGAGGGCCAAGGCATGTCTGCCTGCAAATGTTCCCAGGCACTTTTATGCTTAAGATTTAAAGATAGCATAGCACAAAATTCAGGATGCATGGAGTCATGCTCCTTCTTGAAGCACAACCCTCACCTGAAGAGCAGAGCACTCAGTCCCTAATTGGGACAATCTTTTTGCTATGCAGATCTGATGGGCTCTGATGACATGGAACATGTAAAACAGTCATAATTTGGAGGGACTGGCAGAAAAAGCTGGTTTGCAGTACAATTAGGTCTTAACCAGACTTTGTGACTGAAGTTTCAACATGGTAACAAATCATTATCACATACACGGTTACCGATCACATCTCCGCTATAAATGGGAAGCGTTACCAAGGAAGCTGTTTTTCATGGTCCCACAGCATTGTGGTTACTCAAATATCACAGCATAGCCCTGTCTTTGAGAGCTAAAAAGGACACTGTGCTGACAGATTAGAAGTGTAATTGAGACATGAACAGATCTCAAATCAAAGAACATGGAAGTACTTCTCAGGAGTATTTTGAGACTAAAATTGGACCCCAAGGCAATCAACAAATAAGGACTGTAGTACAAGCAAACAACTGCAAATTGGCAAAACCTGAAAACCAGAAGTTGGCTACGTGCAATATCCTGTATTTATTCCAAGAAAAGGTCATGCTCTCCCATTTTGCTTTGAAGATCAGGCAGTGAGAGATTACCATTTTACTAGTCCTTTCCTGCAGGTTTTTAACTGTCATCCCTTGCTCTCTTGCATGACATAATTTGGTTTCCCTAATTCACAAATCAGGATAAGCTAATAAAACTGTTATAGAGACGGCAGCCTTGTGCCCAAGTTGTTTCGTTGTTCGCTATTATCCCTCAACTAATCCTTCAACTCAAATAAAACCGTAATTCATTTCCTGCTTTATTCTCCCTCTACATGAAATAGTTTTAGACAGGTTCAATCCTGCCTCACCGCAAATGGGAAAGGCGAGGTTTTATCCTCCTGGAGCGTGCATGATTTCAATTACCTAATGTGTGTATCATCTATCATGTCAGGAAAAAACTTATAAATTATTTTCAACAGGTTTAGCTGACTTTACACAATGAGAAAAGATTCTAATGGAAATTAAGGAAAAAAAAAGAAAAAAAAGAGAAAACAAATAGAAGAAAAAACCCCAAACCACAAACTGACCAAGAATTTATTATCTTTTAAATTTCAACTTAATAAAAGCTTCTCTACACCAGCCATGCCAAACTTTGCCCATCTGAAAATCTTCTGACATTTTGTCTAGTGTGCAAAGGCTGCTGCTGATGTTCTGGTAGTGTAAAATTACTTAAATCCCAATTATGCTTACTTTAATGCTATGGTGAAGCAATATCACCTTAGGACAAAAGAGGTTTTGTTTGCATAAAACAGGCAGGCATCACTCTGATTTCTGTTTAGCATCCATTCCTTATCTGAAGATTGATCCTCCATGGCTTTTTCACGTAAACAAACATTTCCCATGGCTTTGCATGTGATCCATAGTGAAATGCCCAACTTCACAAGGTGTTACACCCCTTTGTGCAGGGTGAATAACTGTATCTGGGTGCATGGGAACAGTAAATCAAGTTGTTAGCACTTTGCATATCCTGCAGGTTGTAAACCAGAAAAACAGGATGCAGATCATGGGGCTCAGACAAGGAAGCAATCCATCCTGCCCCACAATTTGTAGCAGAGGGAAAAACATTTCTGTTCCCGTCCCCAGCTCTGTGACCATGGGACATCTCAGCCCAGCACATCTTTCCAGTGTGAAAAGCATCTCCAACGTGAGTGCTTACTCAGAGGGAAAATGCAGGACAGGAACATCTACCTGTGAACAGCACAGAGATGGGAGCAGCACGTGAGGCTGAAAGGGCAAGGCTGCAGCTCACACCCTCCAGTGCAGGAGCCACTACTGGAGATGGCCACTGATCTGCACAACTAACATTAGCTGTGAGTCATCTAGAAATCTGTGTCCCGAGATTTAATCTAAAGACCATTATTCATCATTGCTTCACCCACAGCACATATTTTTCACTACTTAAGGCTCAGGTAAACCACCCCACATTTTAGCATCAGCCTATGCAAACAGGCTGAGAGTTTTTAGCGGTACTCACTGGACTCATCTGCCCTTCCAAACCTCTTCATCTGGAAACCATGGAAGTAGCTTTGCTCCCAGAGCCGTCTCCATTGCTCTTGTTACCCATTCCTTAACCTCAACACCTTTGAACAAGTGATTGGAAAACAGATGAAGGTTCACCACCACAGATGTACTTGGGAAAAAATGCAAAACAGCTCAAACTCACACTCTCCATTTACATGATGTCTAATAACAATACAAACACAAATCTAACTAGGACCTCAGAGACATCACTTTTGCACAAATAACAGCAATCACAGCCATAAGCCTTATTTGTACTTCCCTAATACCCAGTTTTTCCCAGAAGACTTGAGGTTAGACTGTGCTTAGCCTTGTGCTTCACTTAGTGGGCTGTTTCCAAGTTCCATGTGATTTTCCCCCAGAAAGAGAGTGCAGCATAAGGTATTAAAATAGCAAGTCAAGAAGTGGGCTGTGGGTGCAACGCACAGTGCCACCAGGTGAAAACTAAGAGGAGCTTGTTCAGGTTGTTTTGTCTAAGCAGCAACAGTGCAGATCTATAAGAAGAAAAATACCTCCCAAATACTTCTATCAGATGTCAGTGATGTTCTTAATAAAAACCCATCACCTTATTCACATCAGCACTCCCTATTTGCCACTTTTTAATGGCTGTCAAAGCAGGAATACTGGTGGCTGGGGAGGAAAATTTCAACACAGATCTACATTTCTCTTATGATGCCAACTTTCTTCATTCTCATAGAATTTAAAGTAAAAACAACTCTGTTGCCTGCATGTTTGTTACCTAGTCATTTCTACAGGTCTTCTGAGCGGAAGAGATTGAGAAAAGAATGCATATGATCCACAATAATTCAGGCTGAGAGCCACTAATGTTGAACAGATATAAGCAATAAAAAGAACCACTCTGGATGCTTCCGTTACATGACATAAATATTTCTCTTTTATTGGCTATTATGCAAAAAATGCAGCTCGGCCCTGAGTGGAGACAATGAGCCTCCTGCATATTTGAAGAACCCTATTAACTTGCTACAGATGGGAGCAAGCTCAAGGGCCTTCATAACATGTAGACACCTCTCACAGGATGGCCACAGCTCTACTGCAAAGATGGTGTTGAAACGAGAATCCAAATTCTGTGAGTTACAAACAGCAGCAGCACAGAAAGCAATGGCTGAGATTCTGTTTAACTGCAGTTATTTTAAGTAGCCAGAGACAAACCCTCCTGAAGAAGACTGTTAATGCTACAACCCAGAAAACCAAAGATGCACACAGTACCATCTCCCTGGTGCCAGTAAGATTTGACTTTGGGCCATGGCCTTTGCCTCACTGTATTCAGCCACAGGTGCCCAGAGCTACTCATCTGCTACTTACACGAAGTTTTCAGGGAGCAGCTTCCCCGTCTCCTCTACCCGTGTAGCACGCAGGGTTGAGGAGGACCCGACTTACACCAGCAGCCAGGCTGGGGGGACACACACGGGCACAGGCACAAACAATGCCACCACGTGAGCTTCGCTTCCTTAGGAAGCCAGCCCAGAACGCACCCTTAACCTTCTGCCCACTTCCAGTGCCGCCACGTCTTCTGCACTGCTGATGCAATGTGATACAGAGCTGGAAAACAAAGGCACTATTGACTAACTTTTTTGCAGGATTAAGATGACTATGCTGGCTTACAACAAAGATTTCAACGATTTCGACACCGAGCGCTAAGTAACAGGAACACGGCTTGGCAGTAATTCCAGAGATTACCTGTTGAAACATTAATGACAAACATCTTTTGATGTGGGCTGCTTTATGTGGTGCAAAAGGCAGCGCTGTAATTATGCATTTCCTTTCTATGAATCTAGTATTTAACAGTAAAGCATTACTGGGGGGTGGGGGGGGGCACACGTCAGGAAATACTCCACAGCTGAGCCTGTGATTTACCAGGGTGGCTGCACGTAGTAAATCTGCAAGAGGGGAGCTCAGCCGTTTCATTCATCCTGCACCAAGCAGAGGGCTAAAACAATTGCCACGCTTAAGACAAATGTCAGTGTGAGTCATACCAGCCGGAGCGCAAACATGTTTGCTGTCGGGTGAGTCAGAATATCACATTGTGAACTCACAAATCTTCCTATAAATAGTAATTTCTGAAATTGTTGCATTTCTTTAATACAATGGAATTTTAAGCATGAGGCCAAATCTATAAAGGCTTTCCTGACTACAAAGAAAATGTTCTTTCTCCTATTCCCTTTTGCTTCTTATTGCGTGTATCTACCTACAGTAGTAGGTTGTCTGCGGTACCTGAAGTGGTAATTGCATTGATTCACACTTAGGAAAATGCAAGCACGGCTCAAAATAGGTCCAAATGAGAGACAGCCCCCATTCCCCTAAAAAAAACCCAAAAAACCCCTAAATATAAGCAATAGGACCTTTCACTTACTGGATATGCTTTCTACATCTTTTCTGATGCCATAATTCTGACAAGCTTTAGCATGTTCAGCATTCAGAGAAAAGAAACGTCATGCTGGCATGAGACACAGAGCAGCTGAGGAAAGGGCTGAGAAATGCTGGAGAAGTGGTGAGAGAGGGCAGGGCAGCATGGTTCACGTGAGGAAGGAGGGACTGTGCCTGCACTGTGCTCCACAGTGTGTGCACCCACAGCTAAAGATCCATCCCTGCTTCAGGGAGTGCTCAGCCTTAACACAGCATGCAGAGATCATTCCTCCCCACGAATATGAACATACCTGGTAACAAAATTAATTCACTGTAATAATTGGCAATGATTATCCTTGACTGCCTCTAATTCAGGAAAGTATCTGAATCAGAAGTTATGCAAGTGCCTTTTGAAATAGGGCTGAACTCCAGGATATGACCAAATTTATGCAGGGGAGTCCTGATAAAGATACGTGTCATGTCTGTGAGCAAAGGGGGAAAAAGTGTTTTGGGTAAGGTTGTTGGGGGGGGG
>VWZP01001128.1:3732532-3845705 GCA_013396995.1 Dicaeum eximium
TGTCTCTCATCTGGTTCCTCTCTCACTCAATTGGAAGGAGGATCGGAGCTCTGAAGGGGTTAACTTCTCGCCCAGGCCTGCAGAGGTCAGGTGACTCCCGCCACGGGAACTGCGGCTCACTCTCCCTCTCAAGGCCATGTTCACAAGGCCTTGGCCGCCACCGATGGGGGGGGGGCCGTGACAAACTGGCCTGTCTCTTTCCACCCTTCCCCCCGCCGCCGCCTCCGATGAAATTGGGGGGGGGAACCCGTCCCGCAGCCGCCGGCTACCCGGGCCTGGGGAAGGGGCTGAGCCCCCTCCCAGGCCTGGCCAGAGGTTCTCACCTCTGTGCTCCCTGCCTGGAAAAGAGGAAGCTCCTCCTTCTTCCTCCTGAATTTCTTCACTTGGGATCTCACTGAGCCGCCCATAAATCTTACCATTTCCGGGTAAGCCTCAAACCATGACACTTCTCATAAGATAGCTTCAATACAGTATTCTAATTCTAACTTATTTTTTGGTAAGATACTTCCACCTTGCATTCATACCTGTCAGACTGGTATTGGAGTTTGTGGATTGTGGAGTTTCCTTGGTTAACTACTACCAAACCACTTAAAGGTTTCTCCATCACCCATCAGGTATAAGCAGCTAGGATCTACCTAACATGACTCCATCTCTGGACAGGTTCATTTTGAAAGACATAAATTACCTTGGGCCAGCTTATTTCCATGCTGGTTCATGCTTTGCTCTGCTGTGACCTCTAAGGAAAACAACTCAGAGACTCATCTATCCCAAAGCCATCTGTCTCCTGTTTTAGATTCCTTCCTATAGGAATGACCTATAGGCATGAAATCCATTCAGGGATGTGACTGGTGACCCTCTCTACAGTTTGTATTAACATGATTATTTACATGATCATTATTAAGAAGAGGAAAATATTTTAATTTGCTAGCAAGTTCAATTTTCACATCTATGATGAACAGAATCATGTCTACAAATAGATGTTTACTCTTACATGCTGGGCTTTGAGACACAAAACATGATGTATATTTCTTAGCTGTCCTCATGGCATCTAAACCCAATACTGCAATCTCAAATTATGCAGAAGTCTGTGGTAACCCAGTCTGTTTTCAGTTATCCAGTACTTTTCTAGTTCATTAATAGTTTAATTTAAATAAAAAAAAGACGGGGGAGCTTATGATAAAAATTCACACCCAGATTTCAAAGACATAACAGTGTTGAAGGTGTACAGTAAATCATGCTCAGAGTACTTCATGCAAAAATATCAATCAAGAATCTTTGGTGCTTCCACTAAGGGTTGCTTAAATTTGTGATTCATGTGGGAAGCCATTGCTAACAACAAAAGTCTCTGCAACAAAAATGTAGAAACTACAGCTGAATCTTTGGGTTGAGAAGTACAGTGACTTTGCACAGGAACTGCACACACCCCATCTACTGGCTTTTCAGAAGACTGAGAATTTTAACAGCAGCAAGGCAAGTTTACCTTGCAGTGGAATTATTTACTAAGCAATACCTGTGAGGTTAGTGCTTGATGAAGGTACAGGAGACCATCACCTATCCCAGGAGAGCCACAAAGCAGTCCAGAACTGACAAACTCTTCAGAGCCTACAATGGTAGAAATACAGCTCACAGGCTAAAAAAAGTAACCCGAATCATCACAGCACCTTGTACATTGTGACAGAAACCTAATAAAGAATCAGAGAAAATGCTGCAGCTGACAAAGGTATTGGCTTTGCTGAGTGCCTGCTGTGAGGCCTGCCTTGCTGCCCTTAGCAGGGCTAACATGAAGCAGAACAGATAAAGGCAGCAAACGTACCCACAGCAGAGGCCGCAGAGACTTCAGTCAGTGCTGCTGTCGTGCCACCTCTGCAGCACCCAGGCAGCACAGCCATTGTCATTTTTAATTCAGGAAAGATGCATTCCACATCATTAGAAGAATTCACAACAAACTTCAGTCACTGAGTCAGAAATGGAACTCAAGTTACGCTCTGTCAATCAGGATGTTTGATCATGGCAAATCAAAGAATCTGCTCACTTCTGCTGAAAGCTTCCCAAAGCCAGTGCAATCTCCCACTCCTCCAGTAGTCTGCATTGGCTTTGTAACAGATGGCAAAAGTACTGAGAGTAAATCCAGCACTAACAGTTGCTGGGAATACTAATAGTTTTGTCACCGGAGTGTCAAATTGCAACACTTCTTTTCCCAACAAATTAGTAATGTTAATCTATCCACACTGCCACACCAATGTCACCAGCCAGAGTCTGCCTGTTCATTTCTAACTCCATAGTTGCAGGCAAGGGCTCACAGAAGTGGCCAACAGCCACCACAGTGTCAATCTAGGATCTTAGGAGACTAAATACATTTAAATCTGTCAATAACTTTATATGAAACTTGCATCAACAGGTAGGCTGTTACTGACAGTTGTGTGAAATAGATGGTGGTCCATGATATAGATTAGGGGGATTTTCAATGCCTCTTCACTTTTCATCCTGGATTTCAAATTAGTTTCTTTAGGAAGCATTTAGTACTAATATACCAGTGCCCTGTCAAACAGATGCATAATGGACATGATTTCTAGTAAAAGCCAAAATCACAGAAATTTTACTTGCATATAGGGTCAGAGATGTTTTGAAATCAGACTTTTCAATTATCTATGAAGTTTGGAGGAACTCAGTGTGACTGAAAGAAAATGTTCTTTTCCCTTCACTTGCTACTGTACTCCTCACAGACCAAAGCCTGCTCTTCCATCCTGTGTGACTTCAGCAGAGTGGACTGGGTTCAGAGCGATGTAATGCATTAAATGTCCAGTTTTCAAACAAAACAGATCAAGTTTCATTTTAAAATGCTGTCTTTACACAGAGCATTTTAAACCAGCTGTTTGGTAAGAGGCTACTGTTGCTGCTTACCCCTTCTTTCCATTTTCTGTGCAAAAGTTGTGAAGGTACAGTACTGTTTTAAGATGTACAGCAGCCAAGGAGAGTACAGTGATGTGAAACTGGTATTTGTGTTTTGTCAGTACCAGCAAAGGTGTGTCTGCACAAAGCTGTGATAACTGTCAGCAGCTTAAAGCAATTTAGATCTTTGCTTGTTTGTGTGCCAGACAATCTTAAAGAGCTGCAGAACTCTCTCTTCTAAGCAATAAGAGCTCAGTAACTTCAACTATATAAATGCCCCAAATTAAAACAGCATATTCATCCATTTCTAGGAATACACCACAGTTTGGATGATACATTGTTCCAGTGCTCAGTTTCTTCTGGACCTGAAGGCATCCTAGAGGTCTTAAAACTCAGCCTTTTTTCAGCTCCAACTGGAGCCAGATCAAGCATTCAGCGCTGGCACCAGACCCACTGCAGCGCCAGACCACGTTAAGCCAAGAGCTGGGGAGGTGTTTTTAGGAACCCTTGCAGAAGGCACCTCTGCCAACAAGGGTCAACGAAGTTTCTGCTGGTGACTTGAGAAGACATACTGATTGTCAATTGGCATGTTTATCTCCTTAAAACACTGAACTTCCTTTTTAACATCTAATAGGGCAGATTCATGGTTTAATACTGATGGAAACTGATCAAAAGACCAAGATTATTTGGTTGGCTTACCTTAAAACCTTTTCCTGCTTCAGTTTCCATGCAAAATATATCAAAACAGTATTCCTATGAATGGAGAGCCAATCAACTAATCATTTAAGGAGATGAGGAAAACTACCTTTAACACTGGATAAAAATGCTTGTGGATAAAAATGCCAAAAACCTCCCAGACCAACTGAAGGGCCCCCCTCCACATTTTCACAAGGACTACTTTGGAAAATAAAACCTAGAGAGGCATACTATGTAAGGCCATTTGAAAATTCTATTCCTTATCTACAAAAGGCAGTTTCTTCTCAGTTGCCATCATGGTTCATTTATTTAGGGACAAAAGTAGCTGGCAAACTAGCGTAAAAAAAAGGAACAAGTAAACACTGGCATTCTAGCATTGTCTGTAAGCGAAGATAAACAGCAGTGGTCAAGTGAAAACTGACCAGCTCTCTTTCCATACCTATGTGACCAGACACCAGCTGGGAACAACCTGGATCAAGGCTATCAAGCCATCTAAATGCAGAAATGCTTTCATGATTTCAAGGCAGAACAAATATTTCTTTATGTCTCCACACTTTTTAGAAGACATGAACAGTAACTTCAGAACAGAACATAGATGCCTGTTAACAAAGCCAACAACAATTACTGTTATGTCTAAGAATCAACAAAAAAAACCACCAGTGTATTCCAAAGGCATTCGCTCACAAAGCAAACTCACTCCCCACAAGCCCAAGCACAGAAACGTGATAGCATCTCATGATTTATGTTCTCTCAGCAGGTTGTACCGGGTCCTCCAGATTCCATGCTTGCCTTTGAAAGCAATTAAGTTTCTAGCACTTCTGGGAGCGACAAAAGCTCTCACTATGAAAACCTGCATGCTGCACTCGTGCTGAGTCTGCAGCTTGGCAAACTGAAACAAAAGCACCACAAGAGGTGTGACCTTCCCCCACTTAACTCATATGAGAGCATTAGTATGTGAAGGGCCATCTCTGAACTTTGAAGCTATTTCCAAATCATGTCTTTGTCCAGTGCCCAAAGAGCCAGCTGCCGCTGTGATTTGGAGAACATTTGCAAAGCCCCTCTCAGCCTGGAAAGAAAAATCCCTTTTCTCATCAGCCTGCACACAGGAAAGTCTAGAAGTTCAGCTAATTGAACTATTCTAATTGCTCACAAGACAGAGTACCCTTACTTACATAAGAGCATGTCCAGACACCACGATGAAACCTGGGTCCTGCTGTGCCTGTGCACTGTACAAACACCTGCTCCATGGAGTTTACAACTTGCACAGAGTAAACTGTACCTAAGGGAAGACAAGGGCAAGAAGCACATGTAGAGAAGTAATCAACAGGCATTTCACACAACTAGTGTGTGAATTCTGCTTGTGAATTATTATAGTACAGGAATGCTGCCTGATCAAAAAATAGATCTGTGATATGTCCCTGGCTGAATGAAACAAACAGAATAGCAGCAAAGTCAAACTGTTAAACATCCTGGCCCCAACAACAAAAGCCCCAGTGCTGTTCACAAAACAGACAGCCTGGACAAGGTACAACATCTTTTACCTCCTCAAGACAGAGAAAAGCCAAAGCCATTTCCCATCTCTGCTCTAACTCCACCCATAGTGCAGAAGAGTGACCTTGCGCAGCCAGAGCACTGAGCCGGTGCGACAGGCACGGCAGCGGGCGCGCAGAACGGCGTGTGCCAAGGGGCAGCCCCAGTACACTGGGAAAGGCAGCTCCTTCCAGGCAGGGTGGTGAGGGTGACCCACCTCTTGTTTACAGCAAGGCACGCTGGCCTGAGACCTCAGCCAAGGGCAGTTACTCAGGGATTGCCCTTACACACGGAGTTCACACGTCATTTACTCTGTGGCAAACAAACTTGCCATGACCAACATTTTTTCACATTAACTTGTTTTTGCACCTTAGACTCTGCGTGTTTGGTTTTCAGGGTTAATCCTCAGAACTCCAAATAAAATCAGCTGGAGTGATGCATACTCAGCATCCAGTATTCTATAATTTTATTTTTTTCTCATCAGTGTACCTGTTTCCTCTGTTTTAGAGTAAGACACCCAATTCTGTGCAAGTACATTAATTTCAGGTAGTGTCATTATCAAAATTATTTAAGCCTAGTTATGAGAGTTAACCTGGCTCTGTTTCCTTCTGACAACATCTGTGGTTTCGTAACTTTAGTGTTTTGTACCTCTCACTCACCTGTTACAAAGCAAGGACTTGCAAATTCAGAGAAATTATTTATCAGGGAGATCTGCAAAAAATGACCAATTGTGATTTTCTACCAGATATAGAATATATATTTCCCGCTCTTATCTCCTTCACTTAAAGTTCCAATCAGCTCTAAGAACCAGAGGTAAGCCCTTCTGGAGACAGAAGTGTGCTTCAAGACACATAATGGCAGGAGTGTAAGATGCTCCAATGGCCTCTAAGCCCTCTTTAAAGTGCTTAACGTCTTAGGACAAAAAGTATGAGCAACTGTGAGCTTGGTCACAAACAGTTCATTAAACATACAGACATATCCAGACATGTCAGAAATGTTAAGCCAGGTGCCAAAAGGCAAAGAAATATCAGAAATGTGGCCAATGTGTAACATTTCATCTTTATTCTTAATTTTTTTAATCACACAGGGCCTTTTTCCACAGGAAATGGTGCCATTCATGGTATAGTAAAGCTATTACTATGGCTTTCAGTATTACTGAATAAGCGATCCTCAGTTTGCTTCTTTCTCAGTATTAAAAATGGCCCTAAACGCTATGCTTTAAAGACAGAACAACTATTTCCTTCTAGGTTATTTTCTGGCTGTCACCACATTACCTAACTGCCTGATCTACTAAAATTAGCACATGTTCACAACACGCCGGTGAGGAGGGTTTTTTCCCCCCATCACAGAGACAGAGAGACTGAAACTGTGGACAAAGGTCCCTTCCAAACCCAGCTATGCTGCTTGATGAGATTTTCCTCCCACACATGTGCTCAGCACCAGCTGCCCCTCTTCCTGTGCTGACTGGCTCCCTTCAGAAGTGCTAGCAGTCTGGTGTAAAAGCATTTTGTAATTCGTTATGGTGAAAATAAACTGGAGCAGCTACAAACTACTCTAGGCTCTTTTATGCTAACCCAGTTTTGCCTCCAACCAGCTGGGGAGCGCTTACCAAACAGGGTCCTGTCCAAGGGGAGGTGCAGTGAGCATGTGGGAAACTTGTGCTGACAGAGGCAGACCCAAAAGAGGGCACCTACACTGGTCAAAATCATTAGCAGGGCTGAAACTTTTAAATGAAAACAGACCTCTTCTATTGGAGGAACAGAGATAACTGCGAGCTATCAAGGGTCTCACATGAACCAAAGCAGTAGCATTAAGACACCCAGTTTGCAATCACAGATTCATGCTGACAGCACAGGGACAGCAAGATTAAGGTGTGGGAGCATGTGGAAAGAGATGCATTCACACGAGGTGCTACTGCCAGCAACACACTTGTTGCATCCTCTTCATGGAGATTGCTTCTGCACCACTGAGCTGCTCAAACAAACTGTATGAATGCTCCTCATCCACTTCAAGTGTGAAGTTCGACACTTTGAACACTTAGCAGCGGTTGAAGCTAAACTGTGCATTTTCACACCAGGGTTTTTGCACTGATGCAGAGGGACAGGATTGCATGAGTCAGTCTGCTGTCTCAGTAGGGCTGTGAGGCTGCATCAAGCACTTGGGCTACAACAAACAACCATAGTTGAAATGATCTTGTATCTTCACACCAGACAGGACAAGCAGCACCCAAATGCAGCCTCAGGAATCACAAACTCCATACCAATGTACAGAACAGAGATTTTCCTTTTCTGTGGCTTAAGTTCTGCTGCTTCCCTCCTCAGACTCTACACCAGCTTCCTCTCAGTTCCTCAGCTTAATCCCAATCACATCACACAAACCACCCCTGGCAGTCACACCAGCTCCAAAATGCTGTCCCCACACTTGGTACTTGTGGCCTTGACTGCCCCTCCATCTCCTGGTTCAGATAGTGCCATGTTCTTCCTCACTACTACTCCTGAGCACATCCTCCACAGCTTGTGTTCTCTCTCCATGCCTTCCTTCTGCTGCATCCTGTCTGGGCAAACAACAGCTTTGCTGAAAACGTGGAAGGACAGTCTCCTTTCTTTTGCCTCCTAGCACCTAAGACCACAGCACTCCTCAGGAGACCGATGTAGAAATACCAAAGCAAGTTCTCCAGCTCTAAAATACAGCATATTCAATGCCACCTAAACAGCTCCTGCTGTGTGGGTACAAAATGAGCAATATTAGAGTTTATATACTGACTGATTATGGACAAGTTTTGCTGCAAATGAGAAGGCAAATCCCTAATATTGGGGCAACTCTACAGCCAAATTTCAAATATTCACCTCCAAATGTGAAGGTGCTACACAGGTACTCAAATGAAACAGCTGGCCTATTTTTTAAAAAGGTACAAAAATGCAGAGCTTTGTGTCTTGTTCTCTAGACAATCTGAATCATTCATGCCGAAACGTAAAAAGAAAGAAAAATCAACACTAAACTGCCACTGCTTTTGGAAAAAAAGTCAGTTTAAAAGGTTATCCTGGAAAAATCCTGAATATTGTGCAATGCTGATTGTAGGGTGTTCAGCCTGCTTTTCTTACATTACTTGCGATTTCCTACAGCTATTACAGAGAAAGTCCCCAAAACAAATCCATGATGTAGAATAAAAATAAAAGATTACAGGCTCCAGTGGTGTCTGGACATATCTCAACAGGAGAACTACAGGCTGTAATAAAGATGCTTATTAGTGAGGCAATAGATAGCTAACACAGAAGAAAAGACAACACTGTGTGCAGTGAATTTTTGACTCAGACGTGCAAGAGACAGGAAATCTTAGTGTCACAGTAACAGCCTATTTACAAAAATTAGGAGGAAATGTTGATTGGTTTCTATAGACACAAACATTGATATTGACACTTGAATCAAACAACTGTTCTTATTTCTGAAAGCAGGGTTAATCTATGATCACTGTAGTTAAGCAGGCAAAGAAAGATGGCAAGAAAATCTTGTTGATCCATTACTTTCACCATCTAAGAGTCAGGTGATCTGGCTACAAGAAAGCAAATAAAATTTCTTTAAACCAAACATTTAGTTCTTTCATGTAGCTTTTCAGCAGATGACTCTAATGTGAAAGTTTGTGGGTTTTGCTCCAGCAGCTGGGTGGGCTGGATTCTGATCCACTATGCAAATGATTCAAGTGTTTTTCATTTTCTAGGGTGCCAGCTACACTCCTGAACCCTCTGCAAAGGGAACCACCATGGCTGCTGAGCCGCACAAGAAAAGAGCAACTGGGTATGAAACGTTTTTTTCTCAAAGATGACTACCTCCCAATTTTATGGTGTGACAGAGAGGAGTTATAAAGTCACTGTCTCGAGTAACTCTTTTGAAATACAGGCAAATGGTCTAATTTTCTAATTTCACTGAAAAAGAGGCAGGCAGGAAGATTCTACCACGCAACATTCCAGATCTCAGCTTTGCAGAGCTCAGAATCTTTTCAACACTGATGCTAAACCTCTCAGATTTTAAGGAAGATGTACAAGCAGAGAAAGAAAAAAATGCTGCAAAATAGGTCCCACTTAGATGGGATCCCTCCCTTTGTTGGATGGGACCTTCCTATAAGGACAAACTTGACTTGCAGGCCCTGATGCTTCCAACTTATTCTCCTCCCCAAAATGAGAGGGTAAGCATGGGTTTGCAGGGGTGATTTAAAAAACAGAACTCTTAAAGAGCAGCAGGCAGGCAGTCTCCAAATGCAGGGGTGGAGAGAAGCTACAGATGGGCTGATCTCTCAGACACTCCACTGGAAACCAGGGAGCTGGGAACAGGTCTTCAAATGGACTTAAAACACTGCTGAGACTTTCTGAAAACCTCCTAAGATAAAAGTCAGGGATCTAACCCCATCACACTGTATTACACAAACTCTGTCCTGTTCAGATGTCTTCAAACGTCACAAAACCCACATATTTCTAGCAGTACATATACAAACACCTGATTTTTAATGCCTATAATAAACTACATCTACACTAGGAGAGTCTGAAGTATTACTGCCATATCTTTGTAAGCATGATGAGAGCTGTAGCACAAAGAAAGCCTCTGTGGTTTTTTTATCCCATATAGACAGAGCTCTAAGTTGCTGACTTCTGTATTAAGTTGGACTTCTGGTCTCTCAACTATCTGAATCAAAAAAACCAAGCTCTGCAAACATTGTCTTGTCTTCTGCATTCATCTGTTACATAGGTCTATTATGTGGACCCATGAGCTGAACTTTTTTTTTCCCACTGACCAGGTAACTATATATGGGGAAAAAAACAAAATGTATGTATTAGTATGAGGCTTTCGTGGCAATCCTAAAGAGTCAGGCAATACCAAAGAAGCAGCAATGAAAATTGAAACCTTCCTCCAAGTGGAGACAAAATGAAACTAAGCCAAAGAAAAGAGTGTTCTACTATCCTCATGGTGAGTGCTCTGGCTAGAGAGCTCCTTTCCTCCATCTGGTGAATGTCTCTTGACTAGAGAAAGAGTAACACAGTACAAGAGAATGTAGCTGCAGACCTGGTGTGAGTGCCAGGCTGAGCAAAGGGTTCAGCCAAATCCCCTTCACTTTCAAGCAGCACTGCTGCAAGAAGAAGTATACCACGTCCAAATATATACTTGTTTTCTGAAAATGTGTAACTGCTCAGATCACAAGACAAGACAGAGATGTGTACAGCCTGACATTTATTTCATGGGGCATACAGGAGTTAATTTTGATTCACATGGATTTTGGATACCTGATCTAATAACATCCACATCCCTTAGTGTCAGGAACTGAAGTCAGAGCTTGAGGCAGGTAAGCAGTAACAACTCAGTCTCCATGTTGCAAAAACCATCTTTATTTTCCTTTGAGTCTTCCAGGAAAATCAGATATACAGATCTCTCATCCTCACAATTCATCACTCTAGACTACGCAACAAGTTCCCATAATGTTCCACTCTGGCTAGCAGAGCATTGAATAGATGTGGAAAAAAATTCACTCACTAGTGAAGAAATTCAGGGCAAGAAAATAAACCAAATTAACTGGACTGTGTCCAGACCTCTTCACAGTTTTATGAAGAAGAATGTTAGGAAGCAGAGGATGCATGCTTTGATTTCAGAGACCCAGTTGCCCAACTGCAACATGAAAAATGTGGTCTAGGCAAGGGGTGTGAGGAAGATTTCGATCACCATAATTCACTAGATAGTGCTTTGGTGCAAACCTACATGAGCTTTCCTAGGTTGAAGAGCTATAGCAACTTACATCAGATAAGAAAGTGTCTCCCTGTATCCAAAGAAACACAATTATTTAAGGTTCAGATGGTTATGGACTTGCCACAACAGACATCCTACAATATCAGTAAGTTTGGAACAGGACATCCCAAGGACAGCCTACCTAGCTTGTCTGAAACACTCACAGGGCAGGGGAGCAAAGGGCTCTGAGGAAAGGGAGGTTTCCTGGAGCAAGAGCGAGTGACCATCTGGAAAAAGCATCCTTGAGCTTGAGATCACACTGGATGAAATGCAGTGGAGGTTTGGGCTCTTCCCCTGTCCCAGATAACATGAAGCAACCTTGAACAAGAAGAAGTCTTGTCTCTACTCATACAGAGAACACAGGTGAAAAGAGTACAACCATGTACAAACTCACTGTGCAGGAAAAAGAGCCCAGGGTTTAACCTCCACTTCCACACTGTGAAACAGCTTTTAAAAGCCATAGAGAAGGGAGAGATTTGGGACAAATGGCTTGATTCATTACCCATGACTTTGCTAGAAGTTTGGGGTTTTTTTCAACACTCTAGTCAGCAAAGAGAGAGAAAAAGAGAGAAAAACAGTTGATGTGAAGAGTCATCTGAAGGTCTAAATCTCCTGACAACTGTTATCTAAACTTGGAGGGCAAGGCAGTAGCTGACAGAGAAATGAGAAAATAAAAAGGAATTTGCATCAAGTGAAAGCTTTGTGGACAAGCACTTCATGGACAAGTAACTTCATTTTGTTTTTAAACAACAAAACAATTCAACTAAGTGCAGAAGCAAAATGCAGGGGGTGTGCTGCAGGTTAAACAGTTGGACTTAGGAGCTGATACACAGACTGAAGTCTGCTCCAGAGCCCCAGGGCAAATTTCACTCTCTGAAGCAGTACTATAGAAGGAGAAAGTTTTCAGTGATGTGCCACTGTCTCTAAAAGTATGAAAGCTCCAAGTCAAGGATGCAAGGTAGCTGAGGTAACTGAGCTGTGACCACGCTGAACAAATGGGAGCAGAGAAAGCAAATGAATGACAAAAAAATGAAAGACCAAAATTTTTAAAATGGTGAAAAGGATTCAAGCAGGCAGATGACCTACACGATAAAACAGTTGCAAATGATTTGGCAAATTTATGAAGTCAACCCTTAGCATCACTGATCTCTTATGAGCCTGTCCTTCAGCCTTTCTGCATCTCATCTGCAATATTATGCCAGTAGCAGCCAGCAGCAGTGAGAACAGCTGTAGGGGTTGTGCCCAGGTAGAGGAACTGCTCTGCTTAGTGAGAGAGCTCAAGGAAGAGTAGGTTGAGGAGCATCAGCGAGAGAGAGAGACGGAATACTGAAACTGCACCCTACCTACCATCCCTGGGACAGACCCAGCAGCAGACAGGATACATGATACACAAGGTTCCCTGGCCTCTCCCTGCCTGGCTGAACACAGTCACATTAGGGACAGGGGGCAATGGTGGCAAGTTCCTGCCCGGCACAGCACGTGCGTTCCCTGTGTGATTGCCCCACCTCCCCAGGTGCCCTGGCGTAACCGGAATGGGGCTATCCAAGTGGAACCAAACGACAACAAGGATGATAATGGTTCATCTATTGGGGCCACTTCTGTTTAATGTCTTTATCTATGATCTGGACAAGGGGATTGAATGCACCCTCAGTCAGTTTGCAGATGATGCCAAGCTGGGTGGGAGTATTAATCTGCTGGAGGGTAGAAAGGCTCTGCAGAGGGATCTGGACAGGCTGAATCAATGGGCTGAGGCCACTTTTATAAGGTTCAACAAGCAAAGTGCCAGATCCTGCACTTGGGTCACAACAACCCCATGCAATGTTACAGGCCTGGGACAGAGTGGCTGGAAAGCTGCCTAGTGGAAAAGGACCTGGGGCTGCTGGCCAGCAGCTGGCTGAACATGAGCCAGTGTGTGCCCAGGTGTGCCCTTGTGGCCAATAAATCCAATGGCATCCTGGCCTGTGTCAGCAATAGTGTTTTCAGCAGGACCAGGGCAGTGATTGTCCCCCTGGACTCAGCCCTGCTGAGGCCACACTCAAACCCTGTGCTCCGTTTTGGGCCCCTCACCACAAGAATGACATTGAGGGGCGGAGCATGTCCAGACAATGGAAACAGAGCTGAGGAAGGCTCTGGAGCACAGGTCTGATGAGACTGAGGAAGCTGGAGTTGTTTAGCCTGAAGAACAGAAGACTCAGGGGGGACCTTATCACTCTGTACAATTGCCTGAAAGGAGGGTGTAGCCAAGTGGGGGCTGACCTCTTCTCCCAGGTAACAAGTGACAGGACAAGGAAAAGGCATCAAGCTGTACCAGGGGAGGTTCAGATTGGATATTAGGAAAAATTTCTTCATGGAAAGAGTTACGAAGCACAGGAGCAGTCTGCCTAGGGAAGTGGTTGAGTCACCATCCCCAGAGGTATTTAAAAACCACACAGATGTGGCACTTAAGAACGTGGTTTAGTGGTGGACTAGGTTAGGTTAAAAGTTGGGCTCAATTATTTCAAAGGTCCTTTCCAACAGTCCTTTCCAATGATTCTGTTACTCTAAACTTGAGGGAGGGCAGTTGCCCAGCTCTTGCAAAGCTGAGGTAATGAAACCATGGAGGAGAGCAGATCTCACGGATCAGTGAAGAAGGGTTCCCCACACAACTGGAACCCCTGCCTGCCAAAGAAACTTAATTTTTGAAGTGGTTCCACCCCTCTACAGAAGCTTGCTAAAAAATGAAGATCCATGTTTGATCCCTGAGGCAGAGTGTGTATGAGAGGTTTTCTGGTTCCTTTGGCATTACAGAATTAAAGTAATTTCCTCCTTTTCATGACTTTCTCACAATTTCAACTATCCACATCTAGATTGATTGCCCATTTAGAAAAGAAATACTACTGAAGGGACCACATCCATCAGAGTTCTTATTTCATTCCTCTGAAACCTGAAATTCTCACTAAGACGCAGCATGAAGGATTTTCAAGCACAAGGTCCTTTGAACATAAAGAACCAGACATCTTAACCTGCTTTTAGCAGACTATAAGATCTTACACATTAGGAGTCCCCTGGACATTTGACAATATTATATTAAGCAAATACTGTGGGAAAACAGAAGACTTGAAAAGTCCATAAAACAGGAAGTGTATCTCAGCAATAGAAAGTACATGCTCACAGAACTCAGAAAAATAAATTCTTGCCTGCAATATTCATTAGTTTCAAACACAAGCTACCAGAGAAAAGTCTGGCTCAAAGAAAAGGGGAAAATACAGATTCTGACTAAGCTATGCCTCTATGATTCCCTAAGATCAGTTCATTGCAGTAATTAGACAGATCACTCTTTTGTAGTCTTCTTTATTAGGTCACAAATCCATGCAAATTATTAATTTCTTCCACTACTTTTAGTAATGATCTGCTTGAGAAGTTGTCTTTGCTAAGTTCTTCAGTTTAATACTTATCCTGCAAATGTGCCAGTTGACTAAGAAGAGAGGAACAAAAGAATTTTAAAAATTCTGACACAAACCAGCAAATATTAAGCCAGAAGAACATTAGATGTTAAGAAGAAAATACCAACAGTAGAACCAAAAATAGCTCTTCAACCATTTGTCTTTCCAAACCTGTTTTTTCTTACTAGGATCCACGCTTCTTGTAACTGAATGTTTCTTATGCTTGTACTGGGGTCTCTCAGAACCTCTTTCCACTCAAAGAAAAATATGTCTTTTTCCCTATGACATTATTAACAACCATAGCAAGTGGTTTTATTTATCTCCATTACTTTCTTGAGTTTTGCCTACTGTTTATCTAGATGCAAAAGCTGATGGTCAATGCTTATCACTTTTTTATTAAGTATTCAAATGAAAAGTGATGCTACCTCTTACTCAAATGTAAGTTGAAGCCATCTCTACTTGGAACTAGGGAGGAACTAGGCTTTCCCTTTGGCAAAACTTAGCCATATACTATCCTCCCATCTACCAGAATTTCTCCTATCACATATACCTTTACTTTTTTTTAAAATGTGTGACTGGTTATCAAACCAAGTATTTTCCTTAGGCTCACAGAAGTCAGGTTTTATGCTATCCTAATGTAAATTGAAATTATAGTCAAAGCAAAAAAGCAACAAAACTGCCAAAAGTCACCTGTCAAAACAGGAATATGTAACTGCTGGTAAAAGTCAAGATATGCTGTATCTTTTGTGACATGCTGGCATTTTGTTGTAGTTGTTCCTCCCCAGTAATTAACAGATGAGAGTTTAGTTTTAAAACAAGGGCATTTTATAATCAGTGAACCATCTATGCTACTCAACCATCAGATCTGTCTCAAGGTCACTGTTTTCAGTAACTGGGTAAGAATTACATCATCTGTCCTACTACAGGATGGCAATTACATCACTGATCAATACCTGAGATCTTAATGTGACCAACAAATTCACGTTAGGGATGAGTTACAACTGGGCAGATACCACAAAATGAAAGTCATGTTTGCTTCAATCCACATCCCCATTAAGACTAAATAATAAAACTATCAACTCTCTTATTTGTAGTACAGCGCAAGCTGAGAGCTAAGCAATGATGGGGTTGGGAAGGTGCCACAGTGGCATGCCTTTTGCAAAGGCAGAGACCATCTTTGCTTTGAAGAGCTTACAGCATTCTGAAGTGACAAGAGCAATGGAGGGTGGAGGAAAGATGTGTAAGCAGATGGCAGCAGACCACGTTATTTTTAAGCCTTTAGTGGTGATGCAGTTTGAGGTAGTCACATGTTCATCTTCAACAGCAATAAGTGTTTTAAGCTATTTTAGTTCCTTCTTGCCTTGAAACCGACCTGGAGCAAACATGCAGCAAGCTCCTGGGTCTCAGTGGAAGATGCGTGCGCTTCCGTCTTCTGCTCCCCTGCAGCTGGCTTGGCAGTGAAACGCAGAGTTCTGCATTCCATGGGAAAAGATCAGCTGAATGAAAGGAGCATGAAGGAAAGGGCTGCAGGAAGTGCATAAAGATGATCCAGTTAAGAGTGAAGTTGAGAAGAAGAGGCTCAGGGAACAGAGGAAAGCTTGACCAAACAACAAATCAGCTTAGGGTAGAGATTTATATACAGTTTGAACTCACAGTTTGTCTTCTGGCTACTTTTGCCACTGTGACTCTTCTGGCTCAAGTCTCCAAGAAGGGGCAACTCCCTTGATCTCCCTTACAGCAACCTGTTGAAGAGGAGGACCTTGCTTTGCTCATGCAGGGCTCAAGCAGCCCTCAGGACCAGGGTACCCTGAGCAGAGCCCCACTAAAATGTTTCAGCAAATACGTAAAGTAAGATTCAACAGAGGGTGGTAACTCACCCGTGGGGTGGATGTATAATAGCCAGCAGTGCCTGGAGGCACTGACCTACTTGGCTTCTGTACTGGCATACAGTGAATGACAGCTCCCATCTCAAATACAAGAAGCAATACATGGAATAGGAGTCCCAGGGAGAGAGAACACTAAACCAACATTTTCACCCCTGGATACACTAAATTAGGTACCAATCCATATTTTGGGACCTAAATAGCTGGCCTCCTTCACAGTAGTGCTGTGTGCACCCAGAGGCCCATTAAAATGAAGTAGAGGGTTGCAGGAGCCTTGCCTGCTCTGAAAATCAGGCTGGGACTAACCAGCTTTGATAGCTCTGCCCTTAACAGATATAGCTGTGAAACACAGACAAGACTAGCAGCAGCAGGAAAATAATATGAGGTTTTTAAAACACAAATGGTGAACCTTGCAGATACATACACTGTAGCTATATGTCCTGTAGCACCTCTAAGGGCAAAAACTGACTTGGCCATTAAAAATGCAGGCTTTTAAAACACTTGATTTTGCAGGCTGTCTTTCAGGCAACCTCCTCTGTCTTCTACTGTCAGATAAATACAGTGGATATTTAGTGTCTATCACTCTGTCTTCTCCTTATAAACACAGAGATACAGCATGGTTATCTTTAACACAAGAAGTCAGTAAAAGCATGATATCAGAGAAGACAGCACAATAAACTCACCTTAAAGAAGTTTTTATTTCAGGTTAGGGCAAGGTAGTTAACAACTGTGTTTCTCTGATAGGGCCTACTCAATATATCTCTCACCAAGAGACAGGCAAACTCCCTGGCTTTGGAGTAAATAGCAAGGTAAGATTTGCCTCTGTGGGGCTCATTACAGGCTAAGACCCTTTCTCTTGTAACAAATCCTTGGTGTATTTGCAGTAAAAAAAAAAATTACTTTCAAAGTTTTGTTTAGCGTACTTAAAGTTCAGTGTTCAAAGCCTCAGATCACATTTGCAGCTGATTTAATAGGGCAGTACTGCTGGCCTCCAGAAGGAACTTCTTTACCCTTGCAGACTAAAGAATAATTACACACAGAAAGGCTAATTCTGCCATCCCTTGTACCAGGTTTATGCTGAAATAAGTCCACTGATGGATGAAATTAAGCAAGCATGAGACTGCAATAATCTAATGCTGAATCAGGCCATAAAAAATACAATCTGCTTTATCAAAAATGTAGTTGACTCAAGAGATTTCTTTTCCTTGTTTCCTACACAGAGACACTCTCTTTTTCACGTAAGGAATTTTTTGAAGAAGCAACACCGGTAGGGTTCTGGGTTCATACAAAGTTAAGTGCAAATTCCTCACAGGTCAGAGGAAATTAAAAGACAATAGGAAAATAAGTTGTCCATACAGCTTTTCAAGCAGATAAATATTAAGTTAAATAAAAAACTAAATGCTGCTTCGGTTTCATGACTGCTAGCTCTTCATCCCTGTCCCAGAATCCAACTGTGTTCTGTGGAAGAAGAAACATGTCAATGCAGCTCATTTCACCTGCAATGAAAAGTAATTTATTGTGCCTAACTGTGAAAAGCAAATTGGTATCATCATCTAGGAGTTTGTACCTCACAAGAGTTGTTTCTGTAATTTGCCCTTCTTTTGAAAAGAGCTAAGATTAGAATAACTATGTAAAAGCCTGCAACTAATATTAAATTAAGCTTAAATGCATAAAAAGTTGCTAGATGATAAAGGTTGGTAAAAGATGTATGTGTGGCACAAAAAGAAATACAATATGGTTATGAAAAACCTATCTCTTAATTACAAGTGAGACACCTTAGTCTCAGATATCACAAAAAATTCCAAGAAAAATAATCTTTTTCTCTAAAAATGTGTTTCTAGATAGCCATTTTGTTAATTTAAGAAATAATGCAGGAAAGAGTGAAAGAACTGATCCGTATTTCTCCTATGTTACTGAAATGCAATCTAATGCAGATACAACTGAAGGGCAATAAACTGAGAATTAAACCTTTATCTTAAAGCACTCACCACTGGATACCCTTAAACACACTTAAAAATACCACAATTTTTCCTAGCAACATGGATGATAGCATTTGTATTTTGCCACAGGAGCATTACCTAGTTAAGCTTAAGAAAACTCAAAAGAATAGCGTAGGCCAAGGGTTAGAACAGGAGTTGCATACAACGCTGAATGCTCACACTGCTTTACAAGTCCCTTGACTGCACAAGAGGGACAGAAGGTGAGACCTTTCCAGCAACCAGCAACTGGTTTATGTCTGCTGTGGCAGATCTCTTCACTGTGCAGCTACTCAGCTTCCTGAGAGCTAAGATGTAAACCCCTGAGCTCTTATTAGCACATCAAAAAGAATAAACTCCAGTCTTTTACACTCCTGAAGTATTATATACAACAACAGAGACTCCTGCTTCTCCAATCCTGTGCCAACATCTTCCAATACACTTGCTTTCCACTCTCTCCCCTCTCACTCTTTCCTATTTGATGTTTTCAGTTACCTTGTACACACTTCACTGGTGCTCCAGCTTCCACGTACACTATCTTCCCACCCAAAGCCTCAATGTGTAGCTCCTTCCCATGTTACTCAGCTTTCCTATTTATCTTCCTATCATTACTAATCATCCCACTGCTCCTTCCCTAGGCTGATAATCTGTTTTTAAAAACAGGCCCTAAGATTTTTTTTTTCCCTAATACAAAAAACTCAAAAAACCTTTATAGGAATCTATGGAACTGATAACAGATCAAAGCATTGCCTTTGCCTTTACTTCCTTTAGAAGGAAGGACATGAAAAATATCATCAAAGGTACAGATCAAATTTATAAAAGCTAATTGGAATCAGAAAAAAAAAACCCTCAGAACAGATGGTTTGACACCCTATCTCATCCAGCAAAGTACTGGACTCACAGAACCTCACTATATTACATTATTTCAGAAAGAAGGCACCTTTATCAGCATAAAACTAGGAGATCTTCAGGCTGTGCAGCTCAGAATGGAGCATGGAAAACGAAACTCAGCTGACTCCCACAAGAAGCTTTTCCATGCAAAAGAGAAGGGATTTAAACTGCACAGCGTAAGGAAAAGAAGCACAGACTGATCAAACATAATGCCCCCAAATGAGTCTGCAACTTGGCAGCAACAACACAACTACAGAGAATTTGGGACTTCTTGGATCTTGACTACATCAAGCTGTTCAGAGGAAAACTTTTCTCCTTCCTTAGTTGTGAAGTGACAAAGCAGTAGAAGGCAGCTGTGCTTTCTGACTTAACCTTGGTTAAAGAAAAACGCTACAAATCAGAGCCAGGGGAACTGTTCTCTGTAGACACATTTTCCATTGAGGCTGGGGAGTTGGGCTCCTCTGGCCGCTACTTCCACATGACTGCATCTCCACAAACTGCAATCTCCTTTCCCTGGATAACCTTCAGGACCAATTGCTGAACACACTGATGAAGCTGATGAACAGTTAAGTGGTGCAGCAGTTTAACCAACGGCTGATACAGCAAGTGTGTTGCATCACTTCAGTGATAGCAGCTTAAAGCATTAAAATTACTCTTTTGACCCTTTATCATCTCCCTCCCCATCAAATGGGCACCTTCCACCTGCCAACACGGCAAGAGTGACTTTTGAAAGGAAGGACCTTGGGCAAACCAGAACTGCACGCTGGCAGCAGTGAGCAGGAAAGAAATTTGCCTTGCAAAATGGCTGGGCCTCCAAAGTCCCAAGTGTGGCAAGGCACAGACAGAAATATTACAACCAGTTTCAACAGCACAGAAAGATGTATTATGCAGGCTGCTCTAATGGCAGTGAGAAACTCACATATGGCCAAATACTGTTTCAAAAACCTTTGTGCAACAGGTAGGGGATTGGAAAAGGCTGATTTTTAAAGAGAAAGCAGAGAAAAAATAGCACTCAGCAGGGAAGCAAAGGTGAACAAAGCAGAATCCTCTGTCAAAAAAGACTGATGCTCACTGATTCTGGAAAGGAAGATCTGTATCCATGTTGTATACAGAGGATGCCCAGGTCTGGGATCCAGTCTGCTCTCATCAACAGCTCTTTATAGCTGCCAACAACAGATTGCAGCAGAACCAGTGCTTGTGCTTTCTAGCAGTGAAAGCAGGACCAGAGGTATATTCAAACAGATACTGATGCTACATACTCTCAGTTTTATTCTTGAACAGCAGAAACTGTAGTAGCAAAGGCTTGTTAAGCATACACAAATAAAGTCAGAGTATTTCTGCTTGCAATTAATCATGATTTATTTGAAGATACTCTGTTAGCATTCCCATTTTCTGCTTCCTGAAACTCCAATTAATGAGGGCCAACCCTCATTCTGAAAATGTTTTATTTCTTGTGTTGAACAAAAGCAACCAAAAAAAATTTATTATCTAAACCAAAAAAGTGTTCTGACAAAAAATTTCTTGGCAATTTTGAGCAGAACAAATGACTTAAAAAGAGAGGTTGGGCAAACCAGATTAAATAAGTATAGCACTTTAGAACTTGGAAGCAAAACAGTTTTTATTCAATAAGCAGATAAATGATGTTTCTGCCATCACTGCTATTAGTCTTCTGCTTTCTCCTCTTCAATGTCTGCATCTTATGATCTCAGAAAACAAGCTAGTTTAAAGTGTCTCTGAGAGAAATTAGTGAAGAAATAAACATGTCTTGTTTGTGATAAATTTGCTACACATATTTTTTAATATGTAGTTTGCCTGCCTAAAAACATTTCTAATGGCTCTTTTGCACTTAGGAGAAATAAAATCCACTTTCATTTCCCCCAGTATTTCAAGCGCTTAGGTATGAGAAAACCCCAGTTACTTCTTTTTTTTTTCCCAATTTAACATAAGATGAGGTTGGTGACATTGCATGGGTTTCACACAACATATCTGCTGAAACATTTAATCTGTCTTCCATAAAATACTTCATGCCATTACTAAGTGTAGACCCTCTGCACAAGATCCTGGTGAGCATACCATACCTGTGGACTGTTCTTTATAGTCCAACAACAACACAGTGTGAAAGCAACTGATCATAATGGCTTTCAAGTCACAAGTATCCCCAGAAACTGAGGGGGAAGCAGTTTTTATCAGTATTGGCTTTCATGGTGAGATTTCTAAGCACTGCATTTTGACATGGCATAAAAATCTGTAGCTATTTCAAATACTTTCAGAATACCTTTCCCTTACATCAGTCAAAAGGGCTAGCTATAAATACCCCTGCTGTATAAGCATGTTCCTTTCACAATACACTAAGTGCTTTGATACGATGCTGGTTGTTAGTTCAGACCCTAAGCCAGGTTTGTTAGAATCTGCCCAAATATCACATACAGAAACATGCAAAAGATGAAGGAGCCATGCTACAAATAGAGCAACTGCAGAGGCTATGGCCCTGCCCACATACGCTCCAGTGTATTTTTACACAAAGCCTAGCACTGCATCATGCGGGTGCCAGCTATAGCTTGTACCGTGCTGCCAACAAAACAGGATCCAAAAACAGATAACAAGGAAAATTCTAGGGCAGTTTCTGTGTACTAAGAGGAACAGAATTTGTTGGGTTTTTGAGAATCTGTGCCTGCATTACACAGACATTGAAAGCATGGATGCAAACAGCACTACAAGCATCAGTCAGAAAATTCATCAGTCATCAAACTCATCAGTCTGACTTACTTCTCCCCTCCTTTCAGGCTTTCTGAACCTGGAGAAATACTGCCTGGCTGCTCTTTTTGTGCCAGTACAAACCATGTTCTCTGCCACTTGGACTTATTACAGTAAACTTTTAGATATTCACATGAGACACAAGACAAAACAAAAAATGCTACACAATCTTGTGGAAGAAAAACATCTGAATCGCTTGCAATTTAAAGCCTTGACTTTCTATTTCATTAAACAATAACCAGAGTTTATCTCAGAATAGAAAATTACAGCTTGAGCTGCACATCCACAGCTGAACCCAAGCTGTAGACTTGTTCAATCATTTACTTTTGTAGGGGTTTGAAAGAGTCAACAGTTCTGCGATCCTGCAAACATTTTCACCCTTTATTTCCCTTTATTCTAGCTGAATGACGATGCTCTGTAGTAACATTCTGATTCTGCTTGGCAGAGATACAGAAGAACTAGAAGTCTCTTCATGTTGCCCAATGAGTATGCAGTGGAATCACCTCAAGAGCAACGTGACAAACGCCTCCCAGTTTCCCGGAGGCTGCTGGTGCCACCCCTGCAGCAGCCAGTGCCCAGCTGAGCTCACAGTGACCCCGGGCTCCTCTGAGTGCCACCAGCGCAGCTGCGGTGCCAGCTGGCACCTGACAAAACGTAGGAACATGAAAACTAAAACGAGGGTTTGAGAGGAGCAGGCTGTGCTCACAAGGCAGCTGGTCTGAGGTTGGCTCTGAGCAAACTAAGGATCAGAGCATGGGGTCATGCTAGAGAAGACTATCACAGCAGCAAGAAGTGCTTCAGACGCAAAGCTTTGAATTATAAAAGATACAGCAGATCCGTGGGAAAAAAGGACACCCAGTCAAACTGCAGATTTTTAACATTCTATCTGCAGATCTTTACTACATTATTTACATGCACATTCATCAACAGAAAGCAAATTACAGCGTGTGCCGGAGATTATTAATCCCCTCAGTGATGTAATTGCATAGTCCTGTGGATCCTGAAGTACCACACGCAGTACTGCTCCTTAGGCTTCCATGTTGCGGTACAAAATGGAGGGTGGTGAAGGGAAAGGAACATACAGCACTTTCACAGCAGCTTTTAATACTGTGGGCTAGAGGCCAAAGAAACAGCTTTGGGGAAACAGGGGGAAATCCATCTCTTCTCCCCAGCCTGCATCCCAAGCAGTCTCTGAGGAAAGTTTCCTTCACTCTTCCACCATACCACTTTGATTCCATACATGGAACAGGCTGATACCGTCCTCACTGCAGCCCAGCAAACAACAGCTTCTTTCAGGCCAGCCAAAAATAATGACCCCTCAAGTGAGTCATAGAGCCATATTGCCATTTATTATCTAAGACAGTTGCTTTAATAGTGCTGCTACACTGGGAATTCAGTTAACCCACCCCACAGACTGGATTTCAACAATATTTAAGCTGCTGGATTTCTATCAAAGGTTTAAAAGACTTGGTGATTTTTCATTTATTTTTAGTTTTTAAAACCATGCAAGAAAGGTCACTTGACAAAATTTATGGCTAGCCCAATGGCAATTCTGGTGTTGGTTTGTAAGATTCCTGACAAACCCTACTTCTTTTAAAAAGTAAATTTAAAGAAAAAATAAGACATTGAAGAGTAAGAAAGTTCCTATCAGAAATGACAAGTAACTTCCTTTTCTCCAGAGATCAGGCTTACCATGTTTTTATGTGTACTAAATAGTCTGAGTTTTTTAATTGGAAAGATATCAGACAAACTTTCTTGGTCCTTGTTTTTTCTGCTTTCCACCACTTTTTTCCTTCTGCTTCTCACTGATTTTTGGAAGACTATGGCTGATAAATAGTATCATTTTCAGTCAGTAGCTTAGTCCTAATCAGGTCATATCCCAGTTCACTGCCTGGGGTTCTACTCAAAAAGCAACACTGATCCAGCAGAGCCATCCTCCTCCCTTGGTTGTCATAGATACTCTTTGGTGACCTTCTGACACATTTACTTGGCTGGCAAACAGAAACTGTCATCATATCAAGCGCTGGTCCCTCTTCTTCTCATTTTTGTTAACATCACTCTTTTTCCTAGTGGCACCAAGATAGTTGCATACATATTCAGTCACTGAGATTGCTGTACAGCTTCACAGCGAGGCCTGAACTGCCTCTAACATGCCTCCTGCAACTGCTTCAGCAACTGAAACCACTCACACTAACCCAAAACACACTCCAAACCCTCTTAGAAGACATTGTGCCAGTGAAAGGCTCCAAACTAAAAATACAATTTCAAGACCAAACCCAATCACAAAGAGTTTTATTAAGTTTGGGATTTATTACGGAAGTGCTTCAAATTTCTTTCTTAAATTATTCTTCCAAGTAAACTAACGTTCTTTTACACTGCCTTCCTTTCCTTCTAAGGCGATTTAAGATCTTTATTTTTGCTATAATCTGAGGAACAAAAGAGGTCACTAATACATTTATTCGGTTTGTATAGTTGGAGAACATGTGGATCTGAAAATGACAGCAAAAGAAGAAAATTTTCAAAAAATCCCACAAAACTTATATGAAGAAATCAAGGGTTTACCTTTACTAAGAATATTCAAGTTGGAATAAAGGAAACTACAAAATATCAGTGTTTTCCACAGAATAGTGATTCAATTTTCAATCATGGAAAAAGAACTGTATTTAGAAAGGCATAATTACTTTTTCTTCTGGTAAATTTAGCAGAATTGGGAGAGGCAGATGGCCACATATCTATGGAGTATTCATCTCTATCACACTTATGTAGAAACATTAGAAAGGAAAAAATCCTACGTGTCTTGAGAGTAGCCTGTGTTGACCACATAATAACAAATGAGATCATTATGCACAGCCTCCAAGCAAATGGTCTTTTGACTTTCATCAATTTATGTATGCTGTGGAATGTCAAGTTATTATCATTTTTTTCTGTTAAAAAAGGCTTGAAGTACTCTCCTTCCAATTTAGCCCAAAGATAATACAATGATAAACAATAAATAATCATTAGGACGCTTCAGTTATCACAGAACTTGAAAACACTAGTGTTACAAAATATTGGTTTACTATTTAAGTGCAAGTGAAGACTGAAAAGCACAGCTCCAAATCTCAATCTGAAAAAAGGAACACGCCCACCCAAGCATCACTGATGCACACAGCAAAAAAAAGCACCCCAGCAAAAGGAAAACTTCAATGCCACTTTAACATTCCTCAGTAAAGAAAACTTCCTGGACAAGTTGTGTTGGCAGCTCCACAGCATCCTTTCCCAGAGTTTCACTCATGCAAGTCGATGGCATTGAAAAGCACGTTTACAACCATCGCTCAGTATTAAACAGGTCTTTACACTGCAGAAGAGAGGAAGGATGATGCAGTGCCCAGACTCCTTGGGTGGGACTTGGGAGATCCAGCCTCAGCTCTCTGCCATGCTGCCCTTTGGGCCATGAGCCTTCCTGGGGACTTGACTCTGCAATCTGAGCAGTGGGGGCACCACACCTTCCCCATGTGAGGGGAGCACGGTCGCCACAGACACAGGGAAGCCTGAGAGAATTCAGGTTCTTACTGACATGCTGCATGCAGGCTCCCTACGTGGTGGGCTCTGGAAGTGTACCCTGCATTTCTGTGTTCTGCTTTCACCAAACAGATAAGTAAAACTGGAGGAATTGGAAGGAAGCGAGTAACTTTGACTTTGACAAGCACTATGAAATTCTGCCAACCTTTCTACTTGAAAAATTACTGATTTAGACACACTCCAAAAATAATTGCAGCTCTGTTCTAACTTCATGGCTATAGCTATGGCAACATTTTCAGTACTACCATGTTTCTGAAATACAATCAATGATTATTAAAAAGTTTTCTTAGAATAGCTTTGAGGTGAAATCTAATGTTCTGTTTTCATAGACTGCAAAGAAATGTGATCAGTGCTGACATGAAAAGCATTTGAACTGTGCAAACACTGTTTTCTTCTATAAACACTAACAGAAAAGCACCATCTAGGACTTGGTCTAGCTGATTACAAACTATTTCAAGCACTGTCTCTACACATTGTGTTAAAAATAATTTAATACTTTTTTTAATAACAGAATTAAAAAACATTATGACAACTGAAGAGCCATTTGAAACACAGGCTCTGGTTCTAAACTATGTTCATATCAGACAGAATCACGAGCAGACATTCTAATAGTACTTTTCTTCCCCCCCAAAAAGAAACTTTAGTACAGAATGTCCTACAATGACACATCCCTCAAAGGATTTCCCTCCTGCTTGCCCACAAACTGTCCAGCCCCCACAAAGCTGAACGGATTGCATGTCAGCCCAACTAATTAATTCAAGCTTACAAATAGCTACCCAATCATTGAAGGCTATATACCTACACAGTGTTTTCCCACACACATTTTACTTGTGTATTTTATGTTTAGACAGCCTAATATATTAATCAGTATGAAAAGAGGAAGAAGGCAAAATTAACTGTATGATTTACGCCTGGTTCAACATCTTATTACTTGCCTCAAGAGTGTAAAGCGGCCTTTATGTGTATGAAGATCAAACCCTGTGGGTTGGTCCAACCCAAAACATTGTGGGTTTGACTTCAGCAGTTACAGTCCCCAAGAAGGAAAATATATTTATAAAGACCAAATGGTTCTTCAATCAGTAGAGGTCTCATTCTAGAAGACACTGAATATGCATTGAACTCTTTAAGCTCTGATTAATTCTCCCAAGAACAGTACTTGACCAGGCCTAAAACACAGGAACAGTCTGAGGATGATTTCAAACATGGTGGTTTTACTCTGACCTCCTCTTTTTTTTTTTCCCCCTTTCTCTTCCTTCACAGTTCACATACATTTGCTCACTTCACTGAATTGAGGCTTACAGCAAGAAAACACAGTCATGAAACCCAGTTGTCATTAATTGCTAATAACATCACAATTACAGCCAGGAAAAAACACTGCTGAAAACTCAATATATTTTTATCTACACATATGTGAGTACAAACAACTTCTTTGACACCAGATATGCCACGCATTCTGTGCCCACCACTGCAGTTTCAACCACGAACTTATCTCTGCTTAACCCTTTCAAACACAATTAAGTTGTTATACTAACAAATAAAACAAAAACAAAACTCAGAAATCAACCTCCTTGTGGTTTTCCTAACCAAACTACAGCATCTTTCTTCTCAAGGGGAAACCTCAGTATTTGTGTACCTGTGAATTGGTTTTGGTGCTGTTGTAGCTAATTCAAACGTTTCCCCATGCACATCACCCAAGCTGTGGCAGACCTGTGCCCATGGCCAGGGACAGTGTAGGGAGCATCTTCCCAATGAGCCCAGATACCCCCTACACAAACCACGTGCAGCTCAGTTAACTAAGAGGGGCCTTTGGCACACATTTGGAGAAACCTCTAAACTCCTGTCTTTGTGACACAGTATGTGAAGTGCTGTACCACATGCACTCTGTAAACCTGATACCAAAGCTGGCTGGAAAATATCCACCAGCACTACCCTTAGCTCCACGTTCCCACGGTCAGCAATCTCTCCTAGCTAAAGCCACGTGCCCCTTCTCAGCAACATGTGACACCTCACCCAAAGTATCAGCCCATAAGGTGAAGGACCAGCATCAGCAAGCCAGGAATTAGTTTTTTGGGTAGGTGTTGGGGTTTTTTTGCTTGCTTCATTTGGTTTTGGGAGGTGAGGTGAGGGGTGGTGTTGAGCCTGTTCTTCTGTGTTATGATGATAAAGCAACAGCACCAATGTTGGTGAGGCCAGTGCAAAATGGTGTTGTCAGCTTTGATGCTTTCCTTCTAGGAGGATGAGAGTGTATTAACTGAATGTCCAAAACATTAAATCTACTTTCAGTAATGGACAGAAAATTATACTTAACCAGAAGGCCTAAGTAACAGCTCTGTAACCCAGTCACAGGCCCAGCACAAGCAGCCACAACTCACAGTGCCTGCAGCATGTACTCTCAGGTCTGTACTTGCAGACCTGGAGAGTTGAGGTGTCACTCCCACCCTCTCCCTCAGCAAATGGTCAGTTTGTCAATAGAGAAAAATTCTGCTAGGAAATGAAGAAATTAGCAACTCATTTCCCTCAAAACACTGGGCAATAATAATAAAAAGGGGTCCACTTTAAAGCAGTTTACTTACACAGGCAAAAATTAGGCTAACACACATCATTTCAGAGGTGCAAGAGATAAAGGAGATTTGTCCTTTAGCTATAATCAATGAAGACCAAACACAGTCTTGTATAGAAAGGTCTCAACCCCTGAGGAGGAGGTCTTCACTCAGTGCCACCCACTTCAGTGATAGATAAATTAGGCTGACAGAGTGCCCATGTTTTGAACTTTCTCCTATAAAGGATAAATATAAACAGTCACACAGAGCAGATGGACAGTCAGACAGCTATTAAAAGCTCCATAGATAACTCTCTGGCACTATCACCCACATAAAACAGATACTGAAGAAATTTCATACACAATAGTTCTCGAGCTCAGATATTCTAAGACAGTTAAGATCCAAAGAATATGCTTTTTAAGTTACACAGATGATTGTCCATTTATTTTGTAAGAGAAAGCCAGGCACATTCAACAACACACTTCTTGAACCATTAACAAAGCAGAATTCACTTTTTGCTTCTCATTTTTAGTACACACACAGAGAAGGAATTAATAACTATTACTAACCAGAGCAATACTGGAGCTTGTTAAATAAAGATCAATTTAATTTCAAAGTATTCCTCTTGCTAAAATTTACCAAAAACATTGTCCCTTCTGATTGCTTCTTACAACAGTCACTGTAGCACCACAAAGCCGGGCAGAGGCAGCTGAGCTGACACAAGTTGCAACCTCTGGCACTGTGTGCTTTTTAGCACAGCATTTTGAACTAGCAATGGAAAAGAAACCATTTTTAAGCATATTTCACTGAGGAGCTCCCAAGAAAAAGGTTGTAATTGCAGACTTTTACAGATGTTCCAACCTGAAATGCTTCACTCCCACTATTGTTCTGAATACTGAGTACACACCCTCCACTCCACACACGCTCACACGCAGACACACGTGCACGCTCACATGCACTCAGCGTCACACCATGTACTTCACTTCTAATAGTAAACCTGACAGAAAGGAATTTTATTTTTACACTTTCACACCTCCCACTCCTAATTAATGTCAATCAGCATCTGCTGCATACTACAGAAGTACACACTGCAAATATACATGGCCTTATCTGTGCTCTGTGCAGGGCAGGGGCAAAAATTTCCATTCTTGCTAGAAACTGAGTAGGCTCTATGTGATGGATTCACACAGGAAGGATCTGGAGATGTACAACCCTCCTTTAATGACCCTCCTGAGGGGTCAATTAAAATGCTCTGACTTTTAGGGGGGACATTTCTGTTGATTGGTTTGTGCTTTTCACTCCACAGCTATGAATAGGAAGTAATTCTCCAGTTCAGAAGAGTTGTTACAGACTTCCCGAGGTGCAAGAGGGCTCAGGGATTTGCCAGTTCATCCTGATAGCTGCCAGGAACAGTGGCAACAGTGGGAGGGACAGCGAAGGAATTTTGCCAGTGACTTCAGCAGAGCCAGTCCACACTGTTTGGACATCCATGGACCAGAGCCAGACAGCTAAAAGCACTGGTATGTCCAGGATAGGCACCTATAATTGCACCCCCCTGCTGTCCCAGTAACCACTGCAGCAGCAGAACTGAGGGTGGGAAAATCTTGCTCCCCAAACCAGACAAACTTGGTTTCCCAGCACACACACCACTCACTTCTTTTTATAGACTGCTTTTCTCTCGAATGCAAAAGTAAATCCAGCTCAGATGATTTCCCTGTCTTAACTTTTGTACAAGAGGAAGACAGAAAGCTAAAAAAAGAAAATTAGACACTTCATGAAATCCGTGATTAAGACACAGAAACTATCACGACAGATGGGCTGAAACATTCAGGGAGCTTCAGTTCAACAACCCATGTTTTTCAGAGATCTACAGTACACTATTGTCTTCTCCATTTAGTTTTTAAATCCCATTTTTCATTGCAGTAATTTAACATTTCTAACCTTGGAGTACACTTATTGGGTAGTCCAAAATAAACCCCAATATTTACTCAACTAGCACATGGCCCTAGAACCTAACTACAAGGTTTCTTTCTCCCCACCTTCGCAATGGTCACAGCTGCTGGCTTGTGAGCTTGCTGGGGAGGCAGAGCAGGGTGACTGCAGATGGGGGGAAAGTAAGAGGCAGCACCCAGCTGCAGCTCCCTCTGCTCTGCTGCAGGCTTTGCTCCTGTGCATGCCCCACGGGAGGAGCCGCTCTCACTGTGCTTAGCGGGTTATTGCCATGCACACAGAAATAGGAGGCCAGACACGCAGAGAGCTCCCTCTTGCAATAGTTTGTCTCCCAAGGGTGAGCAGCAGAAGCCAATACTGCACACTCTGAAATGAAGGGCCAAATGCTTCTACCCAGGGTGATCTGCCCCTCCATGAGCTCTTTGCTCACAGCAAGGACTCAGGCTGGTTCATCCTGCCACTGGATCCCTTCTTCCCTCTGAAATTAAGTCCTCTTGTCTGTGCAGTGCGCAAAGCAGTCACTCACCCAGAAAAAAAAAAAAAAAAAAAAAGGAAAAAAAAAGAGGGGTAAAAAAAAAAAAGGGGGGGGGGAGGGGGAAGAAGAAGGGAAAAAAAATAAAAAAGGAAATCTCTGACTCTGCGCTTGGCAAAAGCCAGTGATCAGCAACAACTGCCGAAAGCTGAGTCACTTTTTTCCCTTCCACCTGGCGAGTGGCTGCCCCGATCCATTCAGCAGAAAGCCTCTTTTCACTGAAACTGGCATAAATCTGGAGTAATTCCCTCCATTTCAATGGAGCTGCTCAGGATTTATGGCAGTGTGACACAACAAGCAGAATCCTGCACACTGAGAGCTACAAGCCCAGGTTTTCCTGCAGGAGACGGCGCTGCTTTGCTCTTCAGGCCGCGACGCCGACCATGCAACAGCGCTGATGCCACAGCTTATTCTATTTTTCCTGATGCTGTCATATCCAGCAGATGCTCTGCAAGCAGGACCTTTGGACAAATCACCCTCTTTCACACACTGCAGGAGAATTTTGACAATCTATGGCCAGAACATTTATTAGCTTGAATTAATTATTTTTTCAGATTTATTTTTTTCCCCCCAATATTTTATTTAATGCTTTATTTGGTTTAGCAAAGATTTATAAAATTATTATTTTTTTAACATCTCACTGGGCTGTGTGAAACAGAGTTCAGAAGACAGCAGAAATATCTTCTGTGCAGATGATGTGTGAATAAGTAAGGGATGAGATCAAGATTTAAGGAATACCAATCAGCTTTGCCAGACAATAATCTACTCTATTTATATCTTCAGCTTAAGAAAAAGCATTGCTAGTGGATTTATGCATGCACTGGAAGATTTCTATAATCAGGGAAACACCCTGAAAAAAACTACATAATACTCCCCGCAGCATGCAATGCAGTGGCAAGCAGAATAAAAAAATGGCAAATGAACACGACCCCCAACCTTTGAAACAGGGCTATTCTAACAGGGGAGGGCTTCAGCTTTACAGTAAACACATCACCTATGTAAAAAAATGCATTCATACATATACCAAGGCACTGACAGGGTTTTTCTAAACAAATGCAATGAGTCTTGTCGGTCCTGGCTAAGTACATTTACAACATTCAAGCACGGGATGTAGCTGCCTAGAAACAGCAGTGTTCATGTCATCCTTTCAATATGGGGAACACAGTGTGCTATACAAATATTAATTTAGCCTGAACAACCAGTGAGGTATGCAAATATTACTCCCAGCTTCAACTGGGATTGATTTGAGCACAGAGGAACAGCGAGGGGGATTTTCAGCAGTGCTTCAGGAAGCCAGCTCACAGCCAGGGAGAGCTGGAATCTTGCATGTCTGCAAGTTCTTTCAGCAGCCTTGCCCCAACCAACTTCCTAGACCTGCCTGTTCTCTTCAGGTGACCCAGATGAGCAAACATTTTACGTATCACAACCGGTTACCCTGCCAAATTCAACAAGGCAGTTGTGCGGACATGGGTACACTGTGAAGCACCTCCCAGCTCCTGGTTTTGACATGGCTCAAGAAAAGCCACCACAGCCACTTAACCAGGCAAGAGGAACTGCAACAGACCCCTGCTGGGTACCACCACTGTTCAAAAAGCACTGATGGTGTAAAAGCAGAGAAAAGCAGCAGGAGCTTCAGCAGCTGACACTGGCTTCTTGTTTACTGGGTAAGTTGCAGAACCCCTGGGGCTCAGCTGATGAGGACAGGGCCAGAGCAGAAATCCTGCAGGTCTCGCTGTGTATTTTGCCTTTTTAAAGTTCCACCTCTAATCCAAAGGGAGGGAAGAAACATTTGTGAAGTGAAGCAGACCAGAAAAGGAGAGCTGAAACAATGCAGACCTAAGTGACCTGGAAAGAATGATCTCTTGCACCATTTTTTTCTACCACTCCACAGAACAGCAGCAGAGGAAAGTGAAAGGCAGAAAACTGCGTATCTCAAGGACAGGGCATATAGAATTGCAGCTGAACACAACACCTTTAGACCAGCAGCCCAAAGAAAACAATTCTCACAGCAACCATGACACTGAAGACTATTCACCCCTCCTCCTCAAGAGCCTTGGTTCTAGCTTTTTACAACTCTGGCAAGTAAGTGAATTAATATTTTAATAAAAAATGTTTAATATAAACATAAAATATATTTTAAAATATTTTATTAAAAATCCTGTGATATCTGCCTCTGTGAATCCTGTGACAGACTGATCTTTTGAGGGAAAGTTTCAGGGAAAATATCAGCCATTTTGGAGAGAGCATGCAAAAAAGTATGTATCACTGACTATTAAATTTATTTCTGCTGCTGCTGTTGTTGTTGCTTATTTACTGAGATATAAAAATGGCTTTATGCTCTGGAGAAAATCTGAAAAATTGGCTATAAGTATCATGCTGATTAAAAATATGTTCTTAGCTATCCCTGTGAAAAAATCACCTATATTTTGTTTTAATCTTGGGTGGGAGAGGCCAGCAGCTGAATCTTCAGACCTTTCAGCAATGTAAACTTCACACCCCAGGCTTTGACACAGCTCCACATGGGCCACAGCATCTATGGAAGTGTCTGTCTGCATAGGGTTCACTACAGAAGAAAAGACTGAGCTCTAAGTAGCTTTGGGACTTTTGAAGTCAAGAAATCAGAGTTAGTAAAGAAAGACACAATTACTTGAATGTACTATTCTTTACCTGAATATGTACAGAAGCAAGGCAGAGATACAGAAAACAGGAAGGAACAGTTGGAGCTTCTTGTTAGTTGTTAGTTTGACTTCTTTTTTTTTTTTTTTAAGTAAATCCATACAAGCAGCAAAGTGCAAGCACTTAAAATATCTCTACCACAGAACTTACCACGGTAAATATTTTCTGGTAACCCAGCAGGCCAGCATAGAAGATCCATGGTCTGCTGTTCTCTAAAGCATCCTTCTCTTTCAGGAACAGCACTCAGAGAGGGTGACACAATGCCAAGTTGCTCTCCCGGTATTCCAAGGCACCTCCACTCAAATGCCCCCAAATCCCATTTCTTCCTTGTCAAAAATCTTTGTTAACAAATTTCCCTTTTCATTTATTTTGTGAACTGTGCTTGTCTTTTTTTGTTTGTAAACAAAGAAACAAACAAAAAGCCAGAATGTAGCAAGGCTCTGCCAGAACTCAATTAATAAATAACGAGCATCGAGTGTTTTTGATAATTTCCTTCTGTCTGAGCCTCACAAACTGACAGTAAAACAGCATATGACCCTTTACAGAACAATTTTGCTATCACATTACATCCTCACTGGAAATTAAGAACACAAATTTCACATTTTTGAATGGGAACGGCCCATCCAATTTGGTTCAGTGTTATCCACTGGGAAGTCCAGAGCTAGCTGAAAGCCAGCACAGCAGGATTTGAGAAGCATCCATGTAGTCACACAGCAAACCCCAGCCCAGCCTGCACTAACTCTGCCAATCACTCTGCATTATACAGGTGTGACTAATACTATTTTGTTGGGCTTTTTGCAAGACATAACTTGAGCTTAAATTCAAGCAATTCCTCAGGATGAATGAATCCACAGGGATGGGAAAAGCAGGAAAGGAGAGGAGTAAAGACATCCTATCCTGTTGTTACATCTGGAAGCATAGGAATGCAAGAAGTTACTTTCATATTCAAAACTGGAAAATGGGAAAAACAGGAATAAGAGGCATTTAAAGAAGGAAAAGAGGCTGAGACCTGCTGAAAAAATGTGTTTTGTCATCTGGAAAAAAATTTTAAAAGGATGGCTAGAAAACACCTTTTGCCACAGAGAGTGTAAGGGAACAGAGTAACACATATACAGAGACAACTACACAAGCATTTGCGTTTAGAAATAGTGGTCAGGAAGACAGATTCTCATTCCATCTTTGCTGGCATAACTTTACTTGACAGGAATATGCGAAATTTGTACCAGCCATAGATCTGAATCCTTCATTTATAAAGGGACAAACCCAGTATTAATAACACCTTTCTGTGTCCTGGTGTATATGAGCACACCATCTGTTTGCATTTGGAAATTGCCCACCATACATGCTAAATTGTCAAAGATACATGAAGTGGGCGAAAAGTTAAGATTTCCATTACTTGAGCCCTAATTTGACTAATACCAGCAGCAAGTGATCTCCATCCAAAGTATAAACACACTCCTTATAAACTGCTTAAATGCCAGTACTCTAAAGGCTCAACTGTTCATGTGTTGTAATCTCTCTAATGAATAAAATTCAGCTGCATCCACAAAGAAAAGTAATGTTTGTTGACACATCACTGAAAGCAAGCAAGTAATGGCTCACAATACTAAGAAACCTGATGAAAATGGAAGGGAAATTACCCTTTGAATAATTTTGCATGACCCATAAGTTTTAGTGAGCTACAGGGAATACAAACTCCATTGTTCCATTTTGCACTCTTGCAGATACTTTCATTTTTATATGTATACATATATACTTTTTAAATGGACATTTACTCTCTTTTTCAAACTGTTTAAACTGCTTTGGGTGTGAAGGAAAGACTGGATTTGAACTCTTGGATAAATTACATGCATAAACTTTCTCAAAAAAAGCACGTGGATAATTAAATAAACAAAACAAAACAAAAAAGAGGATAATTTTTCTTCCCTGTCTCTTTAAGATACTGCTGCTTTCCTGCCACACAGTGACTGCTTCATTCAAATAACAGAACACGGATTTCTCTTAGTAACTGCAGCTATAATTGTAGCAACTGCTTATACTGCTTCCATTCTATTAGTGTTACAATTGTCCAAAGCAGAACACTCAACTAAATTGCCCTCATTTCTTATAAACATCTCTTTTTTTTCTTTGTAACAAAAAAAACCCCAAAACGCCTTCAGAATGTTTCCCCTTTCTTCTGTTACCTTCTTTTGCTTCTTTGGCACCAAGAGCATGAAAAAACAACACTGCTTTCCCTGCCTTCAATGTTTGGCAGCCCTTTCTTAAACAAAAACACTCTGATTCACTGGATGCTCTGCCCACTATTACAGATAACATGCCTTTTCCAAAAGTGAGTCTCTTAAGGACAGTGTGGGGTAGCTTTATTTGCAATCATTCACCAACTAGTACCCCATTTAGGATCTAGTAAGAACTCGCTCTTAGCATCTTCCTCTGCTGTATATGGCATTTGCATGCATATTATGCAAAAGAGTGATGAAAATAAATGGCCTGGGTTGTTGTATTTACTCATACACAGAGTAGGTATCTCTCATGTATTCTCACTATGATGAAAAGGCACAGGCATGAAGAGTCCATCTCTGCATGGAAACCGCATGTTGGGCAGAGTGGAGGCAGTAAGAAACCAAACTTCACTGACTCTTACACTGACAAGAAGAAGAAACTCCTGCCTTGTGAAAATGCTAGACAAATTGTATCACTTAAAGCAGTTACTACTCTTAGGTTTCAGTATGCCTCACTGGAATGCAATTTTTTAATAGCATTATTAAGGTAGCATACAACAATTTATTCTTACTTGGTTTTCAACTTAGAAGTGTTTTTGCCTGCTGCATATCCTTTTTTGGCTTTAAGGAAGGGTGGCCCAATAATAATTAAATTAAAAAACCCCAAATCCAGCACAAAATATAACCACTTTGATTTAGAGGGTGAGAGGAAGAGCTTTGAAATGTCCGATGAATCCAAATACTATTTCCAGAATTCCTTCTCGTTCACTCAATATTTTGCATATTTTCCTTTTTACCCTTGAATAACATATGGATAGGCCAAGCACATCCCACTTATTTGCTCATTACATAAGCCATTCCTGCTGTATTATCATTTCATACTTCAGTAACTCTGAACATTCTTGTTACCCCATCACAATAAACCATCAGAACGAGGAAACAGACTTCAGCGTGTGGGTCTCTCATTTTGGCAGGTTTAAGGAACACAGGAAAAGGTGAAGAGGAGGAAAAAAGAGCAAAGGAGTACAGGAGGGAAAGACAAGAGCAGGGCTTAGTCTTCCACATGGGAAGGTATGCCAGAGGACAACCACAGTGCCTCTCAGCAAAGCTCGAGAGATGCAGGTCCGCAACAAGCAATACAGAAGCCATTGTTTTAGTGGTACAATGCTAAGAAGTCTAGGAAAAGTATAAACTTAACCACCTAATTAATGAAACTAAACTCAAGTAATCTTCCCTCTCAAAAAACTCTGAATGAGCACCAATTACCTTCAGTCACTTAAATGAACAAAGTTCTCCATGGTGTTACTTCTCAATTTTTGCTGAATACTCCTGGAAGTTTTTTGAGCACTATGGGAACACCTGAGTGCACGTGTTAAAATGCACATTTAACAAGCCTGGTTCTTCTCTCATTGAAATCAGCTGCCCTTAATTTTAACAGCAGGAGACCTGGGCCTTTTCCACTGCCATGTTCCTTATCAGAGCTCTATAAATGTCACTTCTTTATTTTATTAGTGAAAGACATATTTTATAGATTAACAACAAAAGCATTCTTGTATGCAAGTTTTCCAGCCCCTGTTGAGACTCTGAATTCTTGAAGGTCAAATAAAGCAGTCCATAGGAAGGGGGAGAAGAAAATGCTCTGCAATATCCTTTTAAAGAGCCTCCACAGCAAAGAAAGAATAAATAGCTGATTTGTTCCATGGCTTTGAGGGCAGCCACAAATACTAAGACCACAGGTAAATGAACCTGGTCATGAAAGGAGCAGCAGCTCGTCCAGTACCCTATCTACATTAGTTAACTTTTTTTGTGATTCAAGTCCAAGACTTTGCATTGTTCTATTTCCGCCTATTCCTCTGCTCTGGATTCCCTTTGTGACACTTTTATCAATGGAAAATCGAGGGAGGGATTTCCAGCTGGGAGCCCAACAAAAAAACAGGAGGTTCAGTCTGGTTTTCTCACTGGCACTGCAAGAACCATTTCAGCACTAGTAATAAAAGCAAAACTACACAAAGAAAAAAAAAAAGACATGACCTGAAATTATTTTAGCATCATAAATACTTCACTGCTCTTTATTCTGCTGTATGGTTAGCATCACACATTGGCACAATAATTTGCTAGCTTAAACAGAGCTCCTTGCAAATAACAAATTTATATTAAGGGCCACTGTCAGCTACAATTCCAGGGAAATGCAAAGAAAAAAATAACAGTGTCATCGGTCAGATCTATTCTTTGTTATGCCCTTGCAATTTTGACAGATTTATAGCTGCAGTGTCATAATATTAAAAAATCTGACTGTGCCCTCTGTGAGTGGTGAGGAAAATACACACAAACAACAAGGGAAAGCGACCAGCACAGTGGGAGCCAGGCAAAATGGACTGTGCACTGTGCACGTGGCCAACTGCAGCCAGTTGGGTGCTTAGTTTAGTTGTAACCTGAGGAAGTGGCTTTGAAAATGAGATCATTTGTACTAAGAGGATTTTCAAGGTAATTTTCAGGGGATAGATTTGGTATCATGTAATCATACTTTTAAACATTATGGCAGTACAAACCATTTATCCTGGGAGGCACTTGGTATAGTAACAACAGAGTAACAACTCCCATACATTTATGTGAGCACCATTTAACATAGACAACACGTTCCTTGAATTCCAGAGCTATTTTCATACACCTCCAAGGAGCCCCAGCCACCATCACCTTCTCAAACAAAAGAAGAAATGTCTCAAGGCTTTCAGTAGTCAATTATTCAACCAGTGCAGGCTCTGCTAGTGTCCTAAAGACAAGTAAAATCTCCTTCTCTTTGTTCACATGTGTAGCCTGTAAGGGCTCTGCTGAGAGAAGTACCTTTAGATATAAATCTTATTCTTTCAATAAGAAATCGAGGAAGCTATCCTCACCTCAGTTGAACAAACTTGTCAAAGCTGCAACAGGACAAGAAGAGAACAGCTGAAAGCAAAATACAAGGGTGGAGAATCAGATGCAAAGGCTGTCTTCTTAAAGATAAAGAATACTTAAAAATGTGCCTTAAATTAAAAAAAAAAAAAAAAACTAGCAGTCACTATCATCAAATACCCTGAAAGTTCAGACTGCACCTGACAGAACATTGTATGGTACCCAAACTCTCTTCTATTTTTTGGTCTGTTGGAAGAATATTTTCAAAAGGTCACATGGATTTCAGGTACCTAAACCACAACTAGGAGACCTTAAGAACTGACTGCTAGCATTCTCTGAATCTGTACTACAGACCTGTTACAGGGAACAAGAGTTTGGGGAGAATAACATGCCAAACACCTGCCCTGCAGATACCCCCAACAAGACAACATGCCAAGCAAGAGGGGATAAAATACTTGCAATGTTTTTGATGAGACTGGTGAGGAAGTGCCTTCATTCTTAGTGCCACAAAACTCGAAGTTTTGTGAACAGGCTACTATTTAAGCCCAGTTTCACACTGAGCTTTTTATGTTCTCCCTAAGTAAATATATAAACTTCATAAATGACCAGGCAAACCCATAGATCTGGGTTGTGTCTCCAGCTCCTCCATTTACTTTATTGTCTTCCACAACATACAGAGCAATTCTCATTAAGTAGCTGAATGTGTAAAGGCTCAGTAGAGAGTTAAGGAAGTTCCTAAACCAAAAATAATCTACTGGGCAAACTATGTGTGGAAAAAATTAATGTAACTTGTGTGAAGTCACATGAAGTAACTGAAGGAAGTCTATGTGATCCTAGCAGACACAATCTATAGCACATCACAGACAAACCAAATATGGGGAAACATCCTTGAAAATATTCAGCTATTTGGAGTTTTCTCAGCTCCAAATCCAGACAGCAGCCCATGAATAGGTTATATTAACTATATCCATCAAGGAAATCTCCATATAATTTCTGATCACTGTCTAGGGTCTGGTTTTTCACTGTGGCCAATCTCTGAGAAAGACATGAGAAAAGCAAAAAACCCACACAACACTAAACAAACAAATAAACAAACAACACAAAACAAGGGAAAATTACCACGCCCACAACTCAGACCTAATAATTACAAGCCAAAAAATGAAGTGAGGGAAGAAATCACTTCCCATCCCTGCAGGTAAGGTCGAAGTTCTCCAGCACTAGATTTGAAAATAATTAATATGAGACCAACAAGTTAAACAGCTTTACAGGGTCTTTTTAATTTATTAAATATATTTTGCTTTAATCACATTAATTTTTCAGAAATGTACAATAATCTTTGTGGTTTAAAATGACTTTGCATTCATTTTTTAATGGAGGGTATTTTTATTCATCTAATACATTATCCTTTCAAGAAAATTATCATACTTGACTACAAGTACTTAACGGGGCACTAATTAATACTCCTATTTCTCCTCATTTAAAACTCCTTTGAGAAATGAGGTCAGAAACCTGGTTTAACACAGAAGACACTTCTCAGAGGCTAAAGTGGGGAAGAGACACAAAAGGCACTTGTCACTCTTCTCCACGGAGGACATCCCCTTTGAACACTAAAGCCCGACCTGTCAGCAGCTGATGCTAAGCCCTTGAACAGCAGCTGGCCCGGCAGCACTTCCCTCTGCTCCTCACCTCACCAACGACAAGAAGGAATTCTCCTACTTCTTGTTTAACAGGGTGAGTTTCACCTTCCCCCTCCTGTCAGCTTGCCTGCCCGGCTCTCCCCGGGAGCAGGGCTGAAGGAAGGGCTTGTCCCACTCCAGCCCGCTCCTGCGGCCACTCATTCCCCCACGGCCGGGCAGCTCCACCTCCCTCCGCGCAGAATCCCTGCCTGAGCCGCGGCTCCCTGCCAAGGCTTCAGCAGCGGCTGTGCCCCGCCAGGAACGCCGGCAGGAAAATGCGGGCTACAAACACCTCCCAGAGCTGTTCGGGACTCAGGGAACTGCTGCAGGGTTAAAGGGCAAAGGCAGAGACCAAGCACAAGCGTTTTTGAAGCTCTCAGGAAATTTGCAGACACTCACCCGTGGACTTCACATTTGGGTTCGCTCCGCATTGTCTACTAATTGCAATTATCTAAGAGCGGCTCCACGATGGGAGGAGGGGAGGAGAAGAAGGCTTCCTTTTGGCACAGCTTCTTCAGAGTTCAAAGGACACATATGGCCTGCAAACACAGTGCAGGGAATAATGTAAAATTAAAGGAGGGATGAGAGGAAAATGAGAACACAGCAGGGACAAGCACTGTTCTGGATCTGCTTGACTGGAATTTTAAATAAAGAAACAAGAGGAAAAAAATCAACAAAACCCCCACACTTATTTTAATTCCACATCTGAACAGAAGGAGGGATCACGGGAGGGGGCCCACAGATGAAGGGAAGATCTCTGGGGAGCAGAACCTGAGCGCTTCTGCAGGGGGCAGAGACCCCAAGCCCTACGGCCCCAGCCCGGCAGCAGGACCCAGAGGACTAAAAAAAGAGCAGGGCTGGAAGCTGCCAGGGATACAAGGGCTTCTGGAAATGTATGACCAACACCTCCAAAGAGACAGGATGGGTTCATTTCAGAATAAACACATGTACAGTACCAGACCTGCAGGGAAGGACAGCCTGTCTACCCACAGAGTAAAGCAAGAAAAAATAAAAAGGTGTCCAAATAGCACAGGTCCCAATTTCCCTTGCAGTGCTTGTCTCGCCACATGGAGAGAGCCACACAGAAGTCAGCAGCCTGCTAGATGGTGCTTGTGTCCGTGCCAAAGGCTGACACCTGCTTGTGGCCTTGTCTTTGTTAGGGCAGAAACCAAAGCCTGCTCTTCTCACTGCAGGGCACATCAAGCGCAAAAATAAATAAATAAACAAAACAAAAATAATCCGCAACAATTCTCGGTTGTAATTTCTACATAATTATTGCACAACAACCACCCATAATGAGAGAATGAATTTATAACCACACACAAGCTATATTTACCAGTGGACTGGTTACAAAGCAAAACAGCAGGAAACCACAATGTGTGTCTTCATCTTAGCTCCTCAAGCAGTGGTGGAGAGCAAGGCTGCCCGTGCAGCAGGGCAGGCTGGGCAGGTGAAACCCAGGCACACCTACCAAAGAGGAGCACAGCCTTATGGGGACGGAACCTGGACCGAGAAGGGCACAAAGATGCTGCCAGATAGTCAAGGGAAGCTATGTAGTGGTGCAGCTAGAAAGACTTGTTTGATTTCAGGGTTAAACAGTTGGCCACAACAAGAAAGCTGAAGGGAGTCTTTCCTCCCAACTATCGCTGCTTCCAGAAGTTTTGATACCGAGGCAGAATTTAAAAAAAAAAAAACCAAACTAACAAAGAAAACAAATCTAAAAACCACCACACAACTGGAAATGCAGCTCCCTGTGCAGTCATGCAGTCGGGATCCAGGAGATGAACTGTCCCTCCCCCTTGAAATGAACAGCCACTCCTAGAGAGCACTTTGTGCTCTTCTTCCATCAGCTATTCAACAGTTGGCCCCACAGCAAAACGGACACAATTCAACCCAAACTGGGACAATGGGACTGTGCCACAAGAGGAGGCCTGACGAGGTCAGCAGCTGAGCCCCAGATAAGAATTTTCACCAACTGGGGAGAGTTGATTTGGGTCTGCCTACGAGACACCATAAATTGCTGAGCTCAGAGGACCTTCACCCCTTCAACACTGCTTTTCAGGCAAATTTGGCCAAAACTGCTTCACAACTTTGGAAGTTACTGGGCCAATGCACTTAAGGAAAGACAGGCAGCAAGCACACTCACAAGAGCCCCATTTCCTCAGGCTGACATCATGCAAGCAGGCAGCATCCCTGCTGCCAGCAGTACACCCGAACCACCCTGCCCCAGCTGCTCCTCCTCACCTCCCTCTGTGCCAGTACAAACCCTCACACTTTCCAGGCCAGCGTGAGAATGATGGAGAGCTAGATCCAGGAACAGATCCTGCTGAAACCTTACCTTTTTTTTTTTTTTTTTTTTTTTTTTTTTAAGGGATTTTTTTTAACTTGGATCCTTTCCCAGACCCGGCTCAGAGCATGACTACACAACGCTTATGTCAGCACAAGGAAGCCATCTAATGAGCACCCATGAGGGGGGCAGGATTGCTGCCATCGCTATCCTCGCCACCTTAATGAGCTTGTAAAACAACAGCCTATGGACAGCAGGTTAAAAAGTCACAGAGCTTCAGTAAATTGAGGATGGCACATAAAAAAAACCAAAAAAAATAAAACCGAAACCAATACACACAAGTTACCTAGCCACTGCCATGTCAAGCTGCCAAAACACAGCAAAAGCACAGGGCCCTCCACTGAGGAAAAGCAACCCTGCACTCAGCTCCATCAAAACTCCAGTGCAGAGGGGCTCCTGACACACACCCACGGAAAATTTTGATCTTTACTACTTCCAAGTAGGATACACAAAGAAAACCCACACCATGTAAACCACTGGTATCTCAAAATTATCTTTCTCATATCTTTTCAGCTAGGCATGCTCTCTCTGCCCTGTTCTATCCCTAGAGAGACACCAAACAGCCCAGCCCCAACTCAAGGAGGAAGCATAAAAGCAAAAGAGAAGGGAAGATGAACAGATCAAACAATTCTCCTTCCTCATGACCTGTGGGTGCAAACCCATCACAACAAATCGTGTAACCTTAAACACATATTAAGATGGAGACAAAAATCCATCATTACTGCTTCTGGTGTTTATGCTGACCAGTGCATTATTACTGCTCCGGTGGCAATCAGCGAATCTGTCGTGAATAAAGGATGTGTTGGGTTTGCTATCGATCCTTGTAATTCCTGTCTGAGAATAATCATACTATCTTGAAATATAGCCCAAAAGAGCACTGTTATTCCGGAATTGAGCTGCTTTTGAAAGATGAGTAAAAAGCAGTTACATGCTCTTAGATATCATCTTGAGGTTGCAGACAATTGTTCCTGGCTTTACAGACATATTTTCCGATCCTTTAAGTATTTCTTTCCCCTATAGCTGAAAGAGCCACACACAAATAAAGAGAAATCTGCCTATCCCAAGAAATCACGTAGCTGACTATACACAGAGGGCTGTCAAGTATGCACGAAATAAACTAACTGAAATAATATTCTTTTTCTCCCTCTTAATATCGTTCATTTATAGTCACCGTCGGTGTGATGACTAATAACAGTAAATGGAATGATTTCATGCAGCACTTTCTATATTGAAATATTTTATATCCCCTTGTACAGCACACAGTTTCTATCACTTACTTTGTATTAGGGCAACAGAGTAAGGCACCTCAAATTAAGCCTGGAGCGGTAACATCGCCTCAAACTAGAGCTAAAAGCCAGGCTAACAGACTGTGAGTATTGCCAGATCACCTCTTTCTCCTCAGTGAAGTCTGGCCATCCAGTGGATGGGCAGGCAGAAGCACAAGCCTCTGATGGCATCCAAAACTGCCCCCAAAAATGCATATGAAAACACATATTCAAAGCATGGCTAGAACAACAGTATCAAACAAAACATATTATGCTAATCCAAGTGTTACAACAAATTGTCCATTGTAGCTGGAAAACAGAGAAACACAGCCCTGAAAAGGGATCAGAACAATACTGACTTTAAAATTGTTAAGGGTTCTTGTTAAACATACATTCTAGCATATTCATAAAGCAGGTTTTTGGAAGGTAGGAAAAAATATGACAAAACAGGTTAATAGACTACATGTAAATAGTAAGGAAAAAGCAAAGATATAACCCAGAAGAAAACTGAGCTAAGAAATACACAAATATTTTGTGTGCATATGTGTGTGAAATTTAATACAATTCCTCATTCTTGGTATCTCAGATAACACCTGTCTGTTTTCCAGACCTCAGTTTCAGAAGTTTACTACTTTTTTCACACATGGTTTCAGAAGGACTGTGGTCTCGTTAACAGTGAAGTTCTGTCATCTATCCCACACATGTTCACACTGATTCAAATCAGCCTTAAAGTTAACTACAAATACAATGGAAAGTCTATGGTAGCTTGTTGCCTAATTTTTCCCTTTTTTTCTGAGGTGCTATTAGGCTATTCATAATCAATATAAAATACATTTTTTTTAATTAATAGGTAGGACAAAAAAAGGCTCTAATATTTTACAAATCTGTTTGATGCAAACCACTAGATATGTGTTCTAGGTCTCTGTTTTCCAGATCTTTATTACCAAATTGATTTCTTTTCATTCCATTAATGCTTTCAACAGGTTGTTAAAAAGCACAGCCTTGCTAATTTACAGTAATGTTTAGGATACCTACTCTAAATTTATGGAAGAAATCAATAAATTAATCAATCAACAAAAAGGAACAGAGAAGTGGCAAAACACATTTTGTTCTATTACTGTGGCAATTCTAAATGGTGTTTTAATTATACATATAAATATCTCTAATGCATTCGTAAATAGTAAATGTGATGTATTGCACACCTACTTTTTTTTTTTTTTTTAATTCTTGGGTCCCAGTTCAGGAATGTGGTTCCTTGCAGAAATACAAAGAAGTCCTCTGAATACTTTTTTTATTATTTGATTCTATATAGTCGAATGCTGCCCTGCTTTGGATACAGAATACCACAAGATTACTTACTCCACAGCACTCTCTGCTGAGAGCAGATCCATAGAGAAAGTCACATAATGTCACACAGCCTTGTAACACACCACACAACACAACCACGGGGCACAAGCTGCTCTCCCTAGCTCCTGCCATAGCTAACAAGCAAATTCCCAGAATTGCAGCTTGAAAGGGGAGGCAATCGTGTATATTAACATTCCACCGAGAAAACCAGGATGAAACAATGAGCTAGTGAACATCTTTGGGAAGAGATGTCAGGGTCTAAATTCTGGGCCTGCCTGGCCAAGCCTCTCCTCCTTTTTCATCAACACAAAATTTGTGCATCTTCTGTACCCAGCACCCCAGGCAATGCCATTCTCACTCACTCACAGCCATGCTCACTCTGCCCACCCAGGAGCTCCACTGAAGTAGTAACTACCATCCTTGTCCCAGGAGAGGCACCAACAGCACAAAGAAAGCTTCAAAGCCTCCGAGTGATTCTGCATAAAGGTGGAATTTTTCAAATTATGATAATAAGCTTCAAAAGAGAGTGCACAGAGCTCCACAGATACAGTCCCTTTTTATGTCAGAAAGCACATAAAGGGTTGACTAACCTCTACTGCTTATTTTACGTTATAATCTCACCCCTCCCTTATTTAGCAACTTCCTCCTTAAGCCCTGGCATCTCCTCTCCATTTCCCTCACAATCTTGGGGCCTTTTCCTCCCAAGATTATAATCTACTGAAGTTCCCCCTCCCCGACCACTACCCACATCCCAGTCTTTGTTCTGGCTCCCTACAGTGCTCAGTGTCTGGACAGGCTTCACACTCACTCCAGATTTATCACTCTCCTGCTCTTCACAGCTTGTGAAGCGGGTTTTCATTCAGCTGCCCTTGCCTGCCAGGATGGGGAACAGTACATGGGAACTGAAAAGAGCCCATGAGCACCAAGCAAGCCGGCCTTTGCAACCGAAAGCCAAGGTAGAAATGCACGCCGTGTGTCTTATTTAGTTCAAAGCCGAAATGTTTCTGTCTAGGATGTCTGTTTGTATCTCAAGTCACAAAGAAGCCATTAGTACCAATAATGTGTCATTACGGGGGCGTCAGCAGAGACTCCACAGCTAAGGTTAATTTGAGATGCATAATTTAAAGCAGAACTAAAACCCCTCCATTTCACACTTTAATGACTCAATTCAAATCATTCTTCAAATTTGACACAGCAGCTCTTAAGGGGACACTTGCATTTTTTTCTTGTCTCTTTTTTTTTTTTTTCTGGCCAATTTTAAGTAAAATACTTATCTAGTGAAGAAGTAAAATACACAGATCTTCCATTTACAACCACTTTAACCTGTCTTCCCCCTCACATTTCTTTTCAGCAGTTTCATACTTCCCACATTCACTCTGACACATTAGAATATGCATGATACAGGCCACTTCCTCAAGTTAAAAAAAACCAAACCCGTTCAGAGTTAAAATTTCACTCATCGTAACCCCAGGGATTTTGCCAAGAACAGCTGACAACACTGTTTATCTTAAACATACCACATCACTTAGGTAACAGTCGTACCCCCACAATTCTTTGTCCCTAGTATTTCTACTCTTGGCATCCTGCTAAAATACATTAAATACATAATCCTTGGTTTTCAAACTGAGGCAAAGACAGAAGGATGCTGTGGTTCAACAAGTGCTTCAAGCTGGTCCAAGTCTCCCAAATCACTGATAATTTGTTTTGTCAGGCTACTTCCCTAAGAACAGCTGATAAAACACAAAAATAATTACGCAAAAACTCATCACAACATAATGAAGCAGCATGATAGTGAGATCTTCATGCTGTTGAAGATGCAACACCTCTCTATCAGACATCTCCTGCCTGTTGCTGTGGATTCTTCAATAAAACTCATGTAATATTACAAAAATGCATAGAAACATAGAATGATTTTTGTCATCCGACACAACACTATCTTGTTCTGGACTTTCAAGAAATCACAGTTCAAGCACACAGACATTCTTTGGAGAGCTGCCCTCAATGCTAAAAATGGCAATAGAATTGCACAAGGCCAGGGGGAGGGGAGGGAAGAAAATTCCAAGAAAACTTTGACTCATCCATTGTAATTCATCAGGTTTTTGGAGCAGAGAATGGAATGCCATCAAGCTAAAATTGACAGAGCTATCTTCTGATCTCTAAGTGATGTCAATACTTCACAAATCCACAAGTGCTGGGAAAATTTTTCTCTGCAAAACTCTAAGAATGACTCTTAAAATTTGTTGGGGTGGGGGGGGAACCCAGAGCTAAAAGAGGTACTTGAAATTAAACTCCTACGTAGGTGTGTTTTTGAATACTGAGAGTATTAGGCTTCACAGCTTTTTGCTATCTGTGATTCAGACTTGCTGCCACAGGTGTCAAGTGATCAGGGACTTAACTGGAGCTCTGCAGAAACCTGTTGTGAGTATTTTTCTTCCTGTATGTTTAAAAATTCACTCTCAAAGACAGACAAAAAAGCAAGCTTTTCCACTCAGTACAGACCTGAATCTTTCCAGTCACCACATTTTACTGTCCTGTCACCTTTCACCTAGAAAAGCAGATTTTTCCAGTTTTCTGTTGTTTAATTCTTAAGGTTTTCAGAACCACATCATGTCCACCATGGTTTTCAGAATAACATGATGTCAACCAAATCTAACAGGCAAAACGGCTTCAATAAAGTTCTGAGAATAACACATCTACTCTGGCACGCCAACACACTATTTTTAATTGAACCTCATTAAAGATGTAATAGAAGAAAAATTATATTCACTTCCAGCACTGTTCCATCAATGCAGTGAGATAATCATGCTGCTGTACCATACATAAAGCAATATTTATGAGTAGTGGTTTAGGTAATTTAATGGAAAGGCAGAAAGCAATGATTCATTCCTTGTTCTATCTGTTGCTGAAAAATTACTTTTGCCAATTGCAGGGCCCAAGCAGGGACACAGGGAGATTGGTTTCAAATGTTAGTAAAACAGAGACCTGGAAAATGAAAAGAGACAAGTCAGTTGAAATGCCGAACAAAAGGAAAAAAGTCTGGATTACAAATGAGAATTACTTTACAGAGCAGCATACAAATGCAGGCCTCTGAAGTAATTTAAACCAAATGTAGATTGAAACTGAAGTCATTTAGTGAGTCAGCACAGTAATAGGACGCTAAAATTACATGTGAGAAAAGTGCAATCCTTTTTGTATAGCACACTGTATTTTACTCCAAATTTACCCAAAACCAAATTAATAGTCTCCTTTGTGTTGTACCTTCTTCGTTTCCTTTGGACTCGACCTCTACCTTCCAGAAAGAAACAAACTTTGTGCAGGCTGACTAGCTGTGAGCTCTGATGTCTAGGACTTGAATTTCCCTTTCACAAAAGTTTCATCTCCAGACCATGACCACATTAATAAACAATCATTGGCATGAACACTACTGACCCTCTTCCAAGTTATGATTACTTTCCTCTGAATTTTTTTATTTAAAATTAACAGTTAAAACCAAAACTGCAGAGAATCATTACAGGTTCTGCCTCCCAGATTCTGCCATCCCAGAGGTTTCAATCACCTACAATTTGGTGCAGACAGGGACTTCAGTGCTAAATATGCCCACCCTCAATCAAAGAAAGGCTTTGCTTTCTATCTGCCTCAAATATTTTTTAAAACTGTAACGGTTTTTAAAGTTAAAAAGCAATCTTCATCTCATTGTTGCCTTATACTTTGAAAAAAATGTAATTCTGTGAAAGCCACAACAATTGCTTATTCAACAGAGACTGCTACTCTCTGAAGTGCTTTCTCAGATAGATTTGTATGGACATATGTGGGTAGAAATGAATACTCCAAAAATATCCACAATAGATAACAAGCAGCGTCTAGAAACAAAAAAAAAAAAAGTACTGCAAATGCAGACCAAATTGGAACAAATGCCTACAGTAGCAACAGCACAGGAAGAGCAAAATGTTATTGTACATTACTGGCCTGCAGCCCACAATTACAAAAAATACTGCAGTATTCCACGGTAACAGCGTAAAATATTATCATTTCAAACAAGCAGCTGCAGCACCCTGCCCACAGCAGCCACGTCGCAGAGAGCCAGGGGAGGAGAGGGCTGCCAAAGGACTCCCACTGCAGAGGGGGAGTGGGCCACGGGGTTGGTGAACCCTTGGGACGCCTTCTCCTCACACCCACGGCTCCATCAGGGCACAAAGGACCACTGCTCGCAGCAAATGCTCCCATGGGCTCCAGCTGCTCAGCCTTCCAGCAGAAGGGAATCATGGTGCTCACTCTGCACTTTCTCTTGCTGTAGTGTGCCTTCTGCCAAATCTGCATTTTTACATTGTCTTGGATTCAGTAAAATCTGCCCCATCCCAGCTCCCTTGCACTAATGCCTGTGTTACCCGGCCCCCTCTAACACCTAGCCAACAGCTTTTAACAGTGGCCTAGCCAGGGGCTCCCAAAGCACAGATTGGATACACTGCCATTATGGTGGCTACCATTCGCCTCCCCAGCCAGCCAGCAGTTGCTCCAGTACAGATAAGCAAAAGGGGAGACAACATGCACCTGACTTTATCAGCAATGCTCATGTCGACTGCTGTACCCAGGGATGGCCAGCACAGAGGGCAGTCCCACCACAGCAAACAGAAAACCCCAAAAAGCAACAGGTAAGTCCATCTGCTCACTGGCATGAGCTGCACACTAACCAATAGCCCTAAGTTAGCATTTGTAGGAATAACACCTACCACATTTAGGCTCTGTATGGATCTTAAAAAAAGACCATCTAAGAAGCCACATGTTTCTGCAAACTTAATGAACTTGCAATCAGAGGAAAAGCAAAGCAGAAATCCAAACTAATGCACTATGCCGGCTTCAGCTGAGATGGAGTTAATTTTCTTCCTAGTAGCTTGTAAGCTTTGTGGGTTTTGGATCTAGCATGAGAATAATGTTAATAACACACTCATGTTTTAGTTGCTCAGTAGTCAAGGACTTTCCATTTTCCCACATTCTGCCAGCAAGGAGGTGCACAAGAGGCTGCAAGGGAGCATGACCAGGGCAGCTGGCCCAAACTGGCCAAAGGGATATTCCATACAATAGAGCATCCTGCTCCATCTGTCAGCTAGGGGAGTTGCCCAGGAGGAGCTGATGGCTGCTTGGGGACAGGCTGGGTATCAGTCAATGGGTGGTGAGCAACTCTGCTGTGCATCACTTGTCCTCCTCAGGTTTTATTTCTTTCTGTTCTGGTTGCTTCCCTTTTCATTACATCATCATTATCATTACCACTACTATTGCAATTATTGTTGCTGTTGTTATATAATTATTAAACTGTTCTTTACCCACCGTATGGGTTTTTACCTACTTTTTTCCCACTTCTCTTACCCATCCCACTGCAGGGGTACGGGGAGTGAGTGGCTGCATAGTACTTGGTTGTCATCTGGGGTAAAGCTGTGACACTCATGGTTCCTATACCGTCTGAAAATAGTACAGATTCTCCAGACAAAACTGCAAAGCCTGAGCTTTGTCTCAGCTACCAATGCTGCCTCAGGTATTTGGCCTCTCCCCACTGTCCAGTGAGCCTGAAGTTAAGTTTGAAATACACAAACACTGTTGGGGCACCTTTTAGAGATTCCTATTTGAATCATGATGAAAACCGTTTCTCATGCAGCCAACCAAAGATATGATGTTTTCAGGAAGGAGCAAATTAACTGCCATACCTAAATACTTCCCAGTTCACCTGCACTTCTCATCTTTCCCACACCAGATTTTCTCTGCTAAATACAAAAGAGACTGTAGTGTATATGTGCAATATATATGTAGTAAACTGCAGTAATATATGCACTAGATTGAAATACTGCATTTTTGTATTCTCATAAGCAATTCACTGGATGAAGAATTCAAAGTCCCACAGGGAGTACTGCAAATACACAGTAAGTCTCTGGGTGCTGGATTTGACTCTCTGACGTATGTAACAGATGTGTAAAGTAACACATAACCAGATGCCTCTCTAGCGCATGCACAGCTAGAGACTGAAAAGCCCTAAAATGTTGTGTCCAAGGGCAAAAGGAAAGGAAGAGAATAAAAACAGAACCACATATCTAGCAAGAAAAGAAGAATTTGGGCCTTATGGATTTCTTGTCTACAAAACTGAAATTTTTCATGTCTGTAATTAAGTTATGGTATCCCAAGAGAGGATTATTCCAGAGGTGGGAGTCCAGCCACTGTGGCCTGATTTGCTCCATGCCAGGGTGATTAACCATTTGTTTATGTCTTTGAAAATTCAGGGTCCTACTTCCAAAGCCTCCACTGTGATTTCGAAGACCTCCACCCAGAAGAGCAGTCTAACTCCTTAGAAGAAAAAAATACTCTTTAAAAAATGCATATGGCTGTGTAACAGTCACCACCACAGAGGCCTTTCTCCTTTCCCTGAGTTGGTGTGTCCTGGCCACAGTGGCTAGGAGAAAATAGCTGCTGTGCTTTTGCAATAACCTTCTAAGGCAGAGGAGAATGGTGGGTGAGAAAAAGTCAAAAACTTGTTTAAAAGCCTCAGTTTAAAATTTCTGGCTACTCCCATTTCATGAAGTAATTTAAAACCACTCTCTGCTAGAAACTGTGTGAACCACTGACTTCAGATCTGGATCCTGCCTTTCGCAAAGCTGCTGGTGGGCTTGGATCCAAGGCTTTGGTTCAAGCTCTTATGTACTCCATACCGAAATTACTTATACCATACGTCCTTTATAATAAATAGCCTCACAGTGAGGAAGGACAGTATTAGTACAGTTCATTTTTACATCACTCTTTTGAAGGTCTAGGGAAAGCACTGGAAACTTTACAGCTTTCTAATATTTTGCCTTACATGGTTTACAGGCAGCATACTGAATGGCTGTGCCAGCTTCACCCATTTTCCTGGGACATGCAGTGTGACAGTGTAAGTCCCGGGCAGTGCCCACCAGAGCCGAGCACAAGGGGCATGGTGGCACTGGCACAGCCACCTCTCACCACAGTGCTGCCCTTCACTGTGCCACTGCACTCCCCTGCCTCCCTGCAGTGAAGGTCTCTGTTCTCTGTCCCCACCACCTCCTCTTTACAAAGGCTCACACACACATACTGAAACAAAAGAATAATTCCATTATGTGCCTGGCAGCCTGTGCACTTTCCTTCTGATTCACAATAGTGGCACCCCATTGAAAAGATCCATATACAGGAGGTGAAAAAAAAATCTTAACAAGTCTCTAGCAAGCACACATATAATCAAAGCCTCATTTCCACTTAACACAAGTTGCTTTGGGATGTAATGCAGCTGATTTGAGGGGGAAAACACAAACAAAGTCTTCTTCCATTAGCCAGGGCGGGGGGTGGGGAAATCGAACCAGTGCCATCTTCGTTGAAGAGCTCCACAAAACTAATGGTTCAGGAGAGCTGAGGAGAATGGTCAGGGGACAGTTTGAGACTGATCACTGCCATCTGAACATGGCATGCTGACAGCTGAACAAAGAGCAAAACTCCAAGAGAGTGGGATGGACAGAAAGCAAAGGTGGGCTGGGGGTGATCACACAACAGAGCACTTCTCTCTCACTGGTTTGGCCAAGACTGTCACCTACACCTGAAACAGGGCTTGCCCCAGAGAGCGAGGCATTTCTCAACTTCAGCCTTCAAACAGGTTTGCATTAATACCTCATTTCACAACTACAAAAATTGCCTCAGACTCCTGCTGAAAGAATCCTGTATTCCTGTTTGGGCTCACAGTCCCTAGTGCAAGACCTGCACATAAAAAGGAGTTGGCTACAGTGATTTGAAAAACTTTTGACCTGTTCAGAAAAATCAGTACACATACTTACAGGACCACTACAGTTTCCCAAGCAATGGCTCCTGTCCACTGACCAGAAAGGAAATATTTAGCTCCCTGCAGTGGGCCTGTTGATTTGAAAAGAAACCTAATAGCTCTGCTCCTACAAAGCAAATACAGAGCAATCACCGGGTTTCAGCTATGCTCGACTCTCTTCTGAAATCTGGTAAGCAATATATGTCTGCAAATGCCACTTGCCAAAAGGTTTTGGTTCTCTGCACATTTGTGGGAACATATACCCTGCTTCTTCCAGGTTTTATGTGTCTTTTTGATTCTGCAGATTCCTTACAGCAGTTTTGTCTCTTTCAGCACAATTGTGGGGCAGAACAGAGTAAATAACTTAAAATTTTTATTTAAGAAAGATGCTGGTATTTTTCAGTGTTCATTTCTGCAACAATTTCATTGTTTAAGAGTTTTACAACTGTAGCATTTTCTCCTTACTAGATTCAAGTATGATTCTTTTCTAATGAGAAATGAAAACAAGAAAAAAAAAAAAGTCTAGAGGGAAAAGGTGAGCTTCTCATGCCTTGTTATTGTCTTTATTTAAAAAAAAAAACAAACTCTGGACAATTCAGCCTCAGTCAGGGAACTCTTAGTTCAGTTGCTATTCAAATATCCAAGTGCAATTTGCAACTCTAGTTATGAAAGGGGACATTATTTTCTTTATAAATTTAAGTCCATTTGTTCAAAGGCACACTGATGAAGCAATTAAAGCAGATGTATTATTAAAGCTGGTGTAGAATTAATAGGCTTTGCTAAGAAGTTTGGTATTTCAATGAGGTGTTTAAACATAAAAATGAGAACTATGTATTTAATATAAAAGTATCACTTAAGAATGCTGCAAAATCAGATTACTCATGACATTATCACCAACAGTAAGAGATTAGTATATGCATTTTTCTGGCTGTGTGTTGTATGCTCTTCAATAGCTTTCTTCAACAGTTCCCATATGATATAGATTCCAAACTAGGAAATATTTAGGCTCATGCCTAACTTTCAGGGAGAATAGCCTCATTGATTTAAACAGGGTTCAACCCTTATAAATGTCAGAATGATTGCCAGTTTGTGGAACTCATGGAGCCCATTTTCCAGAAGATAAGCGCATTACGTATTTTTACTGCTGTTTCTGGCTTTGCTGTTACAGTTCTCTCCCTCCTTCTCCTGCCTGTTTTTATTGCCTTCAACAATATCATGACACTCTGAGGTAAATAACAATTAATTTAATTACAAACTAACTGTAACTTATGACAAGACCCTCAAATCACTTACCTCAAATCATGAGTGTTTCAAGATGCAGTTGTTAATCTCCTTTCCCTCCCTCTCACAGGAGATGTTGCAGACTTTTTTTTCTGGTATTTTGCATTAAAACTCTTCCCCTGTGCTCCAGGATCTTAAACAAAAACAAAAAAAGAAACACTCAGAATGAAAATGTCATTTCAAGCAATAGGTGGGTGGCTCAGGGGAAATCCCTGACCTTTTTTGAATGTATATTTCATTATCTAAAGCATGTGTGGTAACTTCCTCCAGCAGCAGCTCTTCTGTGGGCTGTACTTAAAAAAAAAAAAAATTAAAAAAAAGACCCAACTGAACAAAAACATAAAACACTGCTTTAGACCACTCAAAAACATGGCATTTTAAAAAATCTGTAAGATAGCACACTACAAATTATTCATTTAAAGCACAATCCAAGATATACCATACTCCACAAATTTATGATGATGAAAGTGGAAAAAAACCCAGAACACAAACCAGAAGAAAAATCATGATGTAAAGTATTAAACTGCTACACAGTTTTATTATTGCTATCACTATTATTATCACTAATAAAACGTATACGGCCCTCTCCCTCAGTCTCCACGGAGTTCCTGTAGTATTTCTGTAGTAGCAGCGTGGGGGAAGTAGTAGCCGTGCTGGAGAAGCAGTGCAGCATTAGCACTACAAAACCCAGCCCAGCTGTCGAGAGAGGAAGGAAGGGAGGAGGAGCGACAAAGCAGATGAGTTAAGAGTAACTGGCAGGTCTCTAATACAATCAATTTTGACATTCTCTGCCATCACCAAAAAAGGGCTGAAGGGTTTTAAATTTTCAGCAAGTGCTGCTACCACAACAGTTTCTCACCGCCCCCTGTTTCACCCTCCTCCCTCTCCGTACCTGCACCAAGGCTTGGCCAAGAGCCAGCTGAGTACTTAAGACTCCAAACCAGGCTCTGTCAGCAGGAAAACACTGCCAGCCAGTGCAGAGTTCATGTTCCCTCTGAGAGCGTGGTCTCGCATTTGCATGGCCTCTCTGGATTACAAGCATCCCAGTTATTTCTCTACAAATAATTTTTAGGACCAACAAACACATTCATTTTTGCTCTGTAAAAAGACTGAAAGAAACTGTTCCCAGGGTTACACCTGTGGCTACCCCCACTGAAGCCAACAAATTTACACAACGTGACGACGAGAAGATTTGACCTTGTGTGCATGTAGGCCAGAACACTTTGATTTTCTTCCTTGGCTAGAACAGACAGGTCTGAATAATTTCCCCCTTGCTTTTAATTAAGAAATGAAGACAATACTGACAGCCTTCTGTGGCCTTATATACCTTTAAAAAGACAACTTTTCCAAAAGTGGTCAAAAATTCAGAAAGTACAGCTTCGTACGCCGCAGTGTATTCCCTCACACAACCTCGAGGAAAACAACCCAAAACTTGAAGCACACCACAACACACAAATAAGGGGGACCTTGACACCTGTATAAAGGCTGTGCCTATGTCACCACTCCCCAAAGCTGCTTATGGTACAAAATACTCTGCTTAAATGAGCCTGGGCCCCTACCCCACCGTGCTTATTCACGCTGACGTGGTGCTGCCTCTTCCTTCAAGGAGCTGCTCTCACTTAGCACCAGTCAAGGCTGCAACAGCCAAGCCTAGCACTTGCAGGAAGCGGACAAAGCCCTCCAAATCTGTGACACAAATCCAGACAAGGCTGCAGGTTCAAAGTGAAATGAGGACAGTCAAGTCCATGACTCATGCCACCTAGAAACCATTCTTAATTTAAGAAAAAGTGTTAAAGGGATTATTTTACAGAGCGTCACCCTGCCGAATCAACTAGGTTCTGCCTCTTTTTTTTCCCCAACTCATATACAAGGTGGCCAAAGATCAAAACCAGCATAAAATGCTCCTGTTCTCACTTTACATACTTACATTTTTAATGCTCTGTTTGAAGAGTCAAATAAAACGGTTTGATGGACAGATTCCCAGCTATGCTCCAGGCTTTTCTGCATGACCTATGGGCAAATGCTATGTGACACTTCCTGAAAGGCTGAAATAGCTCTGAATGACACTTGAGCTTCTATAGTACAACTACAGCATGAGAGTTTGGCTCCTAATGCACACTGACACTTAACTCAAAATTTCCCCTGCCTCAGTTCCCTCTGCCTTATTCCTCTACAGGAAAAATAAGAGTATTCCCTCATCTCAGAGGGCTGTCGCAAGGAACACAACACCCATGCTGATTTAGCGGACAATCTGGAAACAAGGAGAAAGTTACAGAAAGTTATAGATCTCTTAACTCAGGCTGAAACTTCACATACCCAGAAAAAGACCTTTCAAACCAAAATAAGGAGTGAGTCATCAGCCTATTCCTCTGAAACCGTTTTGCTGGATAGTCATTTCACTAGTACAACTCTCTTCTCCAGGGTGCTCCCAGCAAGCGTGGGGGACGCTGAATGGATTCACTGTATTCACACAACAGCTTTACAGCTGCTGAAAAAAGGCCTATTGTAGGCCTGCATTTTACTCTCTTGAGTAGCATACATGAAGTTGCTGTACAGCTTCCATTACCCATCTGATCCTTACAGAAACAGAAGCAACAAATCAGGGTTTGTCAAAAGAAAATAGATTTAACTGTGATGGAGGAAATAGTCTGGTTTTTAGAAAAAAAACAGAAGTAACAATTTATATATCAGAGGATAAAACACTAAAAATTCAGCGTAACAAAAATACATTAAAGTCATTCTGCCCTCCTTTTTTTTTGTTACAACATAAGATCTGTGAGCCAAATTGAAATTTCACCATCAGAAAGGAACACCAGGCCTGCCATACATATGTGCTCTTCCTGCAGTCACTGTCACATGGCTTGCACCTTCATGCATTTATAATATTTTCTCAGTAATTGAAATAGTATCAAAGCCAACAGTGAACTCTTAAAAACAGAATTATTGGGTCACACTTTACAAAGACTCACTCAACAGCCAGATAATCCTGGACTTTGCAAAACATGTGAGTAGATCTGACAGCCCCTTTCTAAACATCTTGATTTTTCTCATAGTGTCTGTGGAGTGAGGGAAAAAGGACAGTTCTGAATTAGGCACATTTCTCCCAACATTCGACTGCTCTACTCTCCCCCTTCTGGAGAAATGAATGCAGCTTCAAACAAATTAAAGGAATATTTTGTCAGCTCCTTCACTCTTCCCGGTGCAATAAATGAGGCGGTGCTTGGCTACTCTAGTTCCCAGCAGAGGCAGGTCTGAAGTACAAATCCTCCTTCCTCCTCCCATACACACAGCATTAACCCTGCCAGCTGCAAAGAGGCCGAATTCAGCCAGGGCTTTTCAGCAGCCTATCCCAGCTGCAGCGTGCACTACTACTAACCCCCCCAAGAATGAAATAATGGTTGATCAGCACACACCTCCCCAAAACACAGTACTTTCCTCAAAAGCAACGAGATTGGACAAAAATTACAGGATCAATGTCTCTGGCTTCAGAGCCACAGGAACACAACAGGTGCTGTGCTGCTCTGCACTCAAAGGCAGAAATATTTTGCTTTTCAGTGAAAGCTGAGACAGGCACTACCCCTTGCTTTGTCAGCTTGGGACTTTAAGAAAATACCAAGAGAGTAGCAGCCTGATACAATACCAGCAGTAGGACGCCTCTTTTGCCCCAGTCTTCCTCCATTTCACAGTGGGGCTTCTCTCAAAAGGCCGATGGAGCTGAATGGACTGAGATGATTTTCCATTCTAGATAAATTGCATGTTCGCTATGTTAGCATGACTCGACTGTGATCAAAACTGATGAAAAACCACAGCAATGGAAACAAAGACTCAAATAAAGAGAGAAATTAAACCCCAGACAAGCTACAGAGACTCATCTCTTATTTCTGGATTTGGGCAGGCGTGCCTACCTCCAAGCCTGGGGGGCAGACAGGACTGCCAGCCTCCCTTGCCATCTCCAGGGCAAGTGGTTCTGGGGTGGGCCTGGGCAAAAGTAGTACTACTGCACCTGACAGGACAGAGCCAGGGCCAGATGAGAACAGTAAATTGCTAAAATATGATCTCATTTTGGAATGAGCTATGAGGCATGAAGAAATGATAGCACCAGGCTCTCTGCACACCTCTCATCATGGGGACAGGAACTCTTTCCCCAAATCTCACAAGAATGGACCTACTGCTCTCCCTTGCCTCTGCCAAGGGTCTGGCAGGCTCAGGCACATGTTCCTATGTGCTATTTACTCCTTTTCTTGCCTTCTGCTCATAAGCACACACACCATGAACTCCCCTGTCTTCTTAACAGCTGAAGTGACTTTATTGCATGATTTTTGGACTAGAACTACCAGCCCACGCTCACTGCCCCCATGCCTTGATGCCACCTGTTCATCATTACAAGGTGACACAGAGCCACGCTCTTACTTACCCTGAGGCGTTGTCATGTCTTTCCAAGTCATAAAGCCCCAGTCTCATCAGGTGCTGACCTCAGGCTCTCCCCAGCACCCTAAGTGCCTCCTTTATCCCAGCATGAAGGTCTGAGAGAGACAGACTGCATCACAAGTCAGTGGCTTCATCCCTTGGCAGCGACCCTGCCATATGACTGCCTGTGCTCAGAGGCACAGCCCTCCTTGGCTCACGACCTCTGAAAACAAGGAATGCCAGTGGATGAAGAGCTGAATACCCTCCACCCACTCTTTCACTGGCCAAGCTGCTCTGAACAGTAACATACATCCTCCTGTAAAAGTTCAGCGTGTTGCCCACAAAAAGCAGCAGGCAGCATGCCTCTGCTAAAGAGCACAAATAGTTTAGAAAGAGATGTTATGAAAATGAAATACGGTGTGATATTCAATGTGCAGATACATTCTGAGTCCTTCAAAGGAAGGGCTCTAGAAAAACAATAGAAATTCCATGTTGTTTGAAACAGATGGGCCTCGTATTTTTTTCCTATTGCCTTCTGCTTTACTTACTCATCTCACCTACCTTCTAGCTATATGAGGTTGTTTTTTGGGATCTAGTTGCTCACTGCTATATAGAACGATCTGAACAATCAACATTCTTTATACAATCATGTATCTCCAGTGACAGAGAGTACAGGTGACATTCAGGATACTTGAGAAGAAACCTGTGATGACCTTTGTTGCACGAAACTTTGGAGGCCTTACCATAAGCTGTTTTTAGAATAGAAATTTGACTAAGCCACAACCAGCTCAGCACCACTGTGGTTTGGTCTTACTTTTTGAGAGTAGCAGGACTATGCCAGCAGCTAAAATCTTCCAGGCAGAGGAAGAAATGTGGTCCTCTGACTGGATTCAGTGAGTTGGTTGGCTACAAAGATTGGTTGGTTTTTTTGTAGCCAAACCTACTCTTTTAATAAGGAAGAGACAGGAAACTGAGAAAGATAAAGCTTTTCTGTAAGTCTACTTCCAAACTTGTCTTTTGTAAAAAAAAAAAAAAAAATCTGAAACACTGTACTCCTACTTCTGTCACGTCTACTTCTACTTCCTTTCCTTCAGCACAAGCCATAACATGAGCATTTCAGCAAATACCAGGTTTGTTGTATGCTCCCTGGGCTGCCAACTGTCAGATCCGGAAAGCAGGACTGTCACATCTGCCAGACCGGCTCTCACACCTGCTGTCTCAGATAACATCATGTATTTTTCCCAGTCATACTAGCAATAATATGACATCACACATCCCCTTCCCTGCCTCAGGACACAGACCAAAAGGGGCTGTACACCTTTAAATAAAGGATGCCCAGCCAGTGTCTTCGGACGGCCGAGAGCCTCAGTTGAGTGCAGAGTCTGTCTGAGCACCTTCTGTGACTGAAGGTTACAAGAACTGTCCCCACATGAGCACATGCTCACATCAGCAGGTCAAGCACCAGCCACTAGACACAGGTCATTACTGGTTAGGCATCTAATGTGCACTTGGCATTGTATAAGCTCCTTAAAGTAGATACGATCCTTTCAGTAGAATATTTCTTCTTTCTAACTTCTCAAAACAGCTTTCCTTCTCAGAAGGCTACTCACATCAACCTTCCCCTTTCAGTAACAATTACAAAGAAAAGGGAAGAAAGAACAAAAAGAAAGAAAAATTATTAAACCTGTTTCACTAACTGGCACAACTATACACAATCAGATCACTGAAATATGCCTTTCTTTCCATGCCTTCATCCCTCTACATCCCTACAGGGCAAAGCTACCTTCTGCTTTTCTTAGATCAGGCACACAGCTTTTGAAGCAAGTCTCCAGATAATCCACCCTGCCTGGGCTTTCAGCTGTACTGTGGGGTGGTCCTGTAACACATGAACAAATCCCTCTTGGCAGGAATTAACTAGAAGCATCATGTTCCCCAGAGTGAGCAGCCAGCAGCACCAGACAGCTTGGAAGTAAAAGCAACCCCAAAACATGGCTGCTGCAAACCTGAGCATCCCAGCACAGTTTCCACAGGAACTCGTCTCCAGTTGGTCCACACTACTTTTTAATGTAGGCATAATAATAAAAATCAAATCTTTTTCTGTCATTCATCTTTATGCCACCAAATAAAAAGATGTTATTATTATATTCTACTCTAATATTGCAACAGTGTAATACTGACAAGCAGCAAGAGCATCTTGAAGTGAACAATGTGAAGAACAGATCAAAGTAGTTTCGGCTACAATAACTAACCTAATTTCTGTATTTTTACAATGAGGTCTTCTACTCTTTAAGTTATCTTCTCTTTGTCCTACACAAAAATAGTAAGAAAATGGTTACAGAAGAGAAAAAGCAAAACAAACTGAAAATTTTCTCTTCATCTTGAACCAAAATAGTAAAGAATTATTAGAGAAGGGGAAAACCAAACTGGATAAAAAGACCAAAAAAGTACTACCTTTCCACCAGTAAACCCCATGAAAGATAATAAAAATTAGGCATAATAATAAAAATTTAGGCATTAGTTGTGAAAATTGCCAGCAGAAAATTTCAGGCAGCAGTGCTTTTTTAATATATTGTCATCTGAGCTTCTGTCAAATGTCCTCTGGTATTTTGTCCTCACAGCAGATCTTTTGTTCTCTTTGAAAATGTCATTAAATAGACCCTCCAACACTTGACACTTATCATAACTAATTCAATTAATAAGACAGTCATCACATCTTTTTTCAGTGCATGGAAGGCCAAGAATTCTACGACATTATGTCTAGCTTTACTTTTTCCCACCCATTAAAAAGTACCTGCTGAGTCTGTGGAGGTTTTCAGGCCAGTGGCTAAAAGCCACCTGTACACAATCCCCTATACTTGTTTCTTTTCCTCACTAGCTGTTTGTCCCTAGCAGTAGCAAGAGTGTAACACTCTAGAGTTTCACTGGAAGCTGCTAAGAAATACCTTGTGATAGAAACTTCTTGTGTTCCAGGCGCAGGAAACCAACTAAACCTCACTGATTCATCTGTTCAACTTTTATTAAACGGTTCTGGACCTGGCAGCGAATTTGTGAGCAAGAGTGACATTAATTACTGTGCTCAGGACCTGGCTGAGGCCAAGTGAAATGCTCTCCTAGTACTCAAATCCTTCTTGAAAGCTTCCCTCTTCCTTCATATGCCTTCCATGCAGGAGACGACTCAGAGGTCACTGCAAGCAGGAAGCCCAAGTACGGAGGAAGTGTGTGTAAAATCCACCGTCTCCACCACCACTGTCCATTTTCATGAATGAAAAAGGCAAAGTAGTATGGGAAGCTGGGTACTGTCACAACTGCTATATGCTGTTTGTCCTTTCCTTCCAAAGCATTGTGGATCTGTGTAAGTTTCCTGCAAAGGTAATTGTTTCTGTGTAAAACCAGCCAGGGACATGGTTTGTAATATGGTTAATTTTTAACAGCACAGCTTTGGGCTTAACTCCTTGTCTTGCATTTTTGAGAGCTGTCTGAGAAAGTTTGGAACCTTTAATAAGTGATCTCTGTGTTTAAACTGTATGGACTGGTAACTCTATGCACAGGAAAACGTGGTAACCTCCCAACTCAGCTGCACAGACCAGCACCATTTTCCATCTGTCACATAGCCTTGGTCACATCTCTTTGTCCATTTGTCCCAGGCTCCATTTGACTCATACAGAATATCTGAAATGACTGAAGGTGCTGTTAGTTTAGAGTAAGCTGAAAACTTAAAATCTGACATTTACCAATAAGGAGTGGGAGAAGTAAAAGGATGTGGGATATTCTCCCTCTTTAAGAGATCAAGTATTTCCATATGCAATAGAGTCCATGAAGGCTGGCTCCCTGTGGCTTTGCCTCTACACGGCCCCATGCACAGTGAGATGCACGCTCTGAGCAAAGCTAACCCTGAGCAATGGCTCATCCCATCGCACTCTCACATTTCTGATAACACAGGCAAGCCTTTCCTTCAGAAAGGTCACCCATTTCTGTCATTGTTCTATAACCAAATCCTTGTTCCACAAAACTGCTCAGAGCCCAGCCTGCCTGTTAAATTTAGCCCGAGCTGGCCAGGGGACTCCAACCTTACTGCAGAGACTCAGGGAGATATGGAGATAGTGTACTCCACAAAGAAAACAAACTAAAATATTCATATTGGCCTGAGAAAAATGATGTTGAACTGGCAAGAAGGGTAAACCAATGGATCTGATGATAAAACTCAGAACTGCAGTGCCAGTCAGTATTACATTCATCAGTAACAAAATAAAGCATTGTCTTGCCCAGGGAGGTTTATTTTACTTAGGCTGCTTTGAAACACAGCTTTACTTGTACTTACTGTGAACTGCATTCTGTTTATGAATAATATTAGGTCTATCTTCTGGGAAATTAAATTGTAATCTGTCTTCTGTTCCATTTCTTTAACACTTTCAGTTTACTACTGTAACTTATTTGTGATTTACTAAATTCCAATTACAGAAAGTAGGACAACATTTTGTTCCTATGCAAGACAGGAAAAGTGCAGATAACAGATTCAAATCTGCTTCAAATGACAGAGGACAAGTAGATGTCTGGGGTTTTTGAGGAGAGGTGAGATAATGAAAGGGTTTTTCCCCTGGAGGATCAAAACAAACTATTTTTCCTTTACATTATTCATGATATAAGACAGATATCATTAGAAACAAAGCTAAGTTTATGGAACATTCACTATGTTGCATATGGCTACATATGTCTTATTAATGTTGGTGAACAGAATTTGTAACCAGAAAAATTATTTACAGCCCAGTTTATTTTGGATATTGTACTTCTTTACATACATACTCATGTACTAATGGGGGCAATGCAGTCTAATCTCTCCAGCATTTATTCATACCTAGGATAAAACTGCATTCAACCTGCATATATTTATCATGACAAAGATAGCACTCAACCGTTTCATTTTCTAGCAGCAGCTTGTGTCAATTTTAACATTATACTGTCTTTGCCAACAATTCCTTGACTTTACACCTAGGGTTTTTCTTTGGTGTCTACAGCTAGTAACCACTACCACGTTACTTTCCTGTCACCACTATCCTGGAGAAAATGAAAGTAACCCTTCAGCCAGTCTCTGCAGAATGAGCAACATTTGCAAGGAAACCAACTGCGCTAATTTCTTTCAAACAGACAACAACCCGCTTTCAGTAGCTGGTATATTACTAAAAAAAAAAAAGGCAATGATCATTACATAATTGCTTTAAAATAAGTTTTAAAAGCTATGAACACTAGTAGTAGTACCAGTCCCTTGTATTAGTCCCCTGACTCTTATTTTATGCTAAAATACATATGCCTCAACATATAGGTATATATTTAAATGCAATCTACACTAGATTAAACAATTTAAGGCTCAAAAAAAAAAATTAAAGAGATGTTGAAAGTCAGCAAGGACAATTATACTCCTTTAGGCTTATGATAATCATATGACAGGGCATAAAATTTGAAGTTAGAATCCCCCCCCGAGTGGGAAACAACCCTCCATTTCATGCACATGAGTAGCATCAAGCTCAGAAATTTGTTGTGTAGTATTTTCAGAAAGACATCTAAACTCTACAGAAATATTTCATCCACCTGTGAATGCACTACTTTCCTAGGCCTTTTCACAGTTATTACTGGGATCTTCTCTTTATTATTAAAAACAAATCGTTCTTCATTGTGAAAGAGTGAACTGCTCCCCCTGCTCTCCCAAGTTCCAGTGAGTGTGACTGTCACCAAGCACTGATACATTTGTATAAGATAAAAATGTTTCATTAAAAAAAAATCCTTCACTCTATCTTCCATATTTTTTCAGGAGTGCTTTCCACATATATTAAAAAGTTACTTAAATTAGCATCTGCTATTTAAAATTTGTGCCTTTGAAAAATAACAGCAGCTGATCAGCACACAAAACCATGATATTCACATTTTTTGCATCTTTTTGGAGCACTGAAGATTGGTACACATAAACAAATAGAAATGGAATCCCTCCACATCCCACCAACATTATGAGCCACTCATTAGAAGTGGGAAAAGACTTATGATTTGGGGGTTTTCCTACAACATAAGATTTTGCAGCAAACTCCCCAGAATTAGCCAAGGAGGCTCTTTCAGGTCCCAAAACACTTATGTGCTTAACTTTAGGGGCTCTGGAAGTGAGCAGAACTACTCAGATTTACAAGTTAAACACCCACCCAGCCAGAACTGTAATCCAAGCCAGTCAGCAGTACCACTGTTAACTGTCTGGAGGAGCTGAATTTGTTCCCTCTGTCCCACAGCTTTCCCTTTCTTTTTATTTCCAGAAGCAAGATGAAAGATAAAAGGGCCTTCTGCTATTTCTACTAATCACCTGTTAGTCACAGGAGTCTGAAAGGCAAACTGACACATCGACTCATTTTTACTGTTTCCAGTATTTACAGTACTATTTCTCCAGGACTGTGAAGCAGCTGCCAGTGATTACTAGAATTTGGCATGTAGAAGCTCATGTATATGAAAAAAACCACGATCAAACAATATGCAGCTCATTAAAGAAAGTTTGTAACTCTGTTCCCTGCTCTAATACTTTGTTTTTATCTCTTGGAAATATTTACCACACCACCTGATTAGGCTGAGCAGCTTATGTATTTTGAAAATACAAATTATGCCATCAGTCACTCGTGGTATGACAGTAAACGTGCAATTATACAACTCCGCAAGCTCCCGCAGTGCACCAAGGCAGGCACAACCCAGCCCCGAGCACCAGCACAGCACAACCAGACTACCCAACCTTTACTGATCTTCGGCAAAAACTTGGGCAGTAAAACAGCCCACACTCTGAAGAACAAAGCTTGGACTGGCTCTAACACATTCACCAGAGTGATCAGAGCCATGTCTTTCCAGTCTGCATCTGCAGGCAAGGTGAGAGGCAAGCACTTGCAGAGGAAGGACTGACTGCACACTTTCCTTGATGTGTAACAATTCTACCTTAAGATTCATTTCCCAGAGTTGGACTTGTGTGCCAAGAAGCAAATGGACTTCAATCCTATGTCAAAATCCACTGTCATTCTTTCTTCTCTCTCTCCTCCAATTTTCTTTTGTGCTTTTATAGTCCTCTATGTGAGGATTCAGTCCTTCACATACGTGCAGAACTGTACATCCAGGGTGTCACCCTTGGCTTGCAGGAGTAGGATCTAACACTTTTGGACTGTGACACTGCAACAGAATTTGCCCTATGACCATCAGGACAGACAGGTAGCTTAAGAACCTTGAGAAATCTACCCTTCAGCTTTTACTCTGGTCCTCCTTTCTACCTCTCCTATCACACTTAAAGCCCCTCCCTACACAAAACTGGCAATAATATTTATAGTGAGCTAGAAGGCAGAAAAGTAAGAAATTATAGTGTATGTATGAAATTCATGCTGCTGTATTTATTTCCAGTCTCATGTATCTATCACAGCACAATTAAAACTCTCCCAATGCTAAACAGCTGGTTTCCTCTCTGTTGATGTGATACACTATCTTGATTCACACGATACTAGATTCGCCCAAGGCTGCAACTCATTCAGAAAGCTAGCACAAATGCCATGTCCCATTTAAAATCCAAATGAAGTTTTAAAAGATCAGCCTACATCTACATAAACCTCATTCCTTACTCCTTCAGAACGGAGAACATCATCTGAGCAAGACTCTCCACCCTCAGAAGCTCCAGCCAGTGGTCAGTTTAACTGGCATGACACAGGTAGCTGCAGAGGACTGCTCTCTGCATCTCCTCGTCATGCAGAAAGGAAGAAGCGATTGGTCCCACACAGATCTGCACGGCACCAGAGATCTATTTATACACCTCTAGCAGGCTGAAACTCTGCACAGAAACTGCAGCCATCTCTTCAGCTTTCAAACTGAAGAGGGGTGGATGTCTCTAATTCTGATTCCCATGGTGTTCCCTGCAAAAATGACAATCATTTTAATTTTGCGTGGGGTAGAGCTGCTGGCATGTTTTGCACGTCTTTCCCTACACCAACTTCAAGATTCTTACACCTCAAGGATTATCAGCTTTGTCACTGGGTTTTAGATTCCACATCTGCGATTTACAATATGGCCACCCTAATTAAACTGAGGGTAACACTTCCCCACTAAGTTCAATTAATCAGTAGGCAGTGCAGCTTTCTTTTTTTTTTAGCATATGACAATAATAAACCAATCAAAAAAGGTAATTTAGAGTCATACTATACCCAACTGTCATTTGTAAGACTTTACTGTATCATTAGTCAGAGCTTCTGGTGACAATATAACCCACAAGGCTGAAACTTGAGTGGCTTATACATGTCATCAAAGCCTTAAAAGATAAAAATGCCACCTTAGAAAGTGGGAGTATTTAATTTTTTATAATACTTTTGTACTAGTTCACTTAATTTAAATCAGTGACTTCTTTTCTTAAGGTATTTGTATCTGTTTGATCTTTTACAAATATCTAATTCTTTTTTTCAGATCTAATAGTGCTGAGTATTTTGAAGACAATTTGCCAGGGCTTATAAATTAGAATTCCTACAAACCTTTGGGGGTTGTGTTTGGTGAGGGGTTTTGGGGTTTTCTTGGCGGGGTATAGTGTGCTAGATTTTGTTGTTTGTTTGTTCTGCTGGGGGTTTTTTCCTCCCCTCCAAACCAGGGCACAGCATTGCAAATGCAAAATTCCAATCACCTCCCCCAGATACCAAATTCTTTTCATGAAGTGGCAGATTAGTTATGTTACTTGGTAACAGCTGTATGATGTAGTGGCTGCTACTAGGTCTCCACAAACATATGTCCACAGGCTAGAAAACAAAACCAGACAAATTCTCAGCTAATGTAGAAAAGCTAAACTCCAATGAAAACTAGCTGTGAAGGAATGCTGTAACTCAAACTCATCACAGCCAGAGCTGTGGACATTACAATGAGTTACACAGTACTGATTATTACATATCAGAACTTGATTACTGACTTTCCTAGTACTGAAAATGCTCATAAAAATGGAATGTTATAAGAACATTAAAACATTTTTTAAAGTAATTGAAATAAAATATGGACAAATCAGTTAATTTTATGACAGTTTTCCATTAGCTCATGTTGCTCTACTGCAGTTTCAATGTATTCATGGACACACATATGCATGCACACATACACACACACAATGTGGGGAAGTGGAGGAAAAGGAAGAAACAACCAAATTAACAACCAAAGAAGTAGAAATTAAAGAACAGATTCAGCAGACCAATGAAGCACATGATTGATTTCCATTATCTTCAGTAGAGCTTGACTGCAGTTGAAGTGCTTTGATGAACAAGTGTCCCCAAAACACAGTGCTCCACCACCCGGTTATCTGAGCATGGCTTTATGTGAAACAAAACACTTGAAAGCAGCTGAAGGTAAGGAAATGCTCAGGTTTAGCAAACTAGTAGGAATCCTACTAGTTAGGAAAAAAACCCATAGTGGCTTCCTAAATTTTCATCACCTCTAGCAGCTTTTGAATAATGCAATGGTCTTTCTGGCAGCTTCATAAAAGCGTATGTAATCCGCACAAGAAGTTCTACAATGTCTCAGCACTTCCTGGGGACTCAGAGCAGTAGGGTAGCCTTGCAACACAAGCAGAGATTAATCATTTTCTAATGCACAGTAATAAATAATGTATCCCCCATAGTACATAAATTAAAGCTGTCATTTCATCCCAGTTCTGTGATGACACCAGAAGCCCAAGATGGAATTTCAGCCTCGTTATGACCAGTCAGTATACACATTATTCCTAAAATTATGATCTGAGAGTTTATAATGAACTGAGGAGTTCTGAAGGCATTACCAGAAAAAGAAGGATATGTAATTACAAGCAGAAAATGAAATTATTAAGTCAGATATTGTTTGCAGAACTTGCTAAAGTAAGCAGTAAATTTCATCCCTCAAAAGCCCACTCAGCATGTTTGTAGCAAGACAAGCAAAGATCACTACTACTACCATCAAAAAACTGAAAGTTGTTCTAGTACCACAGGGCAATGCCTCCACCACAGCAAACAATAAGAAAACTACATACAGAAGTTCAGGTTTTACATTACAGAGTCCTTAAAATGCTGAATATATGTCCTCCTACAACCATACACAGCATTTCACTCAGAAGTCAAACAAGTATTGTACAGGTGCATAAAATATCAGGATAAAGTCAGTCACAGTGTTATCTCAAATCCACATTTCTATCTGACAAGGAAGCTACTGAGCAAAACAAAATACTCATGATGAGAAGATTTAGCCTTCTGATGAAAAAAAAAAAGAAGTATATATGTACACATACACACACAGTGTAAAGGATCTCAAAATTTTCATTAATAACATGGTCCTAATATTTCTCCTGCAGATAATTTCAAGAAATCTTATGAAGACTTAAAGGACATTTTACAAGTCTAACAACAAGCATTTTAATGCAAATAAGGTTTGAAGTATGAAGACTGAGAGCCAAAATAATCATCTATATAGAGTTAACTGTTATACTTGCCCTGACTTTTGCTACCAATTCCCATGATTTTTAGCAAATCCCACAAGATTTCAAGGATGTCTGGAGCCAGCTTTCTTTCAGAGACAAGAAGAAAATAACTTTCTGACCATCTTACACAAACAAGGCATGAAATTTCACAGGATCATTCACGGCCTGGAGTGGTTCCACGTTCTGAACTTCTTTGCATGCTATTATTCACAGATTTATCTTATCCCCCCTCCCTCCCACCACATTCTTGATAATGTGAGACTCATAAATCATGCTCCCTGTCTCTTGCTCTCTCTCCCCACCCCACTTCACTTAGGTTTCTAGCTTAGAGAGCTGTAAAAAAAAAAGTAAAGGAAGGGAAATGTGAAGATTATGAAAAAAGTCAAATGAATTGGTGCAGAAAGTTGATTTTTAAAATGTTTAGCTTAGAGTAACAGGTTTTGAATATCTGATGCTTCCCCACAAGTCACTGTATTATTTGTAAATTCCAACTCTTCCCACTTTCCATTTCTATAACAGTGAAGTGCTCAAACCTGAATACCTGAACTTATATTTTCTATACTCATATTTGAGCACCTTAATAACAATTTTCTCATATTCAAGGAGCCACTCACCCAGAGAAGCCCACTAATTTTTTCTGTTCTCTTCTAATCTCTCTGATAACCAGCAAAATTTTAAATCTGCATATAAATATTTATGTGCCTGTATCTGCACTTAAAGACACGTTTTCCACAAACCTATTTTCTCCCTTTTTGCCTTCCCTGACTATTCACACAAACCAAAAAAAAGTACCAAAAACCATGAGAAAAGGACAAGGAAAGCAAGACAATTGTCTAAAGCTCCTTGCCTCCATGCTTTCTCCACAAGAAGCATATCATCACCTCTAAATAGCAACCTGAAACCTACTCAAGAGACTTACGTAAGTTGTGAGTCAAGAACTAAAGCAGTGAGTGTCAAAACATTCAAAGGCACAGTACCCTCTGCTCCTAGTAGTAAAGGAGTAACTGCTGAGAATATGTAAAGATGATCATTGCACTGGAGAAAAATAGCAGTAAAAACTTGTCAGAGATCAACAGAATCACAGAATGGTTTGTGTTGGAAGGGACATTTAAAGAGCTATTCCAAAACCTTCCTTGCCATGTGCAGAGACATCTTCCCTGGATTATGTTGCTGAAAACCAACCATTCAAAAATCAGCCACACAAACTGAGCTACAGGCTTCAGCAACAGTAGTACACTGCTAGAAACCCTTCGACCTGGTGTGATCTTGGAGGCTTTATTATGTCTCAAAGGACAATATAAGCTCCCACAAAAGTGTTAACATAATGCCCAAAGCATGCCTCCATCTGCCTTTTACTGGGGACTTGGAGAAAGAGACGGTTTTCTATGGAATCTCTTTGTTACAGTGCTCATGCAATATTGCTCACAAGGAACGGCAATCCAACACAGGGACTAAACGGTGACCCTGTAAATAAATGTCAGCTGCAAAATCAAATACTCCTGAACCAACACTTCTATATTGACAGCATAAACAAAATACAGAGAAGAGAAATAATTCCCCAATGAAAAAGAAAGAAGGAAAAAAACCTAGAGGCAATGTGGGATGGAAGGGCACATGGCACACTTAGGTCACTATAACTCCAACTGATGCAGGCTCTTCCCATTCTCATCACCATACCCCATCTGTACCTAAGTATATATGGAAGGGTTACCTATCATGTTCTCTTTCTTCATGCAAACATCATTTTCACTCTCATGTATGGACTATATAACTTATTAATTCAGAAATTAATCTAAAATTATGCTTATATAATACATACCATATTAATTTAAACTCTAACTGCACCAGTCATACAAAGAAATGCAATAACTGTTGTTCAGAATGCTTTTCTCTTATCTGAATGCTTTGCTCCTATCCTATCTCCTATCTCATAATCTGAGAATTATGTTACACTTGCAATCTAAATTTAAAGACATTTATAAAAAAATTGTAAAAGCTGAGTACTAGCCTATTAACTGGTCTTCTTTCCCTCATTGTTAGATCAACACACAACACAAGACAAATGGCTGAGGATTCAGAAGCAAGGGAAATTTCAGTGCTTGCAATCCAGGGAGAGAAGCAGGACTGCAGAACTGTGTAATTACAAGAAGAAAGAAGAAGAGAATAGAAAGAGTCCCTATTTCTGACACCAGCACCTGTCAGAATCAACTGTGTGGTGAGGACTTCCCTACTGACACTGTACCCAGAGATGTGGATTTTTCATGACACAGAATTTCAATATGCCTCTTGGAAAAAGGAAGGAGAAGGAGGATTGAAGGGGTTTTTCACAATGTTTTAAAATTATGTAACTCCACTAACTGAAAAAGACTTGTTGCCATTAACTTACTGCATTGTTGCAATACAGGTATTAAGAATCCAAAAGCAGAAGCTCTTGCTGCTTATCTGACCATTGGTGCTGATTTGTTCCTGACAAAATGTAGGACAAATGAACATACTGCTAATGCATACTGTGTTAATTATTCTGCAGTGCCATATAGTAACCCTGAAGGAAGTTCAAAGGAGTTGTGACAGATATGGATGGAAGCAGTAGCATATATAGTTTAAATTTGCATTCAGTCATTTGCAGCTATAACATGGGAGAACTGAGCTGCGAGGCTGCACTGCTGCCTACATGATCACATATTATGCTACCAGATTAAATACTCCTGTGAGATAAAACACTCTAGAGGGCTGAAGTTCAGAAAATTGATTTCAACCCTGTTTTGTAAACCTCAGTACAGCTCCAACTCTCTGTTATTGATACCAATTCAATGGACCACATTTACATTGCAAATCCACGCCAGGCTTAAAGAGTCAACCAGTTAGCGCACAGCACTGAGAGCAACCGAGGGACTGCAAACACTTACAGACAGCATGTTGCCACAACAAAGCTTTAATTTAGAGGAAAAAATACTGGCCCTCTGGAGTTGTAAGAACCACCCAGAGATAGGAACTGGGAGTACACAAATAAGCAGAAGCAATTCTGTGGGCCTACACAAAGTGATTTCCAAACCTCATCCTCCCACATCTTTACCAAAAAGCAGCTGGGTGAGCTGAGCAGCAGCAGCCAGTTGCTGTCTGGGACCCCTACAGAGCCCTGAAACTGGGCAAAACCCTGCTACCTGCTCAACCCAGCTACCCAGGACTTCCATGCCCGGCCTACAGCCCAGGGGACATCATGTTGACCCCCAAAATGCCCAATGCAGCTTGTCACCCACTCACCCACGGACCCTCTACATCCTTTGTCCCTGGAAAAACACAAGAGATGCTGCCTCACCCCATGGCACCTTTGGCTCCCACAAGCCCACAGCAAGTTGTGGTTGCAGTACAAGAGGGGTTTGATGCTGAGCCTCTCTGAACTCAGCAGATCCCAAAGCAAACTCCACCTGTCAGGGAAAACCCAGGGTCAAACCATGGCAGCTCACACTCGCTGAGCTGACACAATGCACTCCTGAACACATACACAACTAAACATATCAATGGCACATATAAGTTCTCAGTAAAAACAGATCTGTATCCATTTACAACATACAGCCTTATGTCTTGATGCTGAAATCTGTTACCTCCCCCACGCTCCCTGAAATAAATATATAAACAAAATTTCCGTTGGCTTTTTTCAATCATTAATCACATTACACGAATAAATATTCTGACAGTGACATTGTTTAAACAACCTCTTCTCCACCCAAAATCCACTGGCAAAATCCACATGTAAGCTGGCCATCACAAAACCCTGCTTTTGAATGCTAACTGAAATCCACTTCCCCCAGCCAGCACAGTAAAGAGCTACTCTTTGAGAGGGGGAGTGCAGAAAAGAAATGAGAGAGGGGCCTTTGAGAGGAAATAAAAATAGGATCCCTTGATCCCACCATGACATGGCCCAGACATTCTCCCTGTGGGGAAGACAATGTTTCTTACCGCAGTAAGAGTTTTTATAACATTTTCTTCTCTTTTTTTTTCCCCTGTGCAACTTGCTTCCTGAAGCTTCCTTGCTTTATATAAAAGACATGACTTTTGGCAACCCAGCTCTGCTGCTTTGAGAAATTCTTTGGCAAGCACCCTACGTGCTGACTGCATTAAGCACATCAGTTCATTTATTTATTTATTTATTTAGGCAGAAGTCAGAAGGAGCAAGTCATACAATTAATGCACAGCACAGTATCACTTCATCCAGAAAAAATGGGAGAGGAGCTGGGGAAGGAGGAGCTGGAGTTTCTCCTTTTGAGAAACCTCATCAATGGAGCAAAAATGGTTCTCCAACCTCCAAGTGTTGTTGCTGTTCTGGAGCATAGCACTGATTCTCAGATCTCAAGGCATTTAGGGAACATCAATTAATTAATTAATTAAGACTGGATTCCACATCAAAGGCAGGTATCATTACACATCTATTTTGCACATGGGTAAAACGAGCCGCAAAGTGAACCTAAGCCTGTCCAGAGGCAGGAAGCACTGCCTCACTCCTGCTGAGGGGAAACTGTCCTGCAGTGCCAAGCAGGAGGGCTCAGCACTGGCCACCTGCAGACCCACACTTCTCCCCTCACACCTCGAGGGAAAACAGAAAACTGAGAGATATTTCGACACGCCACCATCTTCCCAAGGGCGCAGCCTGTGTCTGTGAGGCACAAGAACCCCTGTCCATAAGCACTGATTTCCTTTGCTCCACATTGTGTGCCCATGACACCTCAGCACTATTAGCAGCGGGTCAGGGACAGCACCATGTATATAACCATGGGCATGGGCTTGGAAAAACAAAATCTCTGAGGGTCAAGGACTCCAATGAGCAATGCCTATCTCCTAGTCAGACACCACATGCTGAGCAGGAGGGTCCCACATTCATGGTTTGGAGTTATGGACTGCATTAGTTTAGGCTTACAAGAGAACGAGATGCTTCTCAGAAACAGCGGAACATTTTTGCTTGTGATCACCATTAGCCATGTTTATTTACATCAGGGACCAACAAAGCTTGGCAACACACTGCCAGGGACACCCAGCAACAGCAAATTCACAAAACCATTAAGTTTTCAAGCTAACAGGAAGGAGAGATGGGAACTGGAGAGGACATGATACACCTGCCCAGACACAGAAGCTGGCCATTCCACAGGTTTGGAAAGGTAAAGCTCCTGTACTTACCACATACCCGCTGTTATTTTCAAGCTAAACTGCTAACAGCAAAGGCCCCAGTCTGTCCAAGGCATTGTTTAGCACACACACCAGAAGAAATGCTGAAACATGGTCTGGTGCTTTCCATAGGAAGGAGCTACCAAGTCTCTAACCCTGCAGATTGGGTACTGAAAGGACGTTTTTCCATCTCAGAGTGCTGAAATGGGACAAGAGAGTCTGCTTGATCAGGTGGTGGTGCTTCAAAGGCTATGTCCATGGGCACAGATGAATCACTTAGCCTTTGCACTAGTTTTAAGCAGCTTGGTCTAAAAAAAGTGGTACCTGTGTAACACTGAAAAGTGTTTTCTACACACAAGTCTAAAAGAGACAGACATTTCTTATCTGTTGCATGCACCCTGATGTAAAAAAGAGGTCTAACTTTGTTCCTAGAAAAGAAAATCTGGCACAGCAATCTAAACCTGCCTGGTGTTTGCTAGAAGAATGAGGACAACTGTTTTTCTTTTAAATAAAAAGTCTTGCATTACCCACCCTTCCTGTTCTAAAACTTCTTCCAAGAACTTCTCTCCTTCATTTCTAGGCCAATTTTTATGATATCCAAGTAGTTATCACAACAGCATTATAAAAGCACAACTCTTCAAGGTTTATTCAGGGCAAACAGACCTCAACCAGACTGCCAGGTTTGGCAGGAGTTTGGCATGACCAAGGGCTCAGTACAGTAAGATACAGAACTCAGCATCAGTTAAACTGTGCAGCAACCTCTGCCAATCATCTGTCCTCAGTGAAACATGCACCAGGCTCTCCTTTGAAAAAGATTCTGGGATCTCAGCACTGGAAAGGGCCAAATGCACACAAACCTGTCCACAAAGACATCACTTGGAAAATTCTCCTCAACTGAAGCAAGGAAATACCAAGCCTTCAGTAGCACTCAGTCACTCTCTTTAAATGCACTAGCACTTTAAATGGGGATTTCAAGCTTGGTGAAATGAGTTACCAGTGCCCACACAGGATACACACCTTGGTCTACAAGCTGGCTCTGAAAGTATAGGCCAAAAGCAAGCAAGGGAAACCTCAGCACAAGTGGTTTCAAGCAATGGCCTCATTAGCTCAATACACAGGCTTAAAAGTGCACACAAAATTTGAAGTCAAGGGGTTTTGGATCTGTGTGCATATACTACATATCAAAATACAAAGATGCACATGTTGTCTCAATGCAAAATTTTACACCAAAACATTAATAAACACAGATGTGTTTAAACAGGAAACAAAAAAATATTCACTACCAAACACATCTGTGACAGCAACTTCGAGGAACTATCATATTTTAGCACAGACTGGCAATCTCACTAGCCTGAGGTGCACAGTACAGAGATGCTATGAAAGAAACAATTACACAGCTTAAAACTTACGTACAAATATTTTACTTGAGGGGAAGGAAAAGATTATGACAGAGAGAAAAGACTTGGAGGTACAGGGTAGGAAAAGGACACAACACACAAGACAGGGACAAGACTGGGTTGATTTTAGCTCAACACTTGCCAAGTGAAAAAGCAAACATGAGTCATAGTAAAGGTAACTCAAAGTGTAATGTGACTGCAATGGAGAGCTGAGCAGACCACACTGCATGAGTCAGCAGCACAGATAAAAACGGTGATAAGAAGCAGCAGATGGGACATGTCTTTACTAAAACAACCCTGCAGGACACAGGCCTCCTTTGCTCTAATGAAACGGCCCTGCCAAGCTGCCACACGCAGGCTCGTACTCTTGCGATCCTGTGAATCAAAGAACGCCACGCATGGTTAGAAAAGCAGCAGGCAAACAGCTGCCGACAGATCCTCACGCAAAAAAAAAAAAAAAAAAAAAAAAAAAAAAAAGAAAGCACAGAAAGCAAAGCAACAGCACCGCCCCAGCATTCACACACCCTGACGAGCGCCTGGGACACCACCCTCCAAAGCACTCAGGCGGCGGGGTGGGGAGGAAGAGGAGAGGGGGAGGAAGAGAAGAGGGGAAGGAAGCTGTCGCTGGGATCATGGCATTCAAGCTGGCCGGCAGCCAGCTCTGCCGTTCCTGCTAGTCAGACTTGGCTTTCCTGGTGGGTGCCGAGGGCCGGCGGCTGCAGGATCCCCCCGGCCCCGCTCTGGCTCCCCTGCAAGCACCTGCAGGGCCCGGAGGCAGCTGCAGCTGGACGGCTCGTACGTGTTCAAGGAGCCGAAAGGGCAGCTGGGGCTACTTGTAGCTTAGGTGGCTTTGCAAAACTCGGGTTTAAAGCTCAATCGTTTCTTTCTTCAGGGTTGCATACCCTGTTTTGCTGCATGAGCAGAACATTTAGCCCCACGTTCTTGGATAACAGAAGTCATACAGTCATAAGCAAGGCCACATTTCCTGCAAAATGCAGATGCTGCCCTGGCCACATAAACAACCTGCAATGGTGGTTCCTCACTGTCAGGATCCCTCCACTTCTGAACCTGGTCAGGAAAGATGAAGGTCCTCTGTCACAAGCTCAAATGAGGATAGAGACATAAGGCAAATCTCAAATCATCTCACTTCTTGAATGAGATAAAATTATACCCTGCCTGTAAGGGGCAAGATGGAAAGTAAAATGCTCTATTTTTAGACACAAGATCCTGCTTCATCAGGTTCATCTAATTTCTAAGAAACCAACTTTGGCAAAGGTCTGCAGCTGAAAGGGATGAAACATGACTTGTTTAGTTTTCTTTCAGTGCAGCTCATAGCACGACTAGCATAAATCTAAGGAAATATGCTTTAGCCACATTGACACACCAGCTGTTTTATTTGGGACAGTCCCTATATTTTAGCAATATATATATAGAGAGAGAGAGAGAAATAGAGTTTGTTTTCCCCAATCTGTCCTGCCAAAATAAGCATGTTACGTCCAAGCATTTCAATGGAGTTAGAAGGTGTGCCTATTCCCCCTGCTCCAAACATCCTTATTGATAGATTGCAAAATTTGACAGGTATGCCAAGGAAGAGCAGTTGCTGAGCCTAACACACGGCACAGCAACAGATCTGTTGTAACAGATTACAGGCAGAGAGAGACAGGAAAGTGTTGTACTTTTCTTCTTTACGCAAGTCCTTGCTTTCATATGTAGCTTTTTGGAGATAACAACAGCAAGGGCTTGTCTAAAATAAAGCTGGACTGAGAGCCAAGGCTCATTGCAGCCTCACAGATAGCAGAGCTTGACTCTTCACTTTGGTTATGCACTTTTCTAACCCAAGTGTGTATATTCCAAGAAGTAGAGGAACTGCTCCCCTACAGTCATCAGGAACATTAGTGAAGGGGGAGGGTGGTCAGCCTGTATGAAAAACAGTAAACTTAGTTTTCTTTTCTTGTCAGTTTAAATCTTATCGTAGAGGCTTCATTAGCTGATATTTTCTGGCCTTCGTGCAGTGGAGCTCCTTTTGTTACTCACTCACAGAAGGTCCCTGTCAGCTGCCTGCAGTTAAGTGTCTGCCCTCCTGGAATCCACCCTGCCCTGCCCACCATTCGCAGGCTGTAGCAGCCAGTGAATCAGTCTGCAACCACAAATTGCTGTGTTGGCCTTCCCCTTGTAAGTCTACAAACAAACATACTCCTGATTATAGATCCACTAGCAAGCTGTTAAAACAAAACAAAACAAAAAAAAAATGCACTGGATTCATGGAAGCTGATGCACAATTTTTCCCCTAGTCTAATCTTTCCACTACCCCTTGAAGGATTTTGGCCATGCAGAAACACCCTCATGCCCACACTTACTGATCTTCTTTCAACTCATTATGCAAGTGCTTCTATTTCTTCTGCAGATGATTCCTGAAATCACTGTGCAATTTACATGTGGACATACAGTGTCGACTGACCTGAACACAATTAGTGACAAACTGTGATCAGAACTCAGATGCAGACTCAGTGAGGACTCCTTTGACCTCAGCCTGGAGACAGTGCTGCACCTCCATACCTCCCACCACAGGGCTCTCAGGGCCCCAGTGCAGAAACTGCTAAACAGTGACAAATGGATGACAAATCGTGCCTGATAGCTCTGCAAAAAGGTTCCTCATTTCCCAGCCATAGCCCCTGTCAGTACACACACTTCTGAGCATCACCTTTCAAAAGGATCCATCAGATGCACTCATTCATCCCTCTAAGCTGAGCTCCAAGACACAGGCAAGGGTAGCACCCTGCATCAGAGGCAGCTGAGGAAAAGCATCAAGCTAGGAGAGGAGAAGGGAAGGGTACAAGTGAGGGGCCACAAAGCTTACAATGCTAAGAGTTAACCAGCACAGTACATGCCAGGAGCAGCAATTTCTTCCCAGGTATGAACTCTGACCAGGAGCAGTGCTGGGAAGACTCCACAGCCAAAGTCATGGCTAAGGGAGATGGAAGAGGGACAATCACTCAATACTCCACCCATGCCCATCTCTGAAGATTTATCTCAGCACCACATCATTGATTCCTTCCCCAGTTTCCAAGAACTGGCTTTTCTATATACACTAGAGAAAGAAAATTAGTTTTTCCAGTATCTTTCCTTCCAGCTTGTGTTTGCAAAGCTCTCAGAGAAGAAAACTGCCAGACTCCCCAAGTGATCAGTGTTATCACACTTGATCTGTATGTGCCTTGAGCTTGCTGCTGCCCCTGGGACCAACAGCCATCACTGCCTTTTCCTGGAAGAGATTATGTAGCGTATCAGAAAACAAAATTACTATCTTTATTCCTAAAATCTCTCAACAGTCCTCAGTCTCAGTTCCTCATTTACAGCTGGATGAATCCAAAAGACAAGAGTCACTTTTGCAAGATCCAAGAATGTGACTGGGAACAGTAAAGCCTCAAGCTCTGTTCCTCTCCTCAGTCTGCTACACAACCCTCTTCTCCCCTTCTGGGCACAGTGGTGATGGGTCACCACCTTCTTCACCTATTAGCATACAGACTAATATATATAAGTGATTTCTTTCTCTTATGCACTTACATATGTAAATTAAAACATATTCTAAACTAGGTTATGACAATGTGTATTACATTTAAATGTTGTATCTATCAAATCTGTTCAAATTCAGGGTTGTTGGTTGAGCAACATTTAGAGAAGGTTGTGTTTCCTGCTGAATTCACAAAAAAAATCATACCTCAAAACTGCTATCAGTTAACGACTACACTTCTTAAACCAGGCCTGCCAGACAGCCTACAGCAGCAGTGTCTTCTGCCAGGCCAGAGAGGGTATCTGTCATGTCAGTGTATTTAGCAGGCTGAGTTATATAGCTGGTTCAATCAAAAGAAACTGGAAGTTGTAGATATAAGGAAATAGGAGTTAAAATATTTTCTTAACAGAAGTGATATGCAAGAGTTCAAGATCTATGATTCACAAAACTTTTATCTAAGATACTGTGACCAAAAAACCAAATTTGACTTAATAACTAGAATTAACAGCTCCTTTTAAAAATTACTTAATTTTAATGCTAAACAAGTTGTATTTTTTTCCCTTCCCCCCTCCTATTTTTCAGATCCTATTTTAAGGAAGCATTTAGTTGGATGACAGAAATGTTTCAGAATGTCCTTTTTGGGCATTTTTGCTGAACGTTTATTTTAATGTGTATATAGCCTGATACAAGTCACATGAAAAAAAAATCTAATCTAGTCAGCAGCAAACAGAGAGCACACCACTGATTTAAAAAAAAATAGAAAAATTAGAGGCCCATAGAAATCTATGTTGCAGCAGATTAGTGGTAGAACATCTGTAGAAATACAATGTAGTACAAGTTTAAAAAAAGACATATGAAATTATTTCAAAGTACTGAAAGCATTCTCTTCTTAAAGGACTATAACTAAAAAGAGCAAATGCAAAGCAAGATTTAGAAGCTGGTGATTTCTGTAAAGTTCTCCTGATTGCTGATTTTAGTCACAGTTGAAATTGGCAATTTAAATCCCCTGAAGAACCTCCACAGGAAAAGCAGTGCTGATTTATTTCTTACGAGATGGGACACTCAAGATCATGAAGAACGTTAGTTTTCTGATGTAAAGCAGATACACTGAGACAGAGACAAGTGCACACTACTATTCCATATTTAAAAAGGCAAGAGACTAAAATATAGGCACGTATGTGCACGTGTGAATACGTCTCCTCATTTTGTTATCACACTCGATCAGGACACAGACCTGCATAGCAGCAGACTAGGAAGAAGAAGCTCTTGCAAAGAGTAATGAGCAGCAATTCTTGAGTGCTTAGGCCAACTCTTCCAGGTGCAGGAGCACCAGGAGTGGCTCAGCAGCAGGTCTCCTGGCCTGCACACAGCACTGTGAGGCCAGAGCTGCAGGGCCAGGGACGCGAGCGCACGGTGATGTCTGACTGCTCGGGGTTAGTGCGGATACTGCCAGGATTACCATAAGCCTTGCTAAATCCGTGCTGGGCACACGGTGACTCTGCACCATCCTCTGCCAGGATGCTCCTAGGCCCAGGATGAGGGTGACAAAACATCCCTCAGGACTGTCAAGCCAGAAGCTGCACCGAGTAGGACACAAGGAACCTGGCTGCTCTCATCTGGATGCAAACTGGCCCTCCCAACTCAGGGAACTCTCCTAAGGATGTCCTGTAGCAACTCCATCGCCCAGCTTGTTCTCATGCATCGTAGCACCACATGAGACCTCACCTTCCCTGTCACGCATAGCGACAAGAACAGGGGAAACTGTGTTTCAAAAAGAAAAGTACATTTTTGTTCTATAGCAGAAATGGAGTTGAAATACTTCAGGGGACCTGAAGAACTTTCAAAGTCATAGAAGGGATCCTCCAGTGAAGAAAAAAGGGAGGAAAGTATCCATTGGGACACCACGAGGCATTTCTCAAGGCACTTAATTTAACAAGACAAGGGAGAGTAACTCGTGTATAGATAGCAATGAGGTAATGAAGCTCAGTTCTTTTCGGCCTGCTTCTTACTCCACAGAAAAGAAGCACCTAAGTGGACAGACAAGAAGATTGAAAACGCAACATCTTGCTCCAGTTTAGCTCCCGTGCCTCAGAGTACCGCTGCTTTACTATGGCCATGCTATGTACAATCAATAACAGGTACTGATAGCGTTTGCACAATATTTCAATAAGCAAAGTCAACCAACATCGCTTCCTCTATTTCTGTATAGAGTAAGATATTTACAGGAACAGCCTTTTGAAATGCTCCAGTAAAATTAGCTTGCTCAGATTTTTTTTTTAAACTAGAACAGAGAGCAGAAGGGTATCATCATCATTGGGTTTTGTGCATAAATCAGCTGTCTATTTACCACTGGTATGTTGCAATAATGAATTGCCACTATCTCTTGAGTTATTTACTGGGTTATTAGATTACCTAATTACCTAAGTTCACAGAATTAAATAAATAAATAGATAAATAAAATTTCTTCATTATTTCCTGGGAAACGACCTTCAGAAGTATTTATTCCACCTCCTTTCCCAAAGCAATGCCCAAAATATTCCCGTAGGAGGTTTGTCTGTTTTATAAAAACCTCTAGTGATGATGCTTCCACAGCTTTCTCAAAGGCAAATAACTGCAGGACTAAAATACCCTTATGATTTCAAAGCTTTCTTAAATGTCTACCTAAGTCTTGCCACCTTCATTTTGAGCCCATTTCTTTTAGACCTGACCCCAAGCAGTCAGGCAGTACAGTTTATTCCCCTCCTCCCCATAGGAACCTTCCACATACTTGAACACTACTATCCTGTCTGTTACTAGCCTTGTCCCCTGTAGACTAAACAATCCTCATTCTTTCCTCTTCTTTCCCAGGTTGTTTTCCAAATCTTTCATCATGTTTCCTGCCTTCTGCTTGGACACCACCCAGCTGGCTCTTGACTGTGTTGTGCCCCAAACTAGATGTTAAGCTGTTTCAAACACTGAATGGAATGGAGGGGTTATTTCATGCCTTTTCTTTACACACCCTAAAACAGTGCTTTTTTGAGGACTGGGGATGGATGGATGGATGGATGGATGGATGGATGGATGGATGGATGGATGGATGGATGGATGGGGAACCCTTGTTGCTTGTATGACTGTATGACACCTATGGTCTCATGTCTGCGACCCCTTTCCCTCTCAGATGTGCTGTCCTGCGCACACAGACTAGGGCAGGGAGGATTTGAGCTGGGACACTTCCCTACAGGCACGGTCACGAGCTCCAGGGTCAGAACTGAAGCGGGCAGGGGATCAAAAGAAAAGCTGCCCACTCAGCAGAGTGGTAGCCCAGGTGCCAGGAGAGAGGAGAGACGGACATGTCACAGGCTGGTCTTCTCTGCTGGTCTGGGAACCAGCTGTGATTTTTTACCACCCTATTCAACCAAACTAGGCCAAACTACTACTCCAACACAGCTCACAGACCTTCTTCTGTAGAACCACTACTGAGTCAGCCCCATTCTGTCTCATGCAACTGGATGTTTCTATCTCTCTGCAGCATTTCTGTGTTTGTATCCTGGCTGTTTTTTCTCAGACTATTATTCCTGTTAGCCAGGGCAGCTTAAAACTTTAATCCTGCCTTACAAGAAGCCTGCAGCCCCCCTTTACACTTCTTATCCTATGTAAAATTACCAACTGCTCTCTCTGCTCCATCAATCATTTCAATAATGAAAACAGTGAGTATTACCAAAGCCAGGACAGACCCCTGGGGAATCTCACTCACTCCAGTCTTGCTAGTTTAACAGCAAACCATGAATAACTACTTTGACTAATGCCTGGTGAAATGCTGTGCACCCACATTACAGACCAGCTAACTAGACATCCAGCCTGCCTCAAAGAAAGCTGTGTTAGAAAGCAGCCAGAGTCCCCCATTAAAGAGGGAGTAATTTCAGTCAGACAGAGGGGTCCAATTACACTGTCATAGGCACTGCTGGAAAGTCTTTGCTAAACACTGCCATAAAAATGTAATGCATGCTGATAGGAGAAAAACGAGGGTTGATAACCAAGCTTAGGATGACAGGAAGAACTTCAGCAGAACTGAGACAGCAGGAGCTTCACTTTGCTTCCGGCAAAAGAGAGACTTGGAACAAGCAAACTGAAACACAATATAAAAATTACAGGAATTTTGTGCCTTCCATCAACTGCTGCCGACTTAGCAGTTAAAGAAGATACTATCACACAGGTGTGGTTTTGTTTGGCTTTTTTTAGTAAAACCAAAATGTTTTCTTAGCTCTTCCAGATGTTTTTCCAAATTGCCTTCTTTACTGCTCCCTAACAGCCTATTCTGCTCAAGGATCGCAAACAAACCAGACACATAGCAAAGCCTATGTTTCCCAAAACCCTGATAAATGCTTTGATCAACCACTGAAAACATGCCCAGCTCCATGCCACCACTAGGAGAACCAAGTGGTAGTGGCTGGTGCCTGAAACAGGGAGAAAGGGTAAGTTCCATGGAAAGTGAAAGGTGAGGCAGCTTTCCAACATTGGCTCCCTCTGCTTGCCAAAATAGCAATGCCCAGCCCACGCCTCACTCCTACTTCTGTGGAAGATGCACTTGCTTCCCAGGAGAGTTTACTCTCGCAATGCAGATGTGCTTCACTGAGGCAATCGCTCTCTGTTGCATAACAGAACACAGAATTAAACAGTCTGTGTGCTGTTCGGTGCGTGTTTAAAATGTACACCACGAGTTACTGTGGAGTTCAGAGATGGTGCCAAGAGCGTTAACACAATGATTTTAGCAGAGAAGAATACATCATATCCTCCCTACTCCCACAGCTTACTTGAGTCGTAATTTTGCAAAATCCTTTTGTACTTGTCAATAAAATACAAAGTCACACATGTGTGTGACTTCTGTTTGATCTTTGGTGACTGTCATCACCCTGGGACCTAACACACCTGCACCAGTGCAAGGCACAGGGCGGCTCTGGGAAGAACCTGGCAGGTGACTGCACAGAGGTGCTCAAAGCTGAACCCTTCACCCCATGTCCTACAAAAGAGGGATTAAAAAAATAAAGAAATAAAATCACAAGCAGAACCCAGAACCAATCATTTCCATTCCCCCCTGTGAACAAGGAGGAACAACACTGCAGATGCTTCTATACTTTGAATAAGACTATACATACATTTATATTCTTCTCTGTTTCCAGGAGTTGCACAATGCCATTCCTCTTCAGAGGAATACAGGTCTTTTGTAAAGTATATTATGCATAACCTAGTTTTCCACAGCAGAAAACTCACCAAGGGAATACTGTTTGCTCATACCAGAAATGTATCCCAAAATTACAGTAATTTATAGCCTCATTTTCATTGACAAAAGAAATAATACCATTCTCTTCTGACAAATATCAGTACACTGAAAAGTAATGAATAAATGTCTATAAACAGGTATCAAATAAAGCAACTGTCAATCACTGCAACAAAACTTTAATTAAATCATATTGTAAGCAAAGAAAAAAAGAAAAAACAAGCTATATAATCTGAAATCAAAATAAAAATCTGTCTGTCATGCCAAAGCACAATTCAGAGCAGTAAAATACCATAACCTGTCAAGTGTTCGGTCATCTAATTGTTCTTTGTAAAGTTCCAAGTTTACAAAGCAAAGACAAACATCCAGATTCAGCAAAGTACTTTGGCATGTGTCAAAGTACATCTGTATTTTAGAAACATATTTTATGTGACTGAGTTTAAAACTCTGAAACTGTTCATATACACTTCTACCGTGACTTTTTTTTTAAGAGACAGAAAGTGATCTGCACTGTTCACATTTTAGTATTACAAATCAAATCAGCATTCAGCTTCAGCTGAATACATATTTCTGGAGACACATCAGAAAGAAACCTGAGGATTAGCCCTAGCACAAAAGAATGAGGGAGTTGCTTGCTGTCATCCTGCCAATTTTCCAGAACAGAAGAGTTAGCAAATGAGGCATAAAGGGATGTGAGCAAAGAAACTCATACCTGCAAAAAAATGCAGAAATATCAGGTGTGCAAAAAAATGATAGTAAGTAGTATCAGGCCAAATCACAAGGACTAATGACCAGCTGAAAGTCCTTCTGGTCTCAGCTGGAAGTACTTAACACCCTTAAGGCTAGTTAAACTTATAAGCTATCCTAAATTGATGCTACAAATTAAATTTGCATATTCAGCGCTAAACTTTTTATGGCTCTGACCTTCTCTTGGAATCAGTGTAAGGCAGCACTAACTGAACCTCTAGTGACATTAAAGAAAATCTTTCTGAGTGCCTCCCTATCTGTTACTGTAAAATTAATACAGTCCTCTCTCTTTTATTTTTTATAGTGATAGTGGTGGCAACATCAAAAACATCTATGCTATTGCTGTTGGGGAAAACCCAAAAAGTTCCCATTTTGGGCTCTGAAAAATCTCTCATTAATGCAGCTGGATGGCTTTCTGAGTACAAAGACAAAGGGGGGGCACTGCTGAAGTGCGTGGGTGCACACACACGTGCAGGGCAAGTGCCGAAGAAAGAGGAGCGCACTCGACAGCGCACATCTCTGAACAGGAATGCAGCAACCAGCCCCAGCTGGGGCAGGGGGACAGGCATGTTGTGGTAGGGTTTGAGTCAGCTGCACACTTCCATGTCTGCCACAGTGGGCTGACAGGTTTCATTTGGCAAAGACTACTTCTAGGGGAGGGGGAAAGCCAAGGTGGGGATGAGGAGCTTCACACTTGCCTGGGGACACCTTGTAAGTGACTATAATTATTCTGATACATAGGATTTAAAATTTTTAAAAAATTAATTAATTAATTAACTGAAGAAAAAAGGTTTAACTTACTGAATAAGACACCACTCTAAGAGGTTTCCCCACTTTCCCTGCTGTAAAGCACTTCAGAAAAATTCAGCCACTCAGCTACTGCTTTTCTTGACCTTTTCACTGAAAGAGAGCAGAGTAAAAACAGGAAAGAGCTAAAATGATATGCATTAAAGATGCTTCATGTTAGGAAAGTCTTTTATGTCAATGTTGCAAATTCACTCTGTATCAGATTTGCCAATACACTGCTTGCTAAAGGCTATCTATTAAGAGCAGCAGCAGTCAAAGCAGGCGTGTTGCCTCTCAGCTGTTGCAGCAACACCGTACACACCATATGATGCAGCTATGTAGTATTTGCATCTGGTGCTGGTTTTCCACACCCAAAAGTTCACTTCATGTCTTTTGATTAATTTATAATGCCCTGAGCCCCAGGCAGATTTGCTATGCTGATTTCCTTTTCTTAACAATAATAGAAATAAACATGGAAATAAATCTATTGTCTGAGGAACCCTTCCACTAATTATTTTCTTTGATGGTTTGGTTGATTTACTATGGTGAGGAATCAAGAGTGAAATGGATCCTAGCTTAATACTGAGTGTGGTTAATCTTCCCTTTGCATAATGCTGGTACACTATGGCCCAAATACCAGAGATTTATTTGATGTGTACATGCTTTCAAGCATTAGTAAACAAGTTGCAGCCCATTATGAAAGAAGAGCAGATCCAAACAGTTTGAAGCTCTTTATGCACTAGATTGGCACTGGCAGTGCAATATACTTACATCTGGATGTGTACTGGCTTTAAAACTCTGGACACTATTTCATGACAAAACATCATTTTTTAAACTGTAACTAAAAATACAGCTAAGATCACTTCCCAAGAGTTGATACACTGTTGTCTGAATCACAACAAAACTGAGCAATAGGCACAGTCTTCTTTTTCTCTTTTTCTCTTTTTCTTCTTTTAATTGATTTTATTCCTTGTAAAATAACCAAAATGAGGAAGAACTTTAATTCTAGAGCCTCAAAAATTTACAGACTTATTCATTCCCATGAAAAAGCGTCTCTCATTTCTCATTTTTCATTCTTCCATGACTTTGAAGAAGATATTATAGAACACACAGAAGTACTCTAAGAAACATCACTGAATTTTTTACTTTATTAGACCTATCAAATAAACTACAATCCTACATTTTGTAACTAAAACATTCTTCTTGTTCATGTACAAATTAAAACAAATTTGTTTCTTTAGAAGCTGATCTTAAGAGCAAAGCATTAACTTAAAAATTAATTTTAATAATGAAGTTTCAAGCAATGGAAGAACTTGGAGTGCAGAGAAGTTTCTTGCATGTGGCAATGCTTCCTGGATAAAAGACCCAATGTGGGTCTACATGTGGCAATGCTTCCTGGATAAAAGACCCAATGTGGGTCTACATGTGGCAATGCTTCCTGGATAAAAGACCCAGTGTGGGTCTACATTATTTTAACATACACAGGCAAAACCCACCCAAGCTGTAATGTTAGGTATCAATAAGTCATTCTCACGATACGGTGCATTTTTCCTACCTAGAAGAATCATGATCCCACACTCAGGCACCAGCTTTAGAGTATGGTACCTAATTCCTTGCACTCTCACATACATATGTGATTTTCAGCAAATCTCCCAGTGTTTATACTGACCCCCAACATGGGCTACAACTGTCCACCAGACGTCACTGGCCTAGATTTTATCCTGTCCTGGACTGAACACTGACTTGGGATGACTCAGAAACAGTGCCTCTGTTTTTTCCCCTGCTTAATAAATAAAGAAGCCACAACAGAGACAGAGAGAAATTCAGAGCTGGAGGCAGGAAGGACTGTTCAGACAGCAGTTCCAAACTCTCATCTGTAGAGGTGTAGAAAACGTACACTCCTGGAGCAAGCTCTTCAGATAAAGCCTCAAATCTTGGTGGCAACTATCAAATGGACACAAAAGTATATGCCTACAAAGAAGGTGCTGTGAGAACAAACACATCAGTGACTGAGAGACGCCAGGATACCACAAAAAAGTAACACAGTAAGAGGAGAGGATGCCAATGTCTCAGATAAGCAGTTATGGCCATGTTTACTTAAACTGTTCTGCTGAGCTGTTCCCATTTCAGGCAGAAAACTTTGATTTAAGGAAGAGACTTGCAGTTCTGTCTTCGAATTTTTTCCTTTCAAAGCATGAAAGAACTTCCTTTTTCAAAACCAATTTAACAAAGTTTACATCCAAACCCTCGCAGTCCCAAAAATGTCAGATCTGAACTCTATTAAAAGCAGCAGTTAATGCAGCCAAACACTCCGCAGTACATTTAATAGACTATAATATTTCTAATGCCTTACTGCCTGAAGTCTATGATCTGGAAAACCAGCCAAGCACACCCACCCAAGAGCAATGACTGCTACAGGGAAAACTCTTATCTCCCTGTGGTCCTCTATCACCACTGGCATGAGCAGAACAGGGACTCTCCAGCTGCAGACAGTGAGCATACAGACCACCTCTCTGGCAAGAGGAAGCCTGAAGGAAGTAGACAAATTAGAAATGAAAGTTGTGCCAAGCATGTAAGCATAGAGCTACTGTTTCAAACTTCAGGTCCTGCAGTTTTATGGATGTGTTTTATTACTTGATTTTATTGGACCCTTCTTCTCCTAGCCTACTGCTTCCCTCATATCACTTACAGTTCCTCCCATCCGTTTCTGCCTCACATCCTTCAGGCTGGAAGATTGCCCAGATCAGCTTCCCTAGTTCAACCACTAACTCCCTTGACGCCAGTGAGGACCAGAGCAGGCATCTGCCCTGAGCTCAGGTATGAGCACCCTGCACACCCAGCAGGACTCTCCCCTAGCTGGCCTAAAGGATGCCTGGGACAAGCATTGTGATGCGGGTTTCAGGGTTGCCAGTTGTGACACTGGAAATTACAGTTCATGCAGTCTCCTGACAAAACGCCACACCGCCTGTTCTTCCATATAAGGCATACGTGTAGCAAAGTAAAACAGCTTTTCTAATAAGTTATGCAAAGAGAAGCGGCTTCCTGGTACCTATTACAGCTGCCTGGGAGCTGAAATGATACTAATTATACTGTTCAGTTGAACTCCAGCAAGGTTCCAAGAGTCCCAGCATGAAGAGCTCTGCCTGAGCAAACCCCCGTCGGGCCCCTCTCTCCAACCAGGCATACCCAGCCTGGCATGGCCTGCTGCTCCTCCTCTGTCACCCTGCACCACAGCACCAATGGCACAGGGCAGGAGCACAGCTGTCCCCATCTGAGCAAGAATTTACTTCTAAATCAGGTTTCCTAAGCATCAAACCTGTTGCTGAGGAGCATTTTCCATTCTTGCCAGCCTGACTGCTCAAGATGAAGCAAAGGTACGGATGACTGCAGCTCATTCTGTGTTATCACACCAGTGGGTTGATGTGGATTCACAATGAAGCAAGAGAGGCAGCACACTCAGATATGAGCCAGGCTGAACTTTTAGGAATGGTTTCTCCTGTTTCAGGCTCATACCATTTCACTTACCAGGGGTGAGAAATAGTGCAAGAAAAGGGGAAAAAATTATTTGCCTCAACCTAAATAATGAAATTAGGCATTTTTTACTTCCATGCTTCAGTATCTCAAAAATAGGAAGGCAAGTGTTATCATTTACTACAAGGTATGAGAAATGAATGGATTCTGACAAGTACCAACAGTAACACTTGATTCCCTTTCATAACAGAAACAAGCAGAAAATATTTTACTCCAAAGGATGAGTTTTCCAGAAGGCTTTCAAGTTATCTGAAAACAGCCATAACTATAACACTGCTCACAGAACATTTGCTAACTTTATCAAAGATGCTCTCTGTTAAACATTAATTTTTATATAGATTCACTTAGCTATCCTGTTGTATTTCCAAAGTCAGCTCATTTAACTACTTTATTAGATCATTAAAGAATTTTGGATATCAACAACTGCACATATAGTCAAAGAGAAAGACAGAGGTGCTGAGTTATTCAAAACAGATAGGGAAAAAACAGGGAAAATTACATAAAAATGAAACAATAATTAATATTCTAAAAAATAATTGGCATGCCAAAAAGTTAACTTTTATGACCTCTCTTCACCTACAGAAAGGCCAAGCAAGCTTTCAATCTTTTTCCACTTGCAAGGCCCCTAACGTTTTCCCAAAAAAAGCAAAGCCCACCATAGAACGACTGCATCCAGCTGAGAGCCAGCTTTGCTTTCCTGAGTCCCTGCTCTTCAGAGGCAGGCTCCAAGTCAACAGGTTCACAGACCACAGTCACTGATCACTACTGACACCACACAGTACAAACTAAAAACCACCATTACACTGCAAACCAACTCTCTGCTGCTCCGATCTCCAGCAAGGGCTCCAGCAGCCTGTAGGAATATTCCACCTTTATGCACATGTGGTACAACACTCCTGTACTCAGTTATCCCTAAGGGGCAACATTACAAAGATAGAAAAATTTAGGTAATAGACATTATGCAACATTTGAGTTGTATTTAAACAAACTCCAGGCTTAGCAATTAATTGCCTTATTCTCCAGATCTCTTGAAACTGTGCAGAAGGTAAGCAGGTTTGCAGGCAGCCCCCACATTCCTCATTCCTCTTTCGACCCCATACCTCAGCTGCACCACCAGGCATGGAGCACCCACAAGCAGATGCTCTCGGGATAAACCTGACCCTGCAGCAGCACAGAGCAGCAGGAAAAAACCCATGAGGAGCAGCTGCTGCAGGGGCAGGCGGGGAAAATGAAAATCTGGTCGCTTGCACCCCAGCAGTTCCCCATCTCTGAACAGCACACAGGCAGGTGAGGACTTATTCACAGGTTGGGATGCAAGAGCCTCAGCACTCCCATGATCCCCTCCCAGAGGCTCCAAAATGTCTCTCCAAGAAGGACATCTCCCAGGTTTGAACCTGCTACTCCAAAGGGTTCACCTGTAACTACATAGTTCTGACCAGAAGCATGAGCAATTTATCTCTCCTTAGCCAAGTGATGCCAGGAGGAATTATCTCTGGATTGAAGTGCATGAGAGTCTCTGGTCCTGCCTGCGTCTCTTTCTAGCTATTCCTCAATTTTTCCAAAAGGCAGGGTAATGAACTGCACTCAAGGGGGCACAGCACTGAGCTACACAGGCTTTGGTACTTCACACATATTAATCAAAAGGACAGCAAAAATTGTAAAAAAAAAAAAAAAAAAAAAAAAATCTGGGTCACAGTACAGTACTGACTATGAGATTTTAAAATCACTAGCTATGAAATTCATGCTCCAAATGGCTGAAGAGTCAGGTTTGAAAGCAAATATTTAATAATAATTTAGAAGAGGAAGGTTGTGGACCTCAGGGTATTTCCAGAAATGACAAGTATTTTAACATGCAAATTCACAAATTCTGCAGCATACTGTATTTGAATATCTACTGTACATCCTGGCCATATACCATACTGCTAGCAAATACCACAGTGCAAAATGTTTTTTTTTTTCTAAGACTACCTATATCCCAAATTACAAATTAGAATGCAGTTTAAACAACAGTAGAAAAAGCATGTTATATATGGCATGTTTTGGAGCAGTTACCATATGCTCTGTCAATAATCTATGGATTAATAGGGCCCCAATGCACGATAACACTTTGGTCACTCACAGCTCCATGGAAGATTATTCCATTCACCATGACAATTAGCTGACGTTTAGGCTTATGTCACAATTTTTCAGTCACATTTTTATGTTGCTCAGCTCAAACATACAACGGTTGAGGTTTAGGGGTTTTTTTTCTTGTTCTTATTTCTTTAAAGGTATGATCCTAATTTCATTAATTTGCACTAAGATCAAGGAAGCAGGTTCAGATACTAAATCAGAAGATAAATGTTATCTTAACTATTTGCTTCTATGTTCCTTTGAGCAACTATACTATAATTTTTTAAAATTAATTTAACCTGTTATTGTACCACCGGCAGTAGAAGTAGATGATACTCTGAGAAACAGTTGAAGAAATAGAGGAAATACAGGATGTAAAAAAAATAATTTGTTTCAGTATGATTACTCCCATTTTGGGCTGTGTTTCTGGGCAGCTCAAAATCAAGACACTTTTCTAAATTTTGGCATGGGGAACAGGCAGTAAAATAGAACTATATAACCATCTGCAGCAGCAACCCATCTTGTAACAGGCCAAAGTCTCAGAAGTATTTTATTTTCTTGGTTTCTATTTAGAACAGAGGTCTGAATAGTCAGGTGGATAGCTGGCCACAGAGTAAAATGTCATTTACTAGTTACAGCCTAACCTAAGATATAGGAGGTTCACCTTCTACTCTGTAGCTCTAGAGGCTCCCATACAATCACCAGCATTTGTGCCTCGGCAAAATGACTTCAAAATAACACACTGGAATGCTTCCAAGACAACATTCTCCATTCCCTCTGTACATGCTATGAATCACCTTACAAACTGCACAGTCCTGGAGAGTAAGATCTCCAATGCATTACTATCTCAGTCCAGGTCTGCTTTGTGAAAATGAGATTGTGCCTAACGAATTTAACAGCTCACCGGGGCAGGCTAAAATGCCATTGGCATCACCGAGGGGTCAGGAGTCTGCCTGCTTTGCACATGGCAGAAGGGGATTTGCATTTCTTAATGTAAGTGCTGCTTTTTGGAATGCCAACAACTTCTAGGGATCTGTGATTCCCCAAGAGGCAACAGCCTCCTGCAAAAGGTACCTCAGAGGGGTTGTTCCCATGCAGATTACCCCCAGTGAGACACAGGCTTTGCTGTCCTTCTAGCAAACTGCTCAACATTTCCTCCTGCCTATAGTGGCAACACAGAGCTAAAGGGAGCTGCTTACACCTGGCACAGCAGAATGATGCCACTTCTGCATAAATAAGTTGCAGCACCTACAACTGCAAGGATTTAAGTATTTCAGAAGGTAAAGTGTACTTTGGGTTGGTTTGTTTTTAAATACATACCTGTCTTTTTAATTTGTCTGGTAAGCAGTTTGTGCAGAAAGAAGCATAATACAGTGCAAAAGTATGCTAAAAATTCCATTTGCATTCTAAAGATAAAAATTACCATTAATCACACCTGAAAATGAGAGAGTTTGAAAGCACAAGATATATTTTTGAAGGGAAAAAGCGGTCACAGCGACCAAAACACTCTCATAAAGGAGGCTGACAAACTTTTCCTTCCTGTCCCAAAAAATAAACCACTTTAAACTATTTTGCATATAGCTAAACAGCTAAAATCAAACTGGTGCAACCTATACTACCAGTACAAAGCCAAAAAGGTACTCTACATACTCCACCGACAAGGAATTTTGGAAAACAATGCACCTATCAGTACTACAACCAGCTAAGTGACTTACCAAATAATCTATGTAACAACAACTGCCAAAAGCCACTAAGAGATTATCAACAGTGGGGCACATCCACACCAGCACTGCACTGCAGAGAGCAACAGAACAGAAACATTCCTGTTCCCTCCATGGGCTATGCTTGGGTTGGCCTCTTCTGCTTGCAAAGTATCATCAACTTTTCACCAGTCTACATCTTTATTTTGTATCCTCTTTGAGGCACACTGTGAACACAGAAGAGGACACAGTCCTTGGGCTCCATCATGTAGGTAGGCTGAAACTTACTTGTACATGAAGGACTCCTGGTCTCACCACACGTAACTATAAAAATCAAGCAAGCCATAACAAATTTATAGTAAGGGATTGTGCACACACTCATGTGCACACAGATATGGAAGAGCAAGCTTGCTTGTTAAAAGAAAAGGGACTGTCAGCACTATTTTATGTTTAGTAAAGAAAGGTCTCTCTTTAATAATGTGTTGCCAAATCTCAACTTTACAGAGGATAACTTACAGTGCATCTCAAGCAAGTTTGAGACTGGTCACCAAAGAGTATATATACCCACATCTTTCTTTGAGCCCACATCCACTCATGTATTTGTACAAGTGAATCCAAAACACTTCGTAGCCCTGTACTCTTAACCTTATAGTTAGTTTTCATCAAACTGCAAGTGAGGGAGGAAGAGGGAAGACAGAAATGGCAAAGACATCTCTTTGCTTCCAACTTTCTCTGCAGAGATATTACCAAAACAGGATATAAAATGTCTAATCCTGAAAGGTAATTTTGTCACAGTTTTCACAAGGCCTTTTGTTTCAATGTATATGAAGGGCTTTATAACTTTTCTGTCTTTATCTGATCAAAATGCTATCCTTCCCCCTGCAGCCCTGGCATTCTTTGTGGTGAACTGTTTCAGTATCAATATTAATATTCAAATGTCAAGTTTGTCACACTACATTTCCTGCATTATTTAAAGCATTTAGAACAATTATTATCTATGAAATATGAAACAGTAAATTTTTGCTACCTGCTTAAAATTTCAGCAGCCCTATCTGGGACAAAAACAGCACTTATATTAGTCACATGGCATTTTACATAGAAATGAAGCATTCAGCTTTTCTAGCAGTACTTCTGCATTTCCCCAAATTATCTTTTGTTGTTTCTAGCAAAGATACACATTTGTTCTTTTTCTAGAGTACAACTGAGTCCTGAATATAAATCAAATTTATAGTATTTAGTATTTCAGACATATTCTCTATCTAATGGTGACTTTTACATATAGTGAACCCTTGAGCTTTATGGGGTTTGGGGGGCTTTTTAAAAATATTTACAGAATAGTAATTCTGTCTTTCATCATTTCTACTGCTCTTAAAAATTTTTTTACTCTTTTTTTTCCTGTTTCAGTACTTAGTTGAATCTCTTTCTTTTGTAATTACCTAGACTGTGGTCACGCATCCTTGGCTATAAGGGGTATTTTTACTGAAACACGTAGGTGTCTTCAAAAGCAACACATTTTAGAGCTTCACAGCTGAGAATGCACTGAACTGTCACTCCTTTCTACTGAGTTGCCAGTTCTGGAGAAACTTTCATATAATAGCACCAACTTAAAATAATGAATGCATAATAATCCACATACAGAAAGGTGCATGCTAATTAGATACATTTTTCTCCTTGTCAAAGAACAGCTTCACGAGGAAAGCATAAAAACCACATTGAGTCTTCCATTAACAGGGAACACTTTAGGCTACAGATCAAAATGAAATATCTCAAATAGCTTAAGGAAAGCTTTATTTTCAGTGTACAGCTTGATGATGCCATAAAGAACTTTGGTACCATTGCACAAGTCAGTTATTTCCTCCATTCTCCCCTCCAAAAGGGAGAGTGACTGCCGAACATGCATGCTTCTTTCTGTCTTAATTCACTCCAAATTTGAGCCAAAGGGGTCTGATCCTAACACTCCAAAGGTCAACAGGAGGAACAGGGCCAGTGGGAACTGGGCCTAAAACAACATTTCTACAGTAGTCAACAACTCTGAGTTATATAAATACTTCCTAATATATCAATACTGACTGGTCATCAACGTTTCCATCATAATCTTTGTACTTGGAGATGGTTGTATGTTGGATGCTATCCATACTTCTCTCCAGCCAGCTGAAATGAACTGTTTTTGAGTGATACAAAAGAGTGAGTGATACTCTCCTCCAGAGACCTGCAGACAACTAACAGAACCATCATTTTTCACATAAATCAACAGGATCCTACCATCCTAGGCTGAATTCCAGTTTACCTGCTTAGATACAATGTACTTTTGCAGGGCTATAAAAGGAAGCCTTGGTTTTGTTTCAGGAAATCAAGGGCTACCAGATTTTTCATGTAGTATGTCACGATGTCAAATAATCAGGGCTAGAAATACAACAATTAGGTGTGAACAACAGCTTCTGAATATGTGCCTTGCAATTCTTCTTCACTTTGTTTACAGAGCATTCATAATTATAAATTTAGTAATAAACAGCAAAATCTAGTCTACCAAAACAAGGGGCCTGTCACAAATGCTTTTGAAAAAATACCAGGGGTAATACTAGCATCCCAAGCAGTATTCTCCCCACTCCTATCAAAAAACCCGTCCTTGAATTTGATCTCCTCGCACTCAGAAGAATGGCTGTTCGTCTACAGAGCCTCAGCACTATTATAACTGAACTCATTATTCTGAAGTGCTTGGAGCACCTTGAGCATGAAGACAAAACAGAAAACAAAAAAAACCAAATTCTGTTGGACAATATGAAATTCGTACTGATGTTAATTAATTCACATTCACAAGATAAGCTGAAGCTGTTCGAAAAAGCATTATGGCATATTTTCAGACAAATTCTAGGAGGAAAACACAAAACTTGGCTTAGTTTAACCAAACTACCAACACAACTTCACGAATCTTTCTAAAATGAACCACAGTCTTTTCTCTCCTTTCTGTTCCTGGAACGATGCTAATATTAGGCCCACCAAACTGGACTGATCGAAAATCAGCACTAGAAGTAACTCTTATTTCTGAAGAAATCAATTATTAAGGTAACTGATTTTTAACAGCAATGTGTGTAAAATGGGAGTGCAACTGCTTCAGGCATTATTGAGAGGTTTAACTGAAGGAATGGACATACAGGTTACCCTCAACTTTTACAGTGAAACATGCTTGTTCCTTCACTTGTCCTTCCAGTACTTCTCTGTATATACTCATTCATCTTCGAGCTTTCCCTGGACCAGAAGCTGAATGATGCGATGGACAGGTATTTGCAAAGTGGTCCTATCCCTGCCCCCCTGAAACTCAACAACTTCACCATGTAAGATATAAACCTGCTGAGGAGACCTTGCTCTGAGGCTGCAGAACACTCTGCTCCACAGAACCTGGGCCAGAAACAGCATGATGGACACCAGTAACACAGCACTAACCAGGTGAGGTGGGGTGTGCTCTGTGTGGAGGCTTATAGCACGCTCTTTCTTCACAGCTGAGGTGTTTCAGTGGTTTTTTCTAAGGTGCAAACACGCAGAGTTTATACATTTATGTTGACAGATTAGCAGCTTTGCTCTCAGTAGTAACCACAATTTCTTTTGAAGGTTTTAGCTGAAGTTAAGAGAAGACCCAGGTCAGTACTCACACATCACACACCACAGCGTTTCTCAAACACAAGAAGAAAAACCCAGCAACAAAAAGCCCAGCTACAGAGTAAACACCACTTACACACACTACAAAAGCTCTTATTTTCCATGCCCATCCAAGACCACAGATTGTCCTAAGACTGAATACTGCCTCTCCATAAAGGACCTCTGAGCCTATCCGAGCGTCTCAGCTCCTTGCCAACCTGCCAGCTCCCAACAACAGAGCATTGCACATAACAGAACTGCCCTTGGCCAGCTACAGCAATGCACTCAGCATCCAGACAGCAGCTTCTTTTCATTCCACACCTTCTCATACAGGCTTTTGTAAAACACACACACAGAATCTTTACTAGTATGGAGGGAAATCAGTGTCTACAACTGCAAAGCGCCGTGTTGCTAGCCAGAGACGAAGAGCATACAATCCAATGCTGAATGACTGCCAGCAAAGAGGAGTCCCAGCTTAAGGCCTCAAAAGCGCTTGGAAAGCTGTTGCCTGGCTGATTACGTCCCCATGAAAGGGTAAGGCTCCAGAGCAGTGTGCACAGCAGATTAGAGGCAGGGCTCCCAGCAGCGCCGGCAGGAGCTGCAGGGCTGAGCCGACACACGTACTCTGCAAGTGCACCCTGGTGCGTACTCGCACGGCAGCGCGCCTCCGAGGGCCCTGCCCTGAGTGAGAATCATACCCGTGAGCGGTGAGACGGCAGTGCCCGGGCAGCCACCAGAAATACGTGCTCTGCTCCCTCTGAAGTGAACTTGTCCTTAAAAAATTTAAACATCAAGTGAGGGATGTGGTAAAACGCCAATCAAAAAAAAAGTAAAATGGTAAGGGCAGTGTCTCTGAAAAAAGGGACAATTTGGCATTTGCAGTATGTACAAGATGTCTTCATACACTTTCCTGATTCCTTGCCAGTAACTATTCAAAAAAGACCACTTAACAAGCAAACAGGTCTTCAGTACAACAAATAATAAAAAAGAGAGCAAAGCTTGTGCTATTTAAATATCATGAAACATTCTGCTAATCATGCACAGATGGAAGTACAGACGCTTCTGCCAGACGCCTTGTTCAGAAACTTTGCTCTATTTTTAATTATTTGATGCACAGAGGACCTGTTTGCTGATTAAAAGGGCATTGCCTTTAAAAGCACTCCATCAATATGGAGTCTAGCCTTGTTTTTAAAAGAGGACCTTAAAAGTAGTAACTCATACCTCCAAGCTCCCTGCACCAGTTTTTATAATCTTATAACCATGTGGTTGGGGGTTTTTTCAGATGTTTTTCTCACCTCGAGAAACTGCCTACATACAGGAAAAGTGAAACTAACTATACTCAAGCTATTGTTAAATTCACTGAGTAAATAAATTTGGAAAATGTGTATTTTGCTCTAATATCCCTTAGTCTGTATATTTTGTTCTTACTTATAACAAGAAGGGTTATCAATTTCCAGATAGAAGTTATTTTTGATGGTTTTCTGTTTAGTCAAAAGTCTCCTTATTGAGAAAACATGCCAACTCCAGAATTATCAACCAAAATAATTATTAAATTGTTTGGGTTTTCTTAAATCTACTATAACCACAATATCATTCCAATAGTCAGTTCATAGCAAAAGCATGCTGATACCCTAAAAAAAAAAAAATTAAAAATACCCCTCTTACATATTTCCACTTCACACCTTAAGTGATCTTCACTCATTTGGCAGGTGCTTCAATCCTGTACTTCTCCATAGCAGTCCAGGAATTTTTCTCTCTCTGAAGAACCTCACTCAAAATGCATACTATGTCACTTTTATTTTCTTTTTCTGAATGAAGTGCTTTTCAAAAATTCATTTTTGATTTAACTTACGTTTCACAACCTATTACTATAGAACTTTATCACTGGAGCAGAGTCACGGTATGAGAAATGACGATAAAGAAGCCCAAAGAAAAGTGCTCAAGCTGCTACTTTTGACCCGTCAGTATGACACATGAAAATGGTACTACATTAATTTAACACATTTTTAAATTTACATTAGACATTTGAGTTATTGCTATTAATACAGTAAAAGAATCCTTTGATTAGAAGATCACATGATCTGATAATAAAGTAATATGTTGTCCATTATTTTATGAGCAAATGACCCAAAGAGTGTGGCTCCTGGCTCATGCTCAGGTACAGAGAAAATAACTGAATGAGTTTTGGTTTTGTGGTTTTTCATCGTTTTTGTTTTTTTTAACAATGTCAGCATGTAACATTTTACAAACAAATATATGCTACTGATTTGTTAGAGATCAGCTGACAAGCCTAAAAAACAAGATGTCTGCTGAAGAGACACTGCAGCTCAAAGCCAGGGGAGACTGGCAGGGGCACACAGACTGAAAATCCAACGTTCGGCCAGGGAAACAGGCACCCACAGAGAAGCTTCAGAGAAGAAATAATGGTCTTTTCCCATGAGGAGAAGCGGAAGGCTGCATGGAGTGAAAGGCTTGTCCAGGCAGATCATTGGGGTTGCAAAGCTCAGAATCCAGCTATGACTAACTAGGAAGGAAGAGAGGTAGATGAAACAACATTCAAATTTGCATTTCTGCAGAAAACTACTGAGGTATTGAAACACTCTAAGCAGAAGGGCATTTTAGACACATAGAAACACACACAGAATTCAAATGGAAGAAAGTGTCTACACAAAATCTAAGTATTGTGCTTAAGTACTGTGCTGGAAACAAACCCAGTGAGGGAGCCGCATACAAGTAGGTCAGATATGCAGCAGTAAGAACTGCTGAGCACAGGAGAATCTGGGTAGAGGAGGCGGTGACAAGAAAAACTAATTGGCCAGCAACAAGAGAAAGAAGTCTGGAAATGGTTAAAACAGGACAGAAGGATAAAAAGGCAAAACACTGTTTGGGCTACGTAAAGAAAGATTAGTCTTATTCACCAGCACATCCACCTGAAGCACAGGAAGGAAAGAAGACTGATAACATTTGACTGAGGAACAACTTTCATTCCCTCTCTACTTGAAGGAAAAGCCAAGTGACTGCTCACTCCCGCCAAGCAGTGTCTGATCAGCAGCGCTGACCTGTCTGCGTCAGCTCTGAGCCCAGAGGCTCACACACACGCCAAAGGCCCCAGACTCTATCACACCACAGTTACACCCACGTGGCTCCATTGAAACCACCCAAGTAAGTAACAGAGGTGGGAACCTGACCCCTTATTTCACCACAGCCTTTGGCTGAGCACCTCGGTGCGTTGCACAACACGCACCCTTCATGTTAAATAAGAAGGGCAGCATAAAACCACTGCTTGCTGCAGCCTAGGTTGCACAGCACTACTGGTTTCATAAAGACACCCTGGCTGAGCTGTATAAACAGCACCAAACACTGCAGCCAGCCAGCTGACAGCTCAGATGAACGCATTTCATAGCAGAGCTGCACACATAGCAGAAGTGTGTCTTAGTTTGCATTTCTCCCATTCCATACAGCCAACATGACATTCACCAAGTTTGACTCCTTAGGTAACAGGGTTGTACTTGATTGTTAATGTTTCATACATTTCAGATGCTTACCTTCTACCCACCTCAGTTTTCCTTAGGGCTCTTTCTCACTGTACACTAACAGATAACATCTGGATAGTAGCCTCATGTAACAAATGTCATACTTTCACTCAGGAATTACTTTAATTTGGTCAGTCACTACACATTGTATTCCCTCTGAATCTGCTACTGAGGTGCAATCAAAATAAACCAGTGGTGACAAACAAATGGCAGGACGCATCTGTACTGGTTGTGTCACTCTCACACCTGAAGACCACACATCAAGAATGAGTTACTCTGTCATCTTGTGCAAATATGGAACAAAATGCAGACTTTTACTCCTTCAGCTCTTCCAGTATTGCAGTATCACATCTGTTTCATGATACTTTCTAATGCATTTGTGAGCTATCCAAACACCATATAGGATAAACTATAGATTATTGGACTGTAAGCTCCATCATCATCCTCTTTCCCTGTAAAATAGGACACAGATGTGTTACACATACTCTCGTGTCACTTACCTCCCCAGAGTTTAATTAATCAACCGTAAGTTCACAAAGGAAATCATATGTGATTTCCAAGACAGTCATTAACAGCAAAAGTATCAGGCCAGATCACAGCAGATATCCAAGAAAGCTTAGCAAGAGTGGCAAAAAGGAAACGTGAAACTCAACTCCGATTCAAAGAGGAAGCAGACAAGTCCTAAACAGAGAGGTGCAGCAGCTTCTCAGTTCTGCAAACGAGGAGATGCAAACACAAATCACCAAGACCAGACCAACCAGGTCATCCTTGGCTAGTTCATCAGCAAGCGTTACTTACAGAAGAGTGATGTTAATAGGGTAGGTGGTGGGAAAAAGAAAAAGAGAATCCAGAGGAAAGAAGCACAGTATCTAGGATGTATCAGGCCCTCATTGTAATAAAGTAGAGGGAAAGTACTATTTTTATTTGGGTACCAGGGAGAGAACAGCTATGGTCAACAGAGAAACTTCCACCATATGTTAGTGAGTTGGGCTTGCTTTGTTTTCAACCCGAGTCCAAATTTTAATGCATTAGCATGTAATTAAAATCTTGTGTTAACTGAAGATCATGGTCACAATATTCATATGTTAATGTTTTACTTGCATAACTATTGATAGAAATAGTATTGGCATGTATCCATGTGTCTGAGGCCAAACACTTTAAAGTTCAATCTTAGACACCTCTGAAGCAGGCAGATGAAAATCCGTCTAAATCAACATCTAATAACTCTTTGGCCGCCTCTGGAAAATAAATATGATACCATGGCTCAGGATGCAGGTCCATCCACAAAAGCTGTAATGGTTTGTAGAAGGATTTGTCAAGGACGAGTCCTGTCAGCGTAAGCAAACCTTTCATATCACAGGTGGGGCATCCTAAGAAAGTCGTATTTCTTTTCTGATTCTTACAGAGGATTTCTATTTTCAGCAATGCCTATACAGCACTACCTGAGACAACTTGAGTAATTAAAAAATTAAATAGAATGAAAAATACATTTTAAAAAATTGAAAAATGGTTCAATGACCTTCTGTAAGGTTTTGACTCCTTGTGTTATTATGCGATTTAAAACACCTATACACTGCATTTTCTAAAATCTCAAATTGATTTGTTTTTTTTCTTCTTGTGTCTTTGCTTCTAAAACATGACATATTCTTTAAAAAATCCAAAACGGAAAATGGGGCTTCTTTTTGTATTAAATTTTTAAAAAATAATCTCCCAAGCTACTTTCTATCTGTCTTTATATTTGCTGTAATTGTGTTCATATTTGAATTCTGTACTTCAAGCCATCTTTGATCAATTTGATTAATATTCCTTTCAAAAGATTTTATAGCTGGTGTACTTCATGAACACAATTAAAGTAGATTAATCTGTTCTGAATTATGTTTCATAAAACTACTGTTCCTCTGATTAATTTTACAAAAACACATGTAACTATGTACAAATTAGTTTTTTCTCATTGATAAAACAATCCTGTTACATAGCTTCCAGTACTGGGCAAGAGATATCATTGTGAATATCTAATAAATCAGCAAGCCTGATGATGCAGTGTCATGTGAGCTAATACACAAAATACTATATTTTTATTGCAGTAAAGGAAAAAATAGCCCAATTCTCAGCTTATAGCATTGGCTCAGCTAAAATTCAAATCTTCAGGTATCAGTATCAGTGGAATAATGCCACCATTTAGTCATAGTGACTGTAGATGATCCACAAACCTTTCTCCACTGAAACCAGTAAAAAAAAATTATTCAAATTCAATAGCATGGCTGAATTTCAGAGACACAGAGACTGAACAGGACCCATTTGACTCCTGATCTGCAAGACAGACTCACTTTGACCTTACCATGACTGTCATGAGCAGGCTGATGTCATTTCACCCCATAAATCCCCTCGCCTGGTGCTGTAGCTAAGCACTTCTGAACTTAGGTACCCTCTAGAAACACTGCGATGCTGTAATTAGCAGTGAGACTTGTAATGCATTCCCCAGCCAGGAACAAGGGTTGCTGTGGCCACTGGAGTAAGAGAATGTGAAACAGAAGTGGAGAAGAATGAGTAAGACAGATAAAAGCAGAGAAAACACTGTAAAAACTTGCTGAAATATCTCATATTAAAAGAACACAATAACCACCAGAAATCGGCTAAACTGTGAAATAGGTACTACAATAAACAGTGGTTTCTTTAAAAAAAAATCCATTAAATTGATTATTTCAGTGGAGAAGATCAGTGATACATAGAAGGTACAGCTCTGACATAAGCTTCTGCTTCTGAGCATCTAAATTACATTAGGTTTGGTGTTTGGGGTTTTTTTTTGAGAAATTACGTACTGAAACATTCTGCTTGCAGTGCAACAGCAATCTAAACCCTTCCCTTATTTTTTGGCAAATGCTGTGCATCACTCACGTTCAACTTATCACTAATGTGAACTGTTCACTTATCTTAGTATGGTTTCAATGCTTCTATGGCAAGGCTAAACAGCATTTCAGAAACAATGATATCCCCAGGCCCACACTGTAGTTTCTGAAGCACAGATTAAGCACGGTATTCTGCTCAACAAGCTCATCACTGTTAAGTAACTCATCAGAAAATAAAGAGGGAATTATCAAATGGGAATTGCCAAGTAATTAGTTCTCTGAAGCAGATGACATACAACTGTTAAAGGGAGGGGCTTCCTTGCTAGTCATATGTCAAAGTAGAGCCTCCTAATCTGTAAATAAAAATTCAGTACATATGATTAGTGTGATGGGTTTTTAACTGCTAGTGGTACATGGAGAATAAAGTTACAACTTCTTCTACCATAATAATCTACTAGGATTTTTTTCCCCTTGAAGAAATTGAATTTTCAAACCATTCTGGATCTACTTGCTGTCAGACTACCTTTGGAAAACTATGAATACAGCACAGTAACAAGCAGCAAATGTATTCAGGGGCTATGGAAGAGGAGAAATGTGTTTTTTATTATTATATACATTTGAAAATATCACTTTCTAGCCAGCTGCTACACATGCCACTGAAAAGGAACCACACCAATGAGAAAATATTCAGCAGCACAAAATATCTGAGCACAGTAAAGGAGGATTAAGCCTACTTTTTGTAATTATCCTTCTCCATTAAAGCCTGACTTTCAAGTCGCTGGCCTCACAGAAATGTTAGCTGTACAAAACTACAAAGGCCTTCACACGTGGGTACCTGACAAAAATGTGGTAACAGTCACAACCACACTCCAATACAAGTGAAAAACACTTTGACATTTGTAATTTTTACAGAGCAAGGAGTGACTCAATAAATCCTGAAATCAGGTTTACAGCTAGTTCCAAAATAAGTAACTGATGACAAAATAAAGAGGCAATTATCAAATTTAGGGTTTGCCTCTATCACAGTGGAATGTGATACCCCTCAGCCAACACATTTAAATCCAAATGCTGCCACCTGGGTTTATTTCAGACCAAAATTATACCCCCAGTAATGAGGGCAACTGTCTTTCAAAAGCGCAGCCCTGGTTTCAAGGCAAGGCAAACCCCACCAGCACACCCCTGCCCAGCACACACAGCCAAGGGAGGGAGCAGCAGGAGGGCACACAAGCAGGAGATGCTCAGGCTTGCACACAACTGCACATCACATCCAGAAACCTCACCACTTCTCCATCTACTCACATTCACACTAACATCCAAAAGCCCACGCTTTTGAAGGAATGCTAACAAGTTGCAGTGCAGGGGACAGCAAATCTCATTCCATTTGCAAATACACCTTTTAAAAACACCAAGTTGGAAGGTGAAGCAAACCTCGGATAGTGCCTTATGTCACATGAATGTCAGCCTTGTAGGTTTTTGTAGGCATGCCACTACACCCAATGCCATGTGCACTTCAGATCATGTTATGAAACTTTCTATCAGTCAGACAGCAAGCCTTCAGTATCTGCTGTAGGAACAACAGAGGAAAAACATGAAAGGTTATGGCTAAGGTGAGGGGACCACAAAGACTCATTTTTAAGACATCTGTCAGCATTCACATCACTTCATTTAATTTACCTTTTAGTTGCTCAGACATAAACAATTAAAAAAATTAAAATTATTCCTAATTACTATCCAATTATACCTAGTTCACAGCTCCATTTCACTTGTGCTGTTAACACATTAGAAATCTCCATTGCTACCTTCTTTTAGCCCTGCAGATATTGTAGACGTTCATAAACAGCATGAGGGAAGAAATAAAACCAGCTATGATAAAAGGACACTGATGTGGCAACCAAAAAGCTACCACTGCACACAGTAATATAGAGACAGATTAGTTCTTTTTATGTTCACTATTAAGTATTTTAAAGGGCAGACTGTTGCCTGTTTACAGAGAGCAGTAGCCAAAAGTCTGCATAAAACAGAAATTATTTCTTATGTAAAAAATAAGCTGTATTAGGTAGTATACAGACATACTTATTGAAAATTCAGCCAAAAAAAAAAATTCTTACAAATGGGCTGCAGCTGTAAATTCCTCCCAGTACTATGATTAATAAATATCAAGTGACTCGACAGCAGAAAAGATTAAAAAGAACTCTTTAATTGTTAAAATGTCCAGTATCTCATGCAAAATCCTCTCAAGACAACTGTATAAAAGAAAGCATTGAGTCATTTGCCTACGTGGAAGGAGGCAGTGCACACTCTGAACAAATAACAATAACTCTATGTTTTGGAGAGCAGACTAAAATTTACTAAAAATAAAAAAGAAAGAAAAAAAGAAAGAAAAAAAATTTTTTTTACTTTACTTTTACTTATACCCATGTCTTTATCCAGGCAAGATGCTTAGCTGACTCTGCAGAAAATGCTGCTTGAATTAGAAGGGTAAGCACACCTGGAGAGCTGACACACAACAAAGATGTTACCCACTGAAGCCACTCAGTTCCTCAGGCGAGTGAAGCCATGAATGCACATGTAGGGATGTTAGGCCTCAAGTATGGCTTCTGAGATTTTGGATGCCTTCAAACATGTCCCATGTTCCGTCCCTCTGACAGACTCCAGGGTCATAACCCAGGTCTGCCTAAAATGGAGCAGGGCAGTTGCCCCCTTCACCCCAAAACAAATGCAAAAGCCAGAAAGATGATGCATGTGAGTATGAAATGCTTTATCTGTGGCTGCTCCCTGCACAGTGCCAGGTCATGTTTCTTTCACATGTTACTATTATGAGCTCCTGCCTGTTTCCTCCAGTAACAGAGAGAAGTTTGTAAGCAGGCAGTCTCAATCCCAATAACTTTTATTTCACTTTTTTAGTTATACAGTGGGACTGATTTTGATCGTTACATAGAGAAAATGAGAACTAATGAGGTCAACAGAGGTACCCCCAATGCAGTGACTAAAATGTCCAACAAGAAGTTAAACCAAATCTAACCTAATCTAAGGTCCACAAATACAATACCATTCTTCAAGCTGAGCTGGTACAGGAAAAACAGCATTTTAGTACTATATTCCTGTCACGCCTTGCACCAGACTTAACTAGGTTACATTTTTTATCCAAAATGTCTGTTTAACATTGAATAGATTGTCTCTCATGTAATTGTGGAAAATACGAGATGCTAAAACATCCAAGGTGACTTAGCAATACATTGTTGGTAACACAATCTGATTATTCATAGGACTTGACTAATGCCCTATAAACAACCACTTCTTCTAACTAAGAGATATAAGTTTTCCAGCAGTAATCACTTCTTCAAAGAAACACATTTTTATACAACACAAGCTAATCTTAAAAAATTAAAAATTAAATGCTTTGTGGAAATTATAACATCATAGCAAAAAACTGTCTTCTATTTGATGTCCCAAGCTGCTACCAATTCAGTTTTCTTCCAAAATGGAAAGACTAAGTGTGTCAGTGCATGGGCACTTTGTGTGGTTTGTCACTCTCAAGAAACACTTATTGCTCTGAAGTTACAGCGGTTATCACCCACCCCCACCATTCAAGCTCATTTGGAAATTGTAACAGGCCAGTTCTTGCATGTAACTACTTGCCTAGGCAACTTCCCTCTAAAACACAGCACCCTTCCCCACAGCCACAATAAAATGTAAATGATGCCCTGCATACTTTTCTATGACATGCTGTATACATTAAGAAGTTATTCTGCAACGGAGACTTTCTGATCAGCCCTGCATAAGTAAGAACACTACTGTAATTAAGCTTTCAGATTGTAAATTTAAAAAAGAAACCCTTTGATTTTCTGCAAGCAATCACTATATTTCATTTTCTTTTATTTAAAGACACAGGCAATTTTATTATGACCCTTTATCTTCTTTTTCTTAAAGCATTAGCAGCATTGCCAATCCCAAGCACTTAAAAATCATAGAACAGGTCCAAAAAACCAGGCTGGCTTAATGACAATCAGATTAAAGAAATAAAATAAAAATTTATGTTCTTTTTATTGGCAGTATGATTGTTGAGTCTTGGGACTTGGTCTTTTCAAGTTATTTTCCACAACCATATGGGAAGGAGAGAGAGAGAGGAAAGGGACAGCAGCAGACTGATACATGTGCACTTTTACATCTTGTCTGGCCACAGCATTTCGGGGAGGAAAATCAGAAGAACTGACAGCATTCCTCAAAATAGAGCAAAAGACACACAGATACATCAGTAGTGACTAATTATCCTGGGAACTATTCTAATACTGGACAAAGTTTAATGCACAGAAGAAACTAAAGACAGTGGAAAAAGCCAAGTAGGCAACAAGAATCCTGAAAATGTTCATAAAAGTGAAGAAATGATTTATACAGTTTTACACATGGCATTTTATAACAAGAATCAAAGTCCGCCAACTTCTCCATTCATACTAACATCTTCCAGTAACTGAATATCCTCTGACCTCAGGTGAGCATAAAACCACTCATCTGGAACGCACCTGTTCGGTAAGTCACAGAACTGAGTCACCAGAGTTAAAGGAATTTTTCTGAGCAGAGTTTCTTAAGGACCTCTACTGCCAGGCAAGGGAAGTACAAACCTGTCACAGGTAGGTAATCACACAGACACCAGGAAGGTGTCCACATTGCCTAAAGCCCAGAGCAGACAGTGTACACTTGCTGAAGGAAATAAAAAGGATTGCATTCTCACCTTATTGGCAGTGCATAACTGTACGGTGAAGAATAAAATGACGGTGGTCACTGTCCTATGGGGTCAAGAATAAATTCACAGCTTGTATTGCTTGCCCATCTGGCTTGGCCTGCAATGTGACTGTTGATCCAGGAGTTGAGGAGACAGAAACCAAAATAAAGAGAAACAAAAACACAGTTAAGAGTCAACATTTACAGTCATTTACAACACACTAAGATATCCCAATGAAGACTGAGAAAGGCTGCTTTTAGTATTACTCAAGCACAAATAAACTATAGATTTAATTCTGCAGACAGAGCTCATACAGTAGAAAGCAGAGCCCATTTATTCAGAGTGCTCTTTTCCTAAATGTGATCTTAATGAGGTGAAGAATCATAAGCAAGTGGCGATGACTGTCTTCACTGCCAACAGAACATATTTTATTTGAGAAGCAGTAGCATCCTGAAAACATAGTGCTGCAACTACTACTACTAGGTGAAAAATAATCACCTATTGGAATGTGACTTTACCTTGTACACTATTTTGTCATTAAAGGTGGCATACTACAGTTGATGCTTATTACTGTAAATTCCCAAATAATATAAATAAAGAAAAACTTTACTAATGTGGGTTTTTTTTTTATTTTTTCTGTGATTTCGTTCAGCAAAGTCATGAAGAGCCAGCATTGAACTTCTGCTGACATCACCTATTAAACAAAATATGTTTGGGTTTTTCACCTGGAATCTCACCAAATATTTTTATCACTCTTGGTACAATAAAAGGATTTAGTGGGACCATTTCTCCCTCACTGAGAATCATTTCTGTTGTTTCAGTTTATGAGCATACTTACTTGTTCCTATTTAGGGAAGGATTTACACGCATACTTAACTCTAGATAGGTTCTTTAATCAATTCTCATTCAGCAAAACCCTCACTGGGACATCTACTAAAGTAACTTTGCAGACTGGGACCAATGCACACATACAGATTTACATGTGTTGTACAACCACTTCAGACTACAGCTTTGAGAGAAAAAAAAAAGCTATGAAACATTATGTTCCCAACACATGCACTGACATCAAAAAGGAGCTACAGTCATGGATCTAGCTTTTGTCTTTTTGCAAAAGTCAGGAATCTACAAAGTTTCTTACATTTTCAAATGTTAGCCATGATTCACCTAAGCCAAAACCATGTAAAAATCTTCAACTTTCTCATATAAATAATATGAACCACTGAAGAAGACTTCAAAATACAGTGCCTTTGACCGAATACCTATTTATTTATCACACTTGGAGTCTTGCTTCAAAGTAAAATGAAAGGATGAGGACAGGATTTTTACTTTGCAAAGCTTAGGCTATTGAAGTCACTGGAATATAGCATGTCAGTTCTTTGCAATGAAATATTTACCTGTGCCAAGCCTGCCATACTTCTCTTTCTTGTTCTAATTATATCTTTATCTGTTCACGCAGAGTTGCTTACAGCCATCTCAGAAGAGACCTACAACTAAATCTGTTACGTGCACTCTCTGCATTGTACACACCGCACCTGTACAGCTCTCCAGAACAGCCAAATCACCTACAACCTGTGTGCTTATAGCTGGGGCTGTCACACAGCCCAACTTCTCTCAAGCATCACCAGCGGCAGCTGCCTCGCACGCTGGAGTGGGTTTGCAGCCAGCCAGTGCTTCAGACCATCTATGCAGTCCTGACAAACACTTCCTTTACAGCCTGCCACACTTCTCTTATTGCATTTCCCCCTCAATTAGTCCACCACAACAAAAGCAGTGTGCGTATGAACAATGACAATGATAATCCTGACTGTCATCTGCTAAGATGTGCTGCTAAACCTCAGCAAGGGGAAAAATTAGGCCTTGATTTTGTTTTACTAGCCACGTTCTAAGACAATTACTTTAAAATTCTAATGTTTAAATCCTTAGTTGCTTTTCAGGTGACTGCATTCAAGTGTCTATTTTCTTAATTAATGGGAAACTAGGCCACTGGATCTATTACATAAAAAAATTTTGTTAAGTGAAATTCCATGTCTCTTGTAAATGTCTTTTAAAACAAAACTATTTTTTTCAACCTTTCTAAATAGATTCAATCAAGCTAGAAAAGCAAAGTTGCACTGTTTATTTTTCAGAAAAGTTTTTTTTAACTATGGCCTTTTTGAAAATAATTACTTTCTAACACTCTTAGTCACACAGGTAATTTGTCTTACAATAAAATATGTATAAGCAGCATGCAGCACACAAAGGCTCGCACTACAGGAGTTGTCCTGTTCATGACTATTGCACTCCAGCCAGTCCTTCTAACAAGCTCTTCTTTTTCAAGTCACCCTCTCAGAACGGAGGTGGCCGCACTAAGCAGAGGATATTCCCTCCTAGCCAGAAGGGCAAGTTAGTTTAGGCACTGAGAAGTTGCACTTCAGCGCAGGAAATTGCCTGCAAATACCCTGTCCCATCACCCCTCCAAGAAGAAACACTCCTGCTCAGCATGCAGGCTGAGATCTACAAACTCATCACACCAAACCCAAGACCACCACTGCCTGTCACCACAAGAGCTGAACCACCAACAGGCATTTCTCATTGCCTCCTCCTCCAGCTCCAGTGCTAATTTACCATCAGAGTGATTAAAATATCTATTTTACTGAGATATTTCTGGATTGCTTTATGTTCCAGCCTGGTACTACAAACGCTCAGGAGCTGTGGGTGCTGATGATTTCTCATCACTGAGACACAAAATCCTCCGGGCCAAGTTCAATATTAGTGTAAGTGCACCCGAGATTAGTGACTGGAGTAGGGGTGTTACCCACTTCTATAGACACTTAATGCAGCTCCTTAATCAGGCAAAAATCCTATTTAAGCCCACAGTGCTTTTTACCATGAAAAGCAATATAGAGAAAATAACAGTGATACACAGCAGATCATTTTCTGAGCTCAGTTACTCTACTACATGCCTGGATTAAATCCAATAAATGGAGTTATTTGAGATATACACCCATGTAAGTGGCTCACAATCCCATCCCTGGAGTTGCTCCAGATTTATGACATTAGAACACAGTGCCAAATTTGGTGCTTTTAAAAAATTATACCTACATTTATGGAAGAGTGGCTTAAAAGAGTGATGTTCAAACAATGAGAATGAAGACAAATATACATTGCTTGGTGAAACATTTTTTTAAGAGCAACTTGCAGTTCAAAGCTAATTATATTACATATCCTTTGACGGTATTATAAATTGTGTCAGAAAGTCTCCTGCTCCATGGCTATAGTATTTTGATGAGCACAAATGCAAAAAATACACCCATACTAGAAACAAAGTGTTTGCTGAGGCAAAAATTGGTTTTAATAGTACATACTTAGGATTTTATCACGAGAAACTGCAGTCAGCTTTCACCTTTCACAAAAGGGCCTAGACCTTGCTAAGAACTATGAGGAGGCTTTAACAAACCCAGAGTGACAATACTGACATCAAGTATCACCAGTTTTCATCTTAATGACCACAGGGTGTAAAGTATAGTATAGGAGTGGAGAGGTGGAGAGTAACAAGCCTGTGGCCTATGATGAGAATGCTGGAATGGGAACTGTTAACAAACACTGCTACAGCCACCAAACAGTTNAAAAAAAAAGGACACTCCAAAGAAACTTTCACACAAGCTTGTATAAGTCAAAAGCATTTTTACAAAGTACCACGCCTTCATTAATTTGCTAATAACACACGCAAGTGGAACTGACGATTAGGCAGGCTGACCTGCTAAGCATGCCACGTACGGTCCCATCTGCCTGACACTCCAGTGGGCAAAGAACACCCTTCCCGAGAAGTTCGGCCATCAGGAACCCACCACCGGCATCTTTCAATTTTCGGAAAGCCCGAGGCGGTGGCCGCGCCGGCCGTACGCCACCAACGCGGCACACGCAGGGCTGGCGGTAACCCGCTGGGTCGCCCGCCAGCCACACACGCACCTGGCTGGCCGGTGAATACGGTGAATCCCGTCTGTTACCATGGCAGCCTGATCTAATTACATGACTGATCAGGGCTGGAGTAAGCGCGCTGAAAGCCTGCACCGCTGACATGTCGCTACATGATGAGAGAGACAGACAGACAGCCGAGCACGGAGGAAAACCTATCGACCTCTGCCTTATGTAAAAAGTGAGGAGATTACAGCCACCCTTTCAAAATAGATGCTACCCGTAAAATACCGGGCCAGTTTTACGAACAAATTAGGTGCAGTAACGTACAATTACTACTATTATCCTGCAGCATCACAAAAATAACTACGGCGCAATATTTTCCCTGGCCATTCTCAATTCCCCTCTCTCCCATTCATAACCCTTGCTCCATATGATAAAACTGCACTGTCTCTGTCACCCGAACAGAAATAGATTAACATGAAGCCGGGATTTTCCTTTAGGGGACGGTTTCATTCGAAACTGAAATTAAAAGTCCTTGACTTATCAGTGTGTCAGCAGAGTAACTCACTATGCCTGACCGTATCTGACGCGTGAAGTAACCATTACTGCATAAAATACATAACCATGAGCGGTAAAGGTTAAAGTGTAAGCTGCGTTACAAAATATGAATTTCTTTACCATATGAAAGGGAAAAGGTCTGCGGCAAAGGTCATTTACCTGCACACCCTTCCCGTACTGTACACAGAAATAATTTGTAAAGAGAAAGCTTTTACAAACCTAGATTTCTTCGTCTGGTCGTAAAAGAAATTCCTAAAATTTTTCCCCAATTTTATCTGGAGTTCGGGCTAATAGGGGAGAGATGCTGCTCGGAGGAGTCCCTATTACACAGCATACGGTAAACAAAATAAAAATAGCCTGTCGTTCTCGTTGTCTACACAGTGCATTATATAACGGGCTTCCGACTTGTTTTCTTTTCTATTATTACTCTTCAGTAATTCCTCCTCTTCAATAACATGTAAATCGCTCCCAATTCTGTCATTTTATTATTATCGCTATTACTATTACAGTAGGAGCTAACGCTTTTCCAGCACGCTTTAATTTAGACTTTAATATTCTCAGGAATCACACTGACGGATTCAGCACCCACAACCGTACACGGGGTCATTTATTTGTTTTTCTGCCGGTAAATTACGATGCCTTAGAGTAAAAAAAAAACCAACAACAACCAACCCCAAACCCCCGCAACCCAACCACCTCCACCCGACCCAAGCAAACCCGGAGGCGGCGGGGAATCGGTGAGCGGCAGGAGGGCAGCGGCCGCCACTGGAGGCGAGCGGAGCCCCGGGACGGCGGCGGGGAACCCCTGCTCCGCTTCCCCTCGGGAAGCCGCCGGCCGGACCCCACAGCCGCGGGGCGGCGGCGCCTCGGCTCCCCCCTTCCCCCATCCCTCCCGCCCCGTCCCTCCCGGCAGTACCGGGTGGCGTCTGCAGCCGGCCTGGGCCCTGAGTGTAGCGAAGCGGGGCTGCTGCCGGGCACATCCCAGCGCCAGCGCCGCCTCCCCCGCCGCCGCCCCCTCCTCCTCGCTTCCT
>VWZP01001128.1:3846760-3940590 GCA_013396995.1 Dicaeum eximium
AGAGAAGGGAGGAGGAGGAGGAGGCAAGGCAACACTCTGGCAGTCGGCCAAGAGAGCCACACAGATTATTGCATACGCACGGCACCGCCGAGCCAAGGCGGCCTTTAACCCTTTGCGGGCCGTCGCACGCTGCCCAGGAGCGGGGAGGGGGGGACTTGGGGCTCGCCTCGGCACTTACCTCCTCCTTCTCCTTGTAACACTTCAAAGGCCAGGCTGGCTCTCTACGGTGGGATTAATCCCTGCGCACTCCAATGTTCCAGAGAAGTCCGCGCTCCTGTAGCCGGCTGCGTCGCGGGGCTCTCAAATCACTTTGCAGGCGGAAAGAAATGAGATGGGGAGGGGAAAAAGGAAAAAAAAAAAAAAAAAACAAACCCCAAACCTATATTGTTTAAGGGGGAAGAAACAGACAGCTAGCGACGTGTGCTGTCCTTCAGAAATGGCAGGGAATGCTGGTTTAAAGGATGCATGAAAATCGGTTGCTCAGTCAAGGCTGGTCTGTCTCTCTAAGGGAAGAAATAAAACTGTGCTGAAAACCGGGGAATGCTCTGAAGCAGCCTCTGGGAGAGTCAGAAGAGGGTGATTTTATTTAAGATGCCATATTGCATTTCGCTGTGGCAAACTGTGAAGTGATTTAGAGCAAGAGCCTGCATCCCACTCCCTTTTTCTGAATTAGTTTTATTTATCCGGATCCTTGGCATATGCTTGAGTTGCTTTGTAGAAAGTACCTTCCACTTCATTCAGACCAAAGAGACTCTGACTCATTACCGTCGCTGAACTACAAGACAGGCAGGGCTGAACCACGCATGTTTGGGTATTAACTCCCTCTGGATTCCTCAGCATTGGTTTCATCAAAGATCCCTTTGCATCTCTCCCAGTTCTCTGCAGACCACTGTGAGCCGCTCCCGAACTTCCCCCCCACCCCCTGCCAACTATGGCAACTTACACTCCCCTGGCACTCCAGCGTCAGTGTGTTACTCTCTTACTTCCCTCAGCGCAGGTGTCTGCCAAGTGCCATAAACTGCAGTGATGGGCAAGTAACAAGCACAGATGCAAAACAGAGACCAGAGAAAAGATCTTCCTTCTGGACTGTCTCAGCCTGATCTTCATGTTAAAAAAAAAAAAAAAAAACTTAAAACCCAAACAAACAACTCCCCACACCCCCAGAAATCAACTTATCAAGCTAGGTACAACTTTAAAAAATGAAACAAATTATGAAAGCAATGAATAGCATAAATGTAAGCAAAGGATAATGGGATGCTACGCTTGCATGCAACCCAACAGTGGCCCATAAGAAGCCATTCACTCTCTGCTTTGGCATCAGGAAGAGAAGTAGAGCACAGAGGCCCCTCCTCATGCCAAGGACGTTGCAAAAAATGTTGCATAAATACCAAAGGCTGTTACATGCCAGCTCCAAGGAGCTGGACGCTGTGGGGTCCCAGGCCTCAGAAAGGCCTGAGATGTGCCCTCCATGTAACATGGCCATCCAGATTGAGCTATTAGTTGCAGCTTGTACCAATTTGCCATGACAATAAGCTCCAGGTACAATAAGGTACCAGGACATAAGGACAATAGGTAAACCTCCAGCTAAAAGGACAGTAAGGTACCAGGTTTTTAGCAGGTATACCTCCTATGTGTCCATTTTATATTAGCATTAGGTTTTAGCTGCAAATTAAATCTAGCATTAGAGTCTAGATGCAAAGTACCCTAGGACTCAGCCTGCCATTATGCAGACCAGCAAAGGAGTCCCTTCTATAAAGGACTGTACTGGCTTACTGTAATTGTTAAAGAACGTAGTAATAACATTGTAAGCTGCAGCGTTCTGGATTTAAGAGTTGATACTGTAATACAAACTAGCTTTATGAAACATAAGGGGTCTTTTACCACAGCATCTCCTGTATCTTTACTTTGTGTTCACCATGAAAATCAACACAATTTTCTGTTCTAGCAGTGATCTGGAGACAGGAGCAGCAACAGGCCAAGATATCTTGACAAACATGCCACTCGGTACTACAAGAGAGTGAATCTAAAGCAGCAAAGCAGACAGCAAAATTGTATTCACCCAGCTAATGTAAGGTTCATTGATTTAATAAAAGGAACCAAGGGAAAGAGACAAAGACTGGAGATTACTGAAAATCAGGTGAAAGCCCTGGAGAAACTGAAAACCCATCATCAAAGTTCAATTCAGAGTACAAGGCATTCTGTCTGCCACCTTTTTTATTCCAGTAGTACAGAGTGTTACCTCAGGAGAAAGGAATCTTTCCTTCTCAAACATTCACCTTGCCAAGAGGTGTGGCACAAGCAGAGAAAGAGAAGCCACATTCATGCTGAAGCAAGCTTTGGGCAACTTTCCCTTCTGCAGCAGGCTCATGTAAGAGGCTTGTGTGTTCCTCCACTCTGTGGCTATAGTGTTTGCCTCAGGACCCTCATTTTTTGCCACACTGTATACTCTAGGCTTTTACATCTTTGTCTGTGTTTCTGCTTCAGAGTAGAAAAGAGACCCCCACAATGTAAGTGCATTGTAAGTTAAAGCAATAGTGCTTTCCTGAGCCAGCAGGCACTTAACCCATGGCTCTGGGAAGTGCCACAACTGCCACCAGCCACGTCAGGCTCATAAGCCACTCTCTCCTCCGTTCTGACTTGATACAGGTTGGTTGCATTAACAGACGAGGGATGAGGGGACTGTGTCTCTGCGAACATGGCCTAACACACAGGATATGCAACCATGTCACAAGATGTCCTTGTGCCTCAGCAGCTCCCCTGCAAGGGCCTATACTGGGCCTCAGTATATTCCCTGCACAAAGGATTCCACAAAACATTGAGGTGCTGATGAAGGCAAGTGCGTGGCACACAAGAACCCACATAGACCCAAGCATTTTCATTGACTGCTGGTGACATGCTGAAACTGATAGGACTCCCAGGAGAATATAATCTGACCAAAAGATACTAAACAATCTGGCATGTAGGATGCACACTGTCTAGAAGAAACTGTTTTTCAATTCACTAGTCGTAATGTGCCATCTATGCAGCGTGTTTGATACAATTAATAGTGCATATAAAAAAATGGGAGAATAGGAGGCGTAATAAGTTGGATTTTTTTTTTAACACTAGCATTCAGGAAAATGCGGTGATTGACAGTGTATTGAGTGTGAAAAGTAATCTCACAATTATTGATCGTTACAGTTCAAATCTTAAATCTGTCATAAAATGACATTGTTGGTCTCATTACAGCCTCTAGTGGACACTAGTAATCCACCTCACAGACCTGTCACACCATTTGCTCAAATGACAAGCGTTATCAAGGCAGAGGTTACTCCAAGAGAACACGAACATACAGGTCATTCTTATCCACCAGCGAAAAGGATTTTTGAATACAATCAAAAGTGTGCTGTCACTGCTTGTAAGGTGCCTCACTTTACTCTTTAGGTATAGCATTGGCTTGTAAATAAACAGAGAACTTCTGCTATTCATTTCAGCTTCTGACAGCTTTCATAAAACTAAATTAATCTCAAATATTTTTATAACAGGAAATATTGGTTGCCATGTTTTTGGCTTCAGTAGGATGTTTTTAATCCAACTCAGAATCCGCTGACTGTCCAATTCACCTCCTATTTACAGCTCTCTCACATTCAGATAATTTTCGCTAATGCAGTTATTTTCATTATTATTTCAGACACATGCAGCTGATTTAAGGTATTTTTACAACTTTAATAAATGAGAAACTATAATTTGGATTACATCTGGCTAATTAAGGTATGCTTTCCCCAGGAAAGTTAAAAATGTACACAACCTGAACAATAATGTGTTTGGACTGTATCTTTAAGTGCCGCTTGTATGAACATTACAAAATATGACTAATGTTTTTAATTTTTGTGTATTCACTTAGAAATGAGTGTATCCCCTGTCAAAACAGAGCTGTTGATGATGTTCTCCAAAACTCTGTGATTGTCTTCAAATGCAAGGAAATTAGATGGTAGACATAGAGAGCCAATGTCGTCTCTTTAAAGGCACAAGTATCTCATGCAAATTAACATTTGGTGAAAGGAGAGTAAAGCATTCATGAAAACTAAGCAAGTATGTAGTACTACACTGTGACTCTAAGAGAAAAATCCTATTGTCTAAAATGGTGGTCCTTTGCAAGTGAATTCAAAGGAAAGGCTGCCATTAATTTTTTTGTTTTATTACACTGTGGCTAGGTAAGGGTTGTAGGGTGATGAAGAAGTCATTATTTGTCATGCCTTACAGTTTAGGTAATGGGATATTTAGGTTCAAAGATGTTTACCTTATCATTGTCTTGATTTTTAAAAGAAGCAATCAAGTTCTCTTTAAATAACAATAGCTTCAATGGCTTTAAATTAACAAGAGGTCCTTAGATGGAGATCTGAAATGAGATGCTGTCTTTTTGTTGTTGCTTTTTTAAAACTGGGCAAAGCAATTAATGGAGAATTAAGAAAACTGAGGACTCTCCTACAGTATCAAAATCAAGTCTGATTATATATAATATACAATATACTATTAATTATATATTATATATCATATAGTATATTGTATATTGTATATTGTATGTTGTATGTTGTATATTGTATATATTTTGAGTAAGAGGTCAGTCAGTTACAGATCACTGCTCTGAAGGGAAGACCTGTTAACCTGCCAGTGATCACATCAGGAGGGACCATAGCCACAGTTAGCCCCATAAGCTGTGGCAACCAGTGGAAAATAAAAGTGTTCAGCCCTTCTCTAGGGGGGCTTAACTGGTCTAGGCACCTATCAAGTAATAACTCCTGTTAGGTGCTTTATGGCCAGTGCTCTTCAGCATCTGAGGTCTCAGATCTGTGTCCTGGCCTCCATGTATCTCCCCTGACACTGCAGCTATCCATATGGCTGGTGTGAGCAGAAGGGCCAAGCACAAATGGAAACTAAACTCTGTCTTATTCCTGGAAGTGATGATTTCATCTTGGGGTTAAAGTACACCAGCAGAACGCAGAGGGGAGGCTCAGCTCTGCAGAAATGCTTTGTTTCCAGGGATGTCAAGGCAGTGCTGTTACCAAGGATTAACATTCAACCAACATTCAGGAGAATTGCCACTGTCTGGGAGAGGGCTCTCAGGTGCTAGCAGAGAGCAGCCAGAGACCACATACCCTTGTAAGAGACACATGTTATCCTGTCCCTTTAAATCATACCTGGTACAGAGGCTTATCTGGGAGTTCACCTAAAGGGCGTTATGGTCTAGACAGATTAGATTAGCATCTACACTGTAAACACCTAGGGTTGGGAAGTATCTCTTCACCTTTCTTAAAATGTCTTACCCACATATAAGGCACTGTGGTTTCCAAAACCCGTTAGTCTCTCTGATCAGTGCTATACAAGTTTTGATAAGTGCCATGAGTTTTTATGAGAGGAGGGGAATGGGCTAGAATGGACTGGTTACCCGTTTGAACAGACATAGAAATTGAAAACATGGATTTTTGACTCCTAAATCCTTTAATGGCCCCAACTGAGCTGTTCTGGTCTATTGAACAAATCCTTCCTACCTCATGGATAATCGACCTACCAGACCTCCAGAGCCACTGTGCTCAATCCTGCTGCCAAGTCTGCTCTTTTTGTTCACATGCTAAAAATCTTTATGTTTTGTTGAGAAAATGCGTAACTTAGGACAGCTATTTTCTACTCTCACTATCTCTACCTCTTCACAAAATATGGTACACTTGCACCTTGCCCCCAAAGCTGTCATGCAAATTCAGAAGTCTGGTTTACCAAATTCATCCAATACAGGTCAGTTTGGGCTTATGCCTTGGTTTCAAGACAGCGAGAAGTGCAAGCAGCTTAATGTTCAAGACCAAAGTTGTTTTGTATCTATGTCTTCTTCAAAAAGAAAACTAATAACTAAGACAGTATTAACCAGAAAGACAGTAATGGCTCTGAAATAGGCATCATCTACACAGGAAAGAGCTGTATTTCTTTGTTTTCAAAAGGCATCATATAGCAAAAAACTGCAGTCACATGATGAACGGGAATGAAGACTTTGAATAGTTCCTAAACATCAAACAAAATTTTAAATGGGATAATTTTGATATGTAATAATTGCTATATCCCCTAATATTTGACTCATAATTGGAAAATCACCAGGCAGAGAGGGACAACAGGCATGACTGTGTATTGCCTGGAGGGTAGGAATTCCTCAGCCTGCCAGGCTTTGACCAACAACCTAAGTGAGCATGGTAAACATTTACCTTCAATTTATCCAATTACAAGCTGACAGGGTATTTTTCATGTTTCTTCTGCAAGGTGACAGGTACATGCCCACAGAACCCTAAAACGCCAGAGTTTAAAAAACACAAATGTCCTGGGAAGAGAGACAGGAGGCCTGAGGTAGGATATTACATTAAATCAGAGTAATTTCAGCTTGTGCAGACCATTTTATAGCTAGACTGGCATCACTTTGACTTCGTACTGCACAGAGGCAGCATCTTTCCCTCTGAGGTCTGCCAGATCCTCATGTTCTCTCTTCACCCTTCAGCAGAGGCCTTTCTACTAATGGCAAAAAAGGTTCTCATATTGACTGAGATGTCATATCATGTCTCTCTCTTTCCCCCTACCCATTTTTTACACAGAAGAGCTCTCATTTATGCCTGTCTTACTCTGCCTGATCTGTCCTTGGTCTGCTCTCATATCATCCTCATATGATATTATCAATTTATTTATATTTAAGGTAATGAAAGATACCCATTCAAAGCTGTAGAAGCCCTGATACATAGCAATTACAAGCAAAACACAACAGTGTGAAAGAAGTTTTATCAAAAGGAGCTTAGCTGGGCAACCAGGTAGACCAGAAACACCTGCCTGCTGAAAGCTCATCTCTAGTCCTCTTTAAAGTGGGTGGGGTTTTGCCTCAGGGCCTCTTCAAAGATCATAAAATTCAAACTCTTGTGGAGTGTAGGTTCTATCACATGGATAGATTTGCTCATGCATGGACTGTTTTGTCATGGGGTCAAGTATAGCCAAGAGAATGGAGTGGACACCTTGGGGGCAGGACCATCTCAGGACCAGCTCTCCGACTCAAGAGACCCTAGTTCTGGAACCTTTTGCATTATAGAGTTTTCACAGTTTATACTCTCATAGAACCATAGAATCATTAAGGCTGGAAAAGATTTTTAAGATCATCAAGTCCAAATCATCAGCCGAGCACCACCACCATGTTCACCATTAAACCATGTCCCCAGTGCCATAGCCATACATTTTTTGAACATTTTTCAGGAATAGTGACTGCACCACTTCACTCGACAGTCAGTTCCAATTGTTTTCAACCTTTCTGTAAAAAAAAATCTTTCCTAATATTCAATTCTAACCTCCCCTGCTGCAATTTGAGGCCATTTCCTCTGGTCTTGGCAGTCGTCTCATCTTCTTTGTGCAAGAGGACATAAGAATGGCCACACAGGGGCCATAGGACAACAGTGATCATAAGCAGATGCTTAGGGAGACATGGGCATTATATACTACTTTATCCACATATTTTCCAGCCTCCCACTATTTTCAGCTTAAGGAACTTCCTGAGCAGAATGTGGTTTCTGCACATTTAGTGACCCTCAATGGATTTATCTCCCAAGATTTGTACAGTCCTCTCCATGACCATCTGTAAATTGTAGGTATATGCTATGTCACATTGCACAGGTCAAGTCCCTGATGCTAGAAGAATCCCCTCATCCTGCCTGCTTCACTTAGTGTTCCTAGCTCTTGCATTGAGACAGGGAATGGCCAGTCCCCACCCATACTCTCAATGCTACACAGATCTTTGCAGCCCTCTATCATATTCCCCCTTCTTCCAAGCTGGAAAGCTTGTTACCAAAACCAGTCAAAGTCTTCATTGCTTCTGCTGCAATTCTTACCTGGTTTTGAGTCCCTCTCTCTTGGTCTTATTCCTAAGACATCTGCACTCTCTCTGTTCTTCTGCCTGTAGAAAATTGATAATAAAAATTGTCCTTTTATTCCACGGAATAGTGCTGACACAGTGAAGTACAAGTATTATTACTATAAAAGCAATACAGAATGCTCTCTTTTCCCAAGGCTTAGCCAAGGACTCAGAAAAGCAACAATTCCACATATCAAGGACAAGTGAAAACAGTAGTAATGTAAATAAAATTAAACCCATGGTTCTATCTACATTTTTTTCATACTTGTTTAGCAACACATGCTGATTAAAACCTTCCCATTTCATAAACTACCTCTGTCAACCAGTCCATTCCTGTGTAAAAAATCAGAACTGATGGGACATCTCACACCAATCTCAGATTATTTCACACACATATGCATAATAGGTCTGAAAAATATGACATGCTACAGAAGTGGGACTGCCAGATGGTTTTCCTGCCATATAATCTGTCTCTCCCCTTTCCATGACATATCTCATTTCTTAGGACATAGGTATTTCTCTCCCTTACTTGGCCCATCTTCAGCTAGGTGTGTAAACTTGGTATCTAATTTAAACTTGGTGTCTAAGTTGTCCTGTTGTCTTAATGGTTCTGAATCATACATTTAAAGTGAGCTTTGTGCTTGAGGGTATGGCCTCATGAACATGTTTTAGTGAGGCATTCAAGGGTGTGGATTTACAGGACACCAGCTACCCTGCAATAACTGCACAGATGAACACCCTTTGCCTGCTGGCAAATGCAAAGCAAGTTAGCCCAGAGCCTCAGCCAAGATCACCTCTGCCCTCTACAATTGCTCTTCATACTATTCCCTGAATGCTGCTCCTTTTGCAGTAAACATGACAGTTGCATATAGGGGCACAACCACCTCCCTCATCTCCAAAGTGATCCATCTCCAGACACAGCTCAAAGCATACTTTTTCCTAACACACCCCAAAATCTTGCAAACTGAAGTCATATTTAAGGGACCTTGCCACCCTTGCTGCATTACGACTTAAGCCTTCTTTTTCTTTCATGTTTATATGGCAGTATATATTCTTTACAGAGTATTCATCATGTATGATATATATATATATATATATAAGTCCTTGAATTCTTGAGCCCTCCTGTTTCCCCCTGCTGGTTAAAAACGCATAGCAGGGGGGAGCAGAGGGGGCAGGAAAGGGCAAGCAATTCCTCAAACAACTCTGAGTCAAACCAGGTACCCACTTTGGGAGGAGGGAGCAGAGGGGACAGACCTTTTGACTACTGAATACCAGTGGCTGCTGCCCCCACGGGTATTTCTGAGAGCCTACAGGTATTGTTACACAATGTATATACTTCACAGGGTCCTGAGCAGAGTTTATCAGCTGTACAGAAATTCCTGCATAGTTTATCATCTGGGCAAGCATCCCAGCACCACTGTTGTCTCTCGTTAGAGTCTCTTCAGAGTATCAGAGGTTCCCAGGAACATTCCCAGAAGCTTTTAGCTCAGCATGAATCACTGCCAAGTTGAAGAGTTTCTTCGAGTCCCTTGTAGCAATCATCCTGAAAATTGCAGAAGAGGAGCTTGTATGCTCTACAACTGTCCCTAAAAGGCTCAACTTGTATAGGAGTCATGGTCTGGCCTCCAAAAACATTTATCTGAACCAAGACACATCTATCTCAACCTTGCACGCATTTAAGGTCTTGCCAATGAGATCACAAAATCTCTTTGTCGCTGGAAATAAAAATTTTTCTTTTAGTAATTTTCTAAGATATTTTCTATTTTAGATTCTAATAATCCCTCAGATCCCTGAATGTGGATCAGCACCCCTTTCCTGTTCAAACTAGATGTTCTAGTCAGTTATTTAAGGCCAAGTTTCCTCCCCAGGCAGTTTAGAGTATAGGCACACAGGTTATGCTGTCTGCAGTAAGTGATGCTGTGAAATACTCCATTATGTGACACACATCTCTCAGAACAATTACCTCCTCAGAAAAAACTGCAGAAAAGGCTGACTTTTCAGAAATGGCAAACAATTGATGGGGCAAAAAGGTAGATTTCTCCAAAGCTGAAATAACAGTGTTTTCTTATTTCAACCTAAAAAAATATATATAATTTTCTGGAAACAAAACAAAAGAAAAAATTCCAGCAATGACCAAGCCCGTTTTACTCTTGAAGAACCTGCTTCTCCCTATTTATTTTGCTTTCTGAGAATTTGCCTTTGACATGTTCACATTTTTAATTCTTCTTACTAGCCAAAAGGTTAAATGGATAACTTAAGTTCCAGTATATTGCTTCCTCTGAAACTGTTACTCTTGTAGTGGCACTTCCCCTTAGTAGCACATTGAATTAGTGTAGTTTATGGTCACTAGTTCATAGATTCCCTCTAGTGCTCAAACCTTCAACGAACAGAAAGATAAGTGTGAAGAATTTGCCAGCTTGAAATCCCAGCTATCTGCACAACAGACCAAAAATTGGTTTTTAATTATTTCAAGACTTCAAACTCTGAATATTTGGCTGTATGATGAAAATCTGGATTGTTAAAATATACTGAAAATACATTTACCCTTCAAATGTTTCACCTCTTAGTTATTCTACTTCAAACTCTTAAACTCTGCAGTGTTACTATTTTCTTTTTCTTTGATGTTTGTTCCTTTTAAGCTAACCCCAAAGAATTTCACTCTCACCCGTCATGGTTATCAAGCTGTGGTTTGTTAGCACTGTTTATGATATACAACTCTCTTCTGTCCTTCCCAATATTTAGGAATTAATACCTTATATGCACTGGCTAATAGGCCTTCTTTCTTGATATTCCTTTCAGGAGAATTAGGAATGACCACCAGATAATCATCTCCATCACTTGCTAACACTGTTCATGGTCTGGTGTATAACTCTTGTATAAGGGTGGTTGGTATGTAAATACCCTCTTTAATCGTCATCGTTTGTTTCAAGAATAAAACAAACAAAACAATAACAAAACCTCCTTTCTTTTGCATGCTGGAAGCACATGCCATTAATATTAATTAATTTATTTATTTAAACTTGGTTAAAGCATTTGCTCTTAGGCTGGGAATGTGACTGCCAAGTTTCCTGCCTGCAATTTGTTACGGCTCAGTAGTAAACTCCTGAAAATAGGAATTTGAAATGGAAATAGTGACAGGCCTTTTAACTACACTATAATAAGCAGGGTGTTTTATCCTGCATACTGTATGTCGTTACACAATGGCAGCCTATCATAATGTGCACGGAAAACAAACAGGGTCTCTTTAGATCACTCTTCTGGCTAAAACTGGGCAGACAGAGGAAGCAAAACAGGCTGGAAAGACAAAAGACTAGAAGGTCAAGAACACCACACCCAGACCTAAGCCCTTCTGTTACACAGTGAAGCACAGGAATCTTTGAGAACTTGAACTTGAATAAATTGACTTTGATCAGCTTGCCATAAAAAAAGAGGTGTAGCCTGCTATATTGCAAAAGGAGGTAAAGAAGGAAACTTGCCCATAGTCTTAAGCGGCAAAGTAACATACCCAGACCCACCCTGTTATGCAGAGCAAAGCTCCAGAAAGTTTCTTGCAAATGTTTTGTTTCTTCTTCTGCTTGTAATAGTATGTTTCATGTAATTCTGCACATATAAAACACAAGAACATTAAAGCTGGTTTGCACAGTGACAGCTGTAAAGTGTAATTTTTCAGACTTGCTGAACATCCAGAGTCCTAACAAGTCTCCTGAGTTTCTCCAGATCAACACCTGTGTAAATGACAGCAGTAGTGCATCTTTGTGAAAACAAAACAGTGCTATTGCTTTTTACGAGGTATTTGGCAACCAGGAAGATAACTGAGTCATATGTGCAGAACAGAACAGCAGAGTATCTGGGACTTGAAGCGAGCACTTCTGCTTTGTAGAGCACATGCTTAAACGCTATATTCAAGTGCCACATCACGTCTATTTTTACTAATTGAGTTTACTTGCGTTTGGGCACTGTACCAGCTACTCAGCAAGTCCAGGAGATTAATGTAAAAGCCTCTCTGCACTTAGAAAGTATAGTTGCTCTAGATTTACAGCTGCTTACTTTGAGGGTGGCTGACTGCTGATCCTGGTGTCTTTGAGCAACAGATGGTTTTCTGAGCTGCACTGATAATGAAAATGATACCATTTACCTCCTAACATTAAAATAAAGAGGCAGAAAAAAAGAAAAAGCAATATATTCACCTTCTACAAATAGTACACAGCGGGATAAGAGGAGGGGGAGGCCCAGTCAAAACTCAAGGAATAGTATTAGAAATTCACATGAGGACAAACTTACATAAAATAACCCATCCTGCTCTGGACTGTGAAAGTATTGGCCCTTGTAATGTTAGAATTTATAGCTTTAATCTTCTTAAGAGCTGCATGGCTCTTCTCACATGCAGGGAAAACAGATTTGATGTTTGTGAGATTAAAACTACTGAGCTGAACTTTGCTTGTTATTGGCCAGAAGCACTTGGAAACCTAATAAAGCATTCCATTAAAATCTTGGCATTTTAGTAACACAAAAGAAGTAGGCTTCTCAAAATATGAGTCCAAGGCAAAAGGACACTTTGGGGGGCGGGGGGAAAGATTGTGGAATTTGGATTTTAACAAAGTTTGCAATGACTTTAAAATAGATCAAAGGAAACATGAGGTAGAGTGGAACAATGAGTGCTTGATGTAACTAGCAATGTCCAATCCTTTGTTGTTTAAACTTTATTACATTTGAAGACACTTTTCCATGTTCTTTTAAACCTCATACTTTTGTGAATCTATGAGTAGTTGGAAAAAGTACAACACATGTTACTGACTGGCTGTGTGGTCTCTAACAGGTAATATGAGGCCTGATTTCATAAAATTGTGAGGATCCACAACCACAGCTGAGATCAAGTTGGGCTACTCATATTCTGGGCTTTAGATGACCAGCTTTATTCTAAAATAAAGAGCTCCATTAAAGCTGACTAGGCTACAGTTTTAGGTGCACAGGAAGCCCAAAGTGAACACGTATGCAGTTGTAAACAGTATACGGTTTGATTTGATCTATGAACTCACGACCATATTTCTGTAGAGAGAGGGATACTACTTGTGGTGAGGGTATGAAGTATGAGTTCAAAGCATGACTGATCAAGGGTTAGGATCTTAGCAGCAGTGGTAAAACCTTGTACAGCACCATTTGCCTAGTGCCAGCTGCACTATTGAGAACCCTTGCTTGCCTTTGCGAAGGTACAGGGGAGAGAAGCCTCATACACTACGTCTTTTACTGTTCTCTGCAGGCAAACAAACAGGCAGAAATAAAGACTTAAAAGAAGTGAAGCTTCATAACCAGCCCTAAATACAACAAGTCTCTTGCTAGGGTTCATTGATGAGGTTTGGGGTTTTGTCACAGGGCAAACAGCATTAATTCCAACGTGCTATGAAATTACTTCGTCTTATCTGTACTGACAAAGCCAACCATGAAAATTATGTTAGAATTTGCCTGTGTATGGTTACAGCTAAATCAGATCTTCTAGATTCATTCTACTTACAGAATCAGGAAGTATGTAGGCTATCTTCTGGAAAACTTGTGGTTAAAACTGGGAAGCCTGTAGGGATGAGAAGGTAACAATCAAATGCCTACAAACAAATTTTAGCCCAGATTTTACCCCACACAGAGAACCACTGTTGAACCTGGATTACACAGCTGGTATGGTTGAGTTCTACACAAGCTCATCCCATTGTAGATGCCTGCACAAAATTCACTTATGCAATTCTATTTTCTGCCCTTTCAAAAGAAATTCCCCTTTACACAGCTGAACATTACCGGGTGCTCATAAACTGGCTGCTAACATGGCTGGTATGCTTCATTTTTTGTAGCACTAACATATGAAGAGCTATCTACTGTAACAGATGCTCTTTGACAGTGCGAAATAACAGCACTCAGACTTAAACTGTAAATTATAAACAATCCCTCTCTAACTACAAAATGAATACACAGAATGGGGAGCCTTGTCAACTAAGATATTAGTAAATCAGGTTGAGGAAGACAAATTATTCACTAAAGCTAAAGTAACTAAAATTTTATTCAGTTAACATTACTGTCATTAGTGTTCTCCTGTTCTTTGCCATAATTGGTAGATACAAAAAAGAGTAATTATAAGCAACACATAGTAAAATTAGCTACATGTTCTCTTGCTATGGAAAAGCAACATATAAATTTCTGTTCTTCCTTTTTATTAATTTCTATCAGTAGAAAAGATGCTATATAAATGCTTACTGGTGGTATGTGCCCGGCCACATCAAGATAGCCCTTTCCCAAGGGATTTCATTTATTTTTTTTCTCCACCAAATCACAGACAGGACTGTGAATTAAAAGTGACCTTGATGGCCTGGTGGTGCAGCTGCCATGTATTTGATTATAAACTTACTAGTACTACTGCTGAGGAGTGGTGTTATAATATAAGCTGAAAATTAGTTCAAGCATAGCTTTCTTCACAGAATGTCCATGGTAGCCTGGCTGAAAAAAGCATTCAATGCACAAAGATAATTTTTTTTTTAATCTTTAAAAAAGAAAGCATTCCTTTTTTCCTCCCCATCTCTTCATGACATCCCAGTGCCAAGTTCTCCAGAAGGATGTGCTCAGGAATAATACCCTAGATTACAAGGACTGTAGCTACACATGGAGTATTTGGGATATCTCAGATATAAAACTTCTTCAGAAAGGACATGGAGAGCTTGGAGGAAGCATGGGTAAAGGAATTGGCACCCTGTTATATAGCACAGTGGTTCCTGCCCTATAGTGGCAGCCTCTCAGGAATTCCTGAACACTATGTCAGGGGTGGTAAGCACAAAGCTGGCATTCCCAAATGCATGCAACTTCCCATGACTTAATAAGGGGCAAAATGAGCTGGCAGTTCATTGTTTCCTTCAGCATGCACCAGAAGAAATTTTTGTGTCACTCAGTTGAGGATCAGGCTTGCAAGGCCCAATTCTTACGGCTTTAGAAGAAACAGGTATGGCCAAGAAAGGACCCTGGCAGCTTTCTGTTGGCAGGATTTAATACCCTTGCATTTCATGGGATTCCTGGATGGGAGTCTCAAACTCTGCAGAATGGCAAATGCAGCGTGGTTTCATCTCATGCACTTGCACTGCCTGCATCTCCTATGCTACCTGGAGCTAGGTACACATGGGTACCTTATTGTCCTGGATTGTTAAAATAAGATATTCTATTTGCCATCTGATAAAGATGGGGTTGTTATCTGGGCAGGTTTCCCTTATCTCTTCACAAACAATACCTCCCCTGGGAAGACATTTTTTGTTAATGGGCCATTAAGTGCCTCCACATGACTGATAAGATTACATTATTCCCATTGTGAGGTGCTCTGCCCAAGGGGAGGGGCCAAGCATTTCTACTGGGATAAAAAGAGACACTTTTAGAAACGAGGACAGCCTGGATTCTCCACTAGATTTCCAAAGGAAAACCAGACCCATCTGCCTACACTCTTCTCTGCTGGACTGTTGTTTTGACAGAGTCAATGCTTCCACTCTAAGAGAACTGCAGCCACCGCTCAACTGGACTGTTATCCACACCCTGCCCCAGGGTGGCAGGTCATATCTTGACTCTGTCAAGGTTTTTGTTTGTTTGTTTCTTTTGTTGTTTGCTGGTACTAGTACCTTTGTTTCCTTTAGTTTTTTTTCCTAGTAAAAACTGTTATTCCTATCCCCATATTTTTTTGCCTGAGAGCGTTTTAATTTCAAAAAAATTGTGGTGATTTGGAGGGAGGGGGTTTGTGTTTTTCTTCCTTAGCAGACACCTGTCTTTTTAAACCAAGACACTTATCTACATCTCGACAGCACACGTTAAAGAAGCAGGACTAGCTGAACTTCTCCTCTGAGAGCCAAATTTACTTTCTTTCTCCTTCACAGATTAAGTAGGGAAGCAGGCACCAACCCCACCAGTTCTGCAGATGCCGGCTCAGAGTACACACACGGACATATTTTGGGTGCTTAAAGAGCTTCACAGGATTGAAAGACTTAGCTCAGAAAATGCAGAAGGTTGCGGCCTGCCTTCCAGAGCCTGACAAAAGGGTGTATGCACACACTGAGGAAGGAGGCTCCCTCTGTTGCACAGAGCTGGCTCCATGGCTCTTTCCCATCTCCCTAGAGATCCAGGGTATTTGTATGCAAGTTAGGAGGCAACCAGCAGACTAGTCAGCATGCAGGGGGACTTGGTGGTCTCAGTGAAGATTTCTTTAGGTAATATAGCAAAAGGACCTCCTAATGGGGGCTCTGACTTAGCCACAGTTTGGATAGTGGGAAAGCCTTTCAGTCCCCACTTGTTATAGCTGACTAGTTTCATTTTAATGTACAAAACAAACTCACTGTACGAATATGCCATGATGGGCAGTTTGTGCCCATGATGCAAGCTATACCCAAACAAGCAGAAGGGTCATAAAATAAGGATTAAAGTTCAACATGGAACCTGATAACGAAGAAGCCTACCCAGACTATGCCCTATTCTAGCCAACATTATGTTATCTTCTAATTTTAGAACAGCTGACAGTTTTTCCCAGACCAGAAGTTGACAAGAGGCTGAGCAAAGCCAATGTCGTTAAATCTTTGTTTTCAGGCGCAGTGTTGCCTCCACACTGCAAGAAGTTGTTTCAGCATGTGAAATTTTGCAGGAAGGCACACACACTGATGCTGGATGCCCATACAGGGAGCTGTGTAATATGTTGAAACCATCTGGCATTTTGTGGTTTTGCAGTATCGGTCAGACGCACTGTCTGGAAACACAGGGCTCAAACCCAGAGTTCTTGATTCAGGTCAGATACCTACAGATGCCTGTGGTCGTTTGGCCAGACTGGAAGCTGCAGAATAAAGCACTTAATTAGGTGGCTGAAGTTTATGACAGATTCTAAGGGCAGCCAAGCTAGAAGCCTATTATCACTTAGGAAGTTTTAGTAAATGTAATTACTATGGCATGTTTGATATAATACGCGGTCTTCACAAAATGCTCCAAAATACCATTTTAAAGAGCATCTTGTTGCTGTTATGCTTCGTACCTTCTGACTAAGGAATAGGCCTGATGATGTGGATCCCAGTGTGAAGCTTACTAAAAACTACCACTAAAATTAATAGACCATAGTTATGGAAGAGTATTTTGTATAGAATTGCCTTCTCTGGAGTGTGAACAACGCTGCTGAAAGCAGGCTCTGGGTTACATTATTCTTGTGATCCAAATTTTTTTAAGCAGCTGAATGTCACTGGGGAGATTTAAAGTCTTTATAATTACCGCTCAAGGCCTAGAGGAAGGGGGGAGGAAAGACAATGCAATTACGTTTCATATGTTGATTTAGAGAGTAATCTGTAGTGGTCTGTTAGCTTGTTTCATCTATCAGGAAAGGCAAATTAATTCTGTATCCAGTCGGTTTTATGAGTGGCAGCTCATTTTGCTTTCCCAGTTAAGCAGGGAAGAAAGTGGCCTTTTGTCACAAACAATTGCTTCCTGCAATGCTGCAGAATAAGATGTAAAATAGGCAAAGAGCTTTGGATACAGCTTCCAATGTCCTACTAAGAAGTAAAATTTCTTTCTTTCATCTTCCCTCAGAGAAGGAATTCAGGTTATGCTCTGCACTAAATTAAAGTGTTCTGCTCAGTTATGTACATGTACAGCTTTGAAAACTGTTCCTGCTTCTAGGTCAAGGGCTCTCCCTGTGGCCGGGTGCCAGCTTTATCCCTGGACTCCCATAATCCCTTGAAATAAATCAACTTTCCATTGAAATCCTCTGCCAGTTCCACTTCAGACTAAAATGTGCTGTCTGTAGCATGATGCTCTTTTATACTTTTGTGGAAACAAAAAAAAAAGGAGAGAAACAATGTGGCCATTGTGTACTGGAAACAGTTCCCCGTAACCTGCATTGTGTATATTAAAGTCTATCTTTGTATGTTGCACTAACCCAAGATTTCAGTGTTTATTATTAGAACTAAGAAAAGTACCTTTGACCAAAAGAATAATTTGACTGACTGAAAAGGATCCCAGCTTGTGTGCGTGTGTGCGTGTGCATCCCATTACTACTCTGCTCACGTGGACTGAAGTATGTGGATGCATTATACTACCTCTCTGGGCAGATGAAGCCCTCAAATATTTTTTCTCTTTCCTCTCTCTCTTTTTTTTTTTCCCTTTTCCCCCTAATATCAATTTTCTTCTCTGTGTGTTATAAATGAACCCAAATACATTCACATGTTCCTGTTGAAGACTAAAAGCTGTCACTTCATTTCAGGGAACCAGGCAGCTTTAAACTCAGCTGCAAGAAAGCCCAGATGCTACTACATCTCCAGGGGAAACTTATCTACTCAAAATGGCAAAACTTCTGAACAATAATAACAAAATACAGCTTAAAGATGCTGATGCCGTTCTCCTGTCGGTGCTGAGGTCAGTACTTTGGAGAGTGGGTGCCAGTCAGAAATTGCAGCACTCAGAAGACTGACATTTCTGAAAAGCTCTGCTTCTCCCCAGATCTCAGTAACTTTAACTGGTCTGCCAGTTAAATCAGAACAGCCTGGTATAAAGCCTCCAATTTTCTGACAACCTTTATATTCTCTTGGCTCCTCCAAGGCCCTAAAGCTGATCGTGTATAATCCTGAACTGAATGTAAAATAAATATGAAAACCTGTCATGATTTTAAAGTTTTCCAAAGGATATTTCACTAAATAAAAAGAGCTGCATTTTTGGCACTCAAATGCTCCATATAAAAATCACAGTTAGTTCTTTAAAATAAAGTTACACAATGCAGTGCCAGACTCTGCCCTCTGAAGCTCCCCCTGAGTGCTGGGGAGCAGCTAGATTCCCATGAGCCAGCTGGCCCTGAAGGTCCTGTGCTCCTTTTCCTCTACACAGTGGCTGTGCAAATCAGGGCTGTGACACCAGCCCAGCCCCTGAGGGTCCCTCCAGCACAGGAGCCTGGAGGGAGGTACCCACGTTTCCTCTGAGCTGGAACACAGCCCATGGTGTGGCCAGCTAAAGCTAGCACTGGCAATTGCTTCCATGCTTGTGGTGCAAATACAGCCTGAGCAAATCGTGACCCAGAGCTCACCCAGCCTTCACGTCCTTGAAATACGTTGCCTAAGAAAATAACAATTGTTTGCGGAAAGCTCTTCCGCTAAGCCTGCGTTATTTAGCTATCTACATTAACTGTGTGCCAAGGCGTGGGCTATAAGCTGGAGTGTCCACAGCACTACAGCCCGGAAATGAGTTTAAATCACTGACAAACTAGAGCTGATGTCAGGCTCCACTGGCTTCACAGACCTCAAAAATATCTGCAGGTCCAGAACACAGCTGTAAGGCCAGACAGAGACTCATAGGTCTAGCAAAGTAGGACCCAAACACAGCAACCTTGACAATGGACATGAGGTGCATTTTGAGTGAAGCTGTGACTAGACTAGCAAAGGTCTGAATACCACCTTGCAGGAAATTTGGAAGACACATCCTGCAAGTCCTGGGGTGGTAGCTCACTGTTAAAATCACAAGTTACGTTTGCATAGTACTGTTCAGATGGTTTGGATGGAAGAAATGGAGGCAAGACAAGGCATTTCAAAAAGAGAAAATCTGTGTTGTCACTCACAAGGTTTCCAGGTTTGTCTGCAGAGTTCTTTCAATGTGTAGGTTTTAAATGTTACGCACCTGTGTCCCATAATCTCCTCCTGGGACAGGGTACAGGCAATTGCACTGGATTTTAAACCACAGTTAACTATACACACAGAGCTTTAATTTTAGATCAGACTTGGTGAAACTATCTGGTTTTCTCCTAGAAGCCCTCAGTGGACAGTTTCTTCACTTAGCTCCACCACCTTCAGGCCTTCTTTTTAAGCGAGGAGTGCAGCTGAATCCAAGAATTCAAAGCAAAATTCAGCTGAAACCATTATGTTTCATCTGGTTACATGTCAAAACCTCAAACCTTGTGTACACAGGGCTCAAATTATAAACCCATCAGGCCCAACCCCAGAGCTGGACCCAGGTTTGCCTGGAGAGCCCGCAAATCTTTTAGAGAAGCTGATACAAGTTTCGAGTTCATAATGACTTGAAAACCCAAAGTGGCCAGGAGACTTTTCCAAGGTCAAACAGTGAGCTAGAGGGAGAGCTAAGAAGAGAACCACAGCCCTGGCCACTTCACACACTGCTACCAACAGAGGTAGAAACTCACTCTGCTTGAACTTCATAATGCATAGCCTTTGCCAAACCACTCAAAAGAACCACTTTTTTTGCCTGTTAATTGTTTTAATAAGTCACATGGCAATGAATGACTGAAAACTACATCATCCCTCTAAGGATTCAGCTGTGGAAAAAGCATCCATTTAGCTTCAGGGTAGTTATTACTGCATAGCTTTGATTTTGCTACACAATGCACACCCTGTTTATGGAAATGCTTACACACTGCTCCGGGTGAAATCATCATCACTTACAGGTATACTCTGAAGCTAAAGGAATTACCTCAGATCCACTCATCTAGACCCCAAATGAGCCCTGTCCACTTATCTGAGTCTCCACAATGCTCTCAGATGTTGGTTTATGTCCCTTTGGACATTTTTGAATGCCACCCAAACCTCTGCATCTATAACATGAAACTAGAACTTCAAGGTGAGAAAAAACAATTGCAGTTAGAATATGTGTCCCTCCTGCTGGCTCCGCCATGCACACATCTCACTGGGGAGCACTGGGATAATTTCAAGTTCACAGCACAGCATAATGTAATAATCCCTTTCAAATCTACGCCATCATGCAGTGGTCACTTATTTGCTGCTTCACGTGCATTCTACCAAAACTTTAAGACTCGCGGCAATACAGCAAGCAACGGCTTCAGGATCGTGGCTTAATGCTGAAATACCATCAGGGCTGAGGTTTGCTACATATTGCTTTCTAACAGTCCCTGCTGTTTGACACCTGGAGTGGCAGTAAGGAGCTCTGGAACTGTATCCAGAGTTCTCCACCAATAATTGAAAGTACTTCTATAATATTGGAAAAAGAGAAGGGGGACCGGGGTTCAAGGTTCAGATCTGTTTAAGGTCTTGGAAACATTTTTGTGGGGTGAGGGGTCAGCATTTTTACAGTAAGGTATGACTTATATACACAAGTAAAAACATGAGATTGCAATACATACCTTTTCCAATTCAGGTTAATTAGGAGTTTACTGTACTCCCAGCTAGTTTTGCTTGTAGGCAAATTTTTTTTGAGCTCAGCAGCCAGGACTGTATCTAGGCCTAAGCTTTCCCACCATATCATTCCAATAATAAAAGAATTTTTCTGGCTTCCTGTTAAACCATGCACTGATTACAAAATTCTTTTGCTTATTTAAGGCCAGATTCAATAAAAATCCTGTCCAGCTTCTGCATCATGGAAGGCCACAAAAGCCCTGAAATATTTTGGTTTTGAAGCCTGTGTGGGCTTCCATGGTTTGGATGCTGGGTAACTGTTCCAGTGAATGTGGTCCTCATAAAGCTTTTCAAGGTCCTGCTCCATATGGACCTAGTGACTTCTCTTTATTCTCTCCAGTGTGGATTACAATCTACTTCAGAGAATCTCTGATTTATGCCTCTAGCTACAAGCTAAATCCTAGAGGAATAGGTCCTTTTCATATCAGGTCACATTCTCTGCAGAACACTGACGGAGAAATTAGAGTTTCTGAAAAGCAAGTACCACTTACAAAAATCTGGTATGTTTTGCATGCTTTATATGAATATAAGTGAAAGGTAAAATCTAAAAGGAAATTCAATAAACTACTCATTATCTATCTATATTCCTATGACTAAGCTACACGTGGAACGTAGCTTTTATCCTCCATAAAAAATGTACAGATGTTCTATAGAAAACTGTATGAACAAACTTTAACCTCACGACTGCTATTATTTTGTAATAAAGGCTTACAGCATAATATGAGCTTTTTTTAGAATGTAAGTTCCATGTGAGTAGCGTGTTGTTAATTTAATATTAATGCAGTGCACCAGGAAGAAGTCTGCACAGAATCTCAAAGACAGAGAATCACAGTGCTGCAGACAGGAGATTTGCGTCGTGGATTTTATTTGTTTCAGCACTCGGACCAAAATTCATTGACCAGGATTCCCATTGCCACAGGGCAGTTGATTTGTCTACAGATGTTTTCACATGCCTTGGCATGAGGATTTTGCTGCAGCATTCCCGCTACTGTTCCTGAGAATCATGTGGTTAAGTCACCTTGTGCTGCACAGAAAATTTACCTCTCACTGTCAAGTGCATATGAATGAGCTTCTTTTTTGGGAACAGCAAAAGGAAAAAAGAATCCACTGAATAAACTTTTGAATTTCTTTTGCTGAACCATCCTTCAGGTAGCAGGTGCAAAGGCTTTCACTAAACTTGCAGATTGCAAATTCAGTGCCTGCTTTGCTTGCAACACAAATGAATTAAAGCAAGGGAACAGAACAGAAATCCAGTTTCACCCATAGCTTTTCTTTCTCAGTGCCTGAGCCCTCTCCTTTGCAGCGTCTGCCATTCAGATTACATATCCTCAGAGGAGTCAGTTCACTGTCTCATCTCCAAATGCATTGGTGAAGTAATTTATGACTCCTATTATTATAATCGCTTAGCAGCTCCCAAGCATGTAAAAATAGCAACAATAATTTCTCCCACTTTTCCTTCCTTAGCACCCCATAGGAGAAAGAGCTTGATTAAATCTGTAGGGGTTACACATGCACTTGTGTGTTTCTATAACTTACAGAGGAAGTTTGACATTTTCGGAAAGTGGTGATGTCTACAGACATCTTATTCATTGCAGGAATTCCTCAGTCTAGATAAAACTTCCGGGAAAGTCCTGTGTCCAGAAGCTTCCTTCTTTTGCTTGACAGTTTCATTGCTTCTGTGAAATGCACTCGTGTGCTATCATGATCATAAAGGGCAGCCCAATCTCAGAGAAGGCCATTTCCTTCGAAGCCTTCCAGGATCAAGTTTGAAAACCTATCCAGGACTCTATGCAATGAAGCAGAACCTCCATGCATAGCAGGGAGGGAAAAAATGGGGAGATGTTTATGAACAGACCCATGGTGTGTGCATGGTAAACCGACAGTCTGCTCCCATTTGTTCCAATTTTCCAAGCATGTGATTGCAAATGCAGTTATCAATTTATGTGGACCATCGCAGCTGCACTGCACTGCATCAGAGCAAAGACAACAGTCTGCTCCTTGTAAAATAGAGATGGAGTTTTCCTTTTTCTGTGCATATTCTGTAGGCAAATACTAAAGCCAAAAGTTCACAGAGGTGCAACAAATGTCAAACAAAGGCCCTCAGCACCTGGAATAGTTATGAAAGGAAGAATTTCAAAGCACTCCTCTGCTTCTGTAGTCATCATCTAGGTCTAAACTGCTAGGAAAAAGTACCCTGGTTTTTCTAAAGGCATAATTTAAAATCCATTTTGGTTAAACCAGTGTAGAAGACATGGGCATTCTCATATTTCAGTGCAAAACCATGTCTGGTTTGGTTTAAGCTTAAATCTTTTAGGAATTAATTTTGTATTTGCAAATAAGGTCTTTAGCTAGCACGGTCAATTCCATTTACATGCGATTTTTAAATAACACTGATACAGCTGTTTAACACAACTAATATCTTTGACTCGGATGGTTCACTTCTGGCCACTTGCTCCACAGTGCAATGTAAGCTTCAGGTGGCAAGTGAGATAATTAGGGGAAGGCAATAATTATACTTGCAATAATGAATATGAAAACTTAGATAACATCTACAGAAAAGCAGGCACTATTGTACACCATATGCTCTCCTCAGCTCTCCAACGGTTTCACATGTGTATGGAAGAAGCCTTGTCAGGTTCCAGAGATGAGGAGTTTGGAAACAGAACAACTGCTCCTTGTGATTCCTCTGGCTCCACCTTAGGAGAAGGAACAGAATGCTTTCAAGGAGCTTTCTCTGATACACACAGTTCCTCCATACATGTGAGCAGCATTTGATGATCTACAATATCAAATATCAAGAGTGATCCAATAAAAATTATACAGTACCATTTTTCACTGGCAAAAGTTACAAGGGCAGTAACAGTACCCTGTGCTATTCTGAAACTTCAGTAATGGGGATCAAGTTACTGGCTGCCTCACAGCTGATGTTAGAGATTAATTTTTGTCAACTTGATTAGCATTGGAGAGCTAAAGTTTGGGAGGTAGCTGTAGGATATCACTCTTTGAGAGACCGATCCATAAATGAAGCTTACCAGATGATACATTATCTGGAAGATTCAAGTAAAGGGGAATATCACAATCTCCATTTACTGAAGCCCCAAATACCCTATTTCCATGTCAATTTGCTCAAACCTGGAAAGACTGTGTTACATTTTTTCTCCTACATTAGCTTGAGCGCCAGGGATGTTTCAGCAGAGGCTGTGAAACAAACACCTCATACAGAAGATGTGACAAGGTGAGTAGTGTCATCTGAGGTATATAAAGCAATATTAAGCTCCTTCTGCAATGTCAGATGAGTAGGCATCTGGCAGTGGCAAGGTACAGTACAGTCCATGTCTGTGTCAGGCAATATTTCTAACACTGGTACTCACTGAATGTCTTGCAGGTCTTCTGCTCAAGCCTTCTTTCATTTCTGGGAGGAACTGGGAGGAGATAGAAGAGCAGGAGCTGAAGGCTGAGCATGCCTGGCAGTAGATGTATTTCTGTCTCCCTGATCTGTTCTGTAACTCCAAAAAGTTTTCTAAAACCATAGGCAACATAAAAGAAATATTGGGTTGGCCTGCTTTGTACCACTCCAACCACATGCTTTTTACAATCTGCTCCTTCAACAGAACAGCTGATTGCTTAAACAGCAAAGCATAACGACCTGATGCATTAGATATTTCCATCAGACTAATGAGACTTATCAGGTGGGAAGGATTTTCCTCCTCCCTGCATCAGTGACCATTTCTTCCTTTGAAATTATTGGAAAAACATTCTGAGAAGTATTTCCCATGCAGTTGATGCTCCTATTTGCTACAACCTGTGCCCCCTTTGGGATAGGCTGAAAATACTTCTCCTTCTCCTGTTACAGGGACCAGAACTGAACCCTTGCTTTGGCGGCAGTTTCCCCTGCTTGCCATCACACCTTGCACAGTCACACCAAATTATAAAAGTGACAAGGACACCACACATTTCTTAGAGTCCCATCCCCACTTTTTTAGGCGAGGAACAATGCCACATCCCCCATAAAGCTCTACATATGCTATTAAAAGAAAACAACTATCACTAAAAACAACCCAGTGCCTTCTGTGCTACAAACTCATGGGCAAACTATTAATCTATTAAAAATTTTCATTAAATAATTGCTCCCAGCTGAGGCTTACGAAAGGCCTTGTCAGGCCAAAATGTCAGCTCATTTATGGGATTTATTATTACAACTGTCAGGCCAGAAGGGTTTGCTACGGCAGATCCATCAGGCATGCTCGAACAGGAGCTCCTGCCTTTGGGCCAGCTGCTTCAAAAACAGAACCAACAAATGTCAGATGTCCAGTTGTGATTTCAGGTCCTGCCTCTTCCTTTTCAATCACCACAGATCAATGGATCAGTTGAGCTGTTTAGCAACTGGCAAAGACCACCTCATATAGGGTAAGCATCAGTGGTTGTTCAGCTTTTAGAGCTGATAGAGGTCTTTGTCTCAGTTTTTTCTATTTTTAAAGTACTAAAGCATGGCTTCAAGGGCTTGTGACTCAATCGGCAGGGGAGGGGCAAGCTGGAGGATGAGGTGTACTTTCCTCAAGAGGGGTGGCTGCTCACCATAGCCATGTGCTTCGTGAGAGGTGGCTGAGGGCATCTGTAAGCTGCACGTCTGTGTTCAGGAGTCACAGGCTGATCCTGGTGCAAAGAGAGGATTGCACTTGGGTTTCATAATGGAGTTCATGGAAGTCAGTGAAAATTGAACTGCAGCCAAGGTGGAGAGCCATGTAGAACAGATGTCTTTACAGAGGATAAAACAAACAAATAAAAAAATACTCAGAGTCTGAGTTAGAACTCTTGGCCCACGTTAAATCCGTAAAAAGCCCCAAAGTGCTCTATTGTGGCTGTCCCAAACACTTACATTCCACGTGTATAAAGTAAAACACATTTGCATTGCTAATTTATTAAAGGACTTCTTGACCCAAAGTCAAATACTAGCACAAGTCTTCTGCCTGGAAAAGCTCTGATAAGCGTGCTCTTTAACTCTCTCTGTGAACGTTCAGTAATGCTCCTTTTAAAAGTACATATGCTTCTTCTCGTCTCTGACGCTAATTATCTTATCAGATAACAGACAGCCCTGTGCTGAGTAGGTATGTAATATATTAGCCTTGGGGAGGGGATTAAAAAAAAAAAAAAAAGGCCTTATCTTTCAAGTAGATTTGAAACTGTGTATGATCTTTCTGAGTCTGTGGAAACTTTCCTCTGCAGCACAGATCTTATATAAGGGAGACAATGAAGGGAAAAAAAAAAAAAAATCCCAGACCCGTACAGCTTTCAGACTGCAATTCTCCAGGCTGTTCCTTTCTGTGGAATTTTCTCCTCTATCAGTATTTTGGAATAGCATACGGGTTAAACTGTTCATCTGGCAGGGAAAGCAGCTTTGGTAATTGCAAATTTACATTACACTGTAAACAATTGGATTAGAGTAAAGAGATGAACTGTATAAATAAAATGTCACTGCTTAGCTCTCCTTTGTGACTTGTATTCTGATACCAATACTACTGCTTTTACTACAACTACTACTACTACTGCTCGGCTTCAGCTGACAGCTCAGCCTGAAACCCTTTATTCATCTTTATTACTACTTCAGCTGTTTTGAGAGCAAAAAGGCATGGAGGACTTATTGGCCAGAGGCTCTCTAACCTAGCAGGCCTGCCTGGGAAATCAATATGCCGCACTCAAGAGCACAAAGATGGATTGTGAAGCCGTGGCTGGCAAAGGAACACGGGCTGCATCTGGAAGGACACGGAGACAGCCAGTTCTGCTCCGCCAGAAGCCTCCCAGACCGCGCATGTTTGCACACCAACCTCGTGGCACCCTTCCAAGACAATTTGTGAACCTTGGTTCACACCATTTTCAAAGTAGGTCATACGCAGTAATCTCAGCCGAGGAGAGATACCCTGTCAGCAGCAGTGGCTGCGAGCAGGGCGATAGCTGCGACCAATGAGCGAGCTGGTGCAAGCGGGGAGCCGGGAGCTCGCCGGGGCTGGGGCCGGCTGCAGCCAAGGTGCTCGCCGGGCTCCTCCACAGCCAGCCTCTCGCCATTTATAGCTGTGCAAGCACCCACTGCTCTCCTGGACACAGGCACCGGCGCGGCTTAAACATTAACCTGAATGAAAATACAGTAGGAGAAGAGATCTAACCTTTACCGAGCTCTGTTTTCCTGACAGCGGGAATCACAGCTGATTCTGAAGCAGGGGATTTAAATTTACTACGAGCTTTGGATTATTGCTTCCTAACGTGCTTCCGTCATCTGCCCCTGCTCTGACAGTCAAAACACAGCCTTGAAGGTAGCTGTGTTGACAGAGAGGATTCCTAAAGCACTTACCTTTTCCTGCATTTTCCTGTATCCCGTGCTTGAGCTTTTTTAGAGGCATAGAATTTAGACTGGGCACATCTAAAGGTGTATTTTTGAAAAATGGTGTCCAGGCAAATAAATGCAGAAATGAGTGTGCATATTCGTTTCCACACTATAACAATATAAAGACCCTCAGAGAATTACCAGTTTCAAGCAACAGCACAGAACTTCCCAGGCACAGGAAGTGCTGGGGACGCTTTTCCTTTAAGCACAGCCTGCACACCATCAGAGATGACTTGATGCTAGAAAGCTAAAGGATTGCCTGAAGAGTGCCACGGCGTTATGTAATTTTTTTTTTTTTTAACGGGTTAATTTTTAAACAGGCTCAATTTAACCTTGTTCCTGGTCAATAGTTACATGAATCTGAATGAGAATATGCTCTCTGGAGAAATCCACTCCAATATAACAGGCATGCATCATTTTTAGCACTGAAATCAACACTGAAACAGCAGAGCTGGACAAGCATTGCTTTTTTTTAATCTGGCAAGTAAGAGGAATGACTTTCCTCCATTTAAAAAGCTGGGCTCTTTCGTCCTTCTCTTTCTTTCCCTGTGATGTGTGAGACTAGAAATCTTAAACAAAAAGAAGTGAGAGATTTCTGAAGGTACCATACTCTATGCAAAGAAAGAGGGGAGACAGGACCTTGAAGACTAGCAAAAAGGCTTATCTCCCATCCAAGGAAGAGTGCACAAAATGACTGTCTGCTCCACTGGAAGTGACCTACCTGGTCAATAGTTGTCCAGGGGGTTGTAAGACACGCAGAAACATGCCATGATGTGCTACTGTTATCAGCTAAAAGGGTGCTGTAATGACTTTCTATGCAAATGTACAGAAAAATCCATAAATTCAAGAAGGGTTATCACTCAGTACATCATCAACAGAACAATTTATTCTCTAACACGGGATGTGATACTTTCCTGCCAAAATTGCATTGCTCGTTTGTTATCACTAAGCTTTGAAAAAAAAAAGTAACGAACAAAAATCCCTACTGCTGCTGCCTCTGGGAAAGAAAATCCCTTTTAAGAAAAACTGTAACAAAGACAACCCCCAGACACTTCACTATTTTTTTCCAGAATGACAAATAACTCTAGCTGTAGTTACAAATGGTCTCAGTATTGTACAGTTTTGGGTCATGTGAGTTTCATTACTTTTCAGATTAGCCCAGCCAGCTGCTGGCAGTTGTCATTTTAGGACTGAGAGCAAACTACTTTGAAAAGAAATTTGTTCAGAAATCTTTTTAAAGTGATACTGACAAAAAAATCCTCTGTGTTTTTCATTTTAGCTCAGATGTAACCTCTTTTTTTCTCCAGTCTTTGAAAGGAATGAGCCTCCAATGCTAAACAGGTCACAGAGTAATTAGGCATCCACCTGAAAATTAAACACACATTCAAAAGCTTAACTAACAGCATTTACTAATTCATAACAAGTATATATCACTCAGTTTCTTCATGGTTGATCATTAGGGTGTAAGCAAAATCAGACCACATCAAACCCAGAGAACAAACGCTGTAATCTTTCAGCAGGGTTAAAAGGAAAGATACAACAGCAAGGTGATACTGTGTTGATGAAGCTGATCCAATACTGCAGGGCAGCCACAGCAAGTCCTATGTGTTTGAAATCTTTGTGTCAAGGGGGGATGGTCTCTGGGGTTACTCAGAGAAAAATCAATCTTGAGGCCTGGCCAAGGTCCTGTGCTTGGACAGCTCACCTGGGCAGATACTTTCAATGTTGCAGACCCCTGTCTGAATTTAAAAGACCGGCAAAAACTTTTGCAAACTCTTTTATGTTCAGTGCAGAGCCAAATTTATTATCTGTGACATCTTCTTGCTCTGGTATCACCAATTATTTTTTATTAGCCTTCTATGTTTTCCCTCACCTTTCATAGCACAGGTTTGGCAACAGCATTTCAGATGCACAAAAGGAATCAAATCTACATTTCCTTTACAGAGTGAAGGTGTTTGAGTCAGTAACATCTCTTTTACAGATTTCCTTGGTGGTAAAAACCATTTTTCTTTGAGAGAGGAAAGCACAAAGCTGGCAGAGATCAAAGGCCCAGTGAAGAAGTTGAAAGAACCTCAGCATGGTCTTTACAGGGGTGCACAGTGGCACAGAAGAACTGTGAGCCAACATTGCTGGTTTATACATGACCTGCCTGCCTCCAGCTGAGCACTTGCTGTGACTGAGTTTGGGATTTTTTTGGAACAAGTGCTGCAGAGCTCCAGTAAACTGGCACTGGTTAAAGGAGATCTTTGGCCGATGCTAAGATTGAAGATAGATTAAAGGTGACTTTGGTCAACCTTTGCTTCCTTATGCCAAGTTCCCTAAGATCAGCACAGGTAAGACTGAGTGCTAAGCTATTATTTATTGCCTCCTGGATCTGCTGCTGCAGTAAGTTTGAAGACTAGCATGACCTGGCTCTTCCCAATTACTTTTGCACTTGGCAAAAGCTGTGGCCTCACAGCATTCTAGATACCCACTGTGTCAGGGACAGGAACCCCACACACCACCTCCCAGACAATTTTAAAGTGAGCTAAAGCTTTTCTTCTGTTTAATTATTTTTAATGTGGTTTCTGGAATGCTCTAGTTAGGCTTGGAGGATTTCACATGGTCTCTTCTGGCTATGATCAGCAGATAGCTAGAGTGAAGTAGAGCAGAGCTAAAAAATGGGATTGTTACTACTGCATGTTCAGTAACACACACATACTGACATGGTAGAGAAGGGTTTCCATGTCAATGCTGACTGATGTACCTGCAGAAGTGCTACTGAGGGCTCACTGTGGCCTCACAGTTCTTGGTGGCCAGAAAGAACATTCTCTAGCAAGCCAAATGGTTGAAAGTGTGCATAGTGAAATTGCAGAGTACAATTCTATTATGTTCACCTTTCTCCTTCCTTGAGTTGCCTTAACTATGCTATTGGGAGCTCTGGCATAAGGCTGGTGTAGGAATGCTAGGGAAGTCAATGGATTTGTACTGCTGTAACTGGAAGCAGAAGGCAGCCTAGAGGCTCAAAGATCTCAGCTTGTGTGTTACCCCAACGTTTCTGACCTAACTGCTTAGCTGACCTCCACTGGATTAGCAAGTGTTTCAGACTTCCTGCACTCACAATGTTAGCTCTCTCAGGAGCCAAAGAGTTGCTCCTGCACCCCATTCATTTATGACAGGTAGCACAATTGCTGGCTCAGACAGAAGATCTCCATGACCCAGGGCCATGTGCATACCAGGGCTTTTAACACAGTGACTTGCGTCACCTGAGTTTAGCACCACCCAAGTAAATGTAATTCTTCAGTTTAAAGCACATGACCTTTTTCTTATGTTGGCATCAAACAAAATAGCATGCTAATCCTTGTGGTATTAGGCAAACAGGGCTTAAAAATCCACTCATATGCTTTGCAGTTGCAAGATTTCTCTGGCAAGTGTGTACATTGGTCTCAGTCATGGATCTTCACATAATCTAAGCTTCTGTTAAGAAAAAGAGACAACAAACTTCAAGGCAGCAAACACTGCCTTTCCAAGCTTAAACTGAGTACAAAGTGTAGCAACATTGGCTTCCTGAATCACAGAGAAATAACTTCAGTGGTTGTTCTGCTCCTCCATCCCAGTACTACCAGCCAGCACCTACTGATGGAAATCACCAAGATGCCAGCCTATTCTCCAGCAGGGCCCGATGCTGTGCAGGGAAAACCCAAAAACCCCCTAAGGTGAAGCTCAAAAAAGCTGGAAATGGGGACAGGAATGGGCACTGGAATGATTCACAAGAGAGACAGATCCTGAAGGAAGGATGCTGATGGAAAAGATGAGTAACAGAAATAGCTTGCTTGCTTCATCTTCCAGAGAAGTAAGGAGGAGGATGAGGGATGCTGAAATGAGAACACTACTTCTTTTTTCCTCCCATGACTATCAGGAAGTTGACAGGAAAAAAAAAGGAGCTGCTCTGGTTCAACAGCTAAAAATGAGTGTTTCCCACTGAACAAATACTCAATATCTATAAAGGAGGAACTACATCTCCAAGCAGGCTCCTGCACTAACTTCCTTGCAGAAATCCCCCAAATCCCAAGTGCTGGTTTACTCATTTTCATCTAGTGTGTTTACCCACATTAGACTAGTCGGTATAAGTATGTTCCTCGAGAACAATTTTTTAATATAAAGTTGTACCAATTGTCTTTATTTTCTTCAGTGAAATTGTGAAAATCAGCCTGGTGATTACTTTTAATTTTACCATGTTATTTTTTTAAGAGAGTAAATACTATAACAATAAAATACTTGTTGGGATGTGTTATTATATTTTTGTTATCATAACCTGAATACCACATGTTTTACTAATTCAGGGTACTCTTCTTTTAACCACTATCTCATCTATGTGGTAAAGCAACCAGGAAAGGCATATCCCTGCTAATATCTCATCAGTGGTCAGAGGGATTCACACAATCACTAAAACTGAGACTTTTCTCAATATAAATAGCACAATTTTTTGGGGCAAGCCATTTGATTTGGCTTAAGCCACATAATGCATAGTTCTGTCCATCTGTCCTACTTAATTATAATGATTTCAAAACCTAAATTTGCTTCCAAACATCCTTAATTAATGTTATACTACAAACTGGGTGGGTAAGGGGAGGAACTCCTCTGATTACTAAAAACTCCCAATCAAACCAAAACAAGGTCTGGAAGATTTTACATTATTTTTTCAGTGTCACTGTTAGAGACTTAATAACCACAGAATGTGCCTCATGTCTTTGATAATTTCATATAATAAGCAAACATTGTTGGCAAAAAAATTGGTATAACATCTTAACTTGCATTTTAATCTATGCCAACATAGAGAAGATTTGTTCCACCTAGGAAAATTTACATCACAGGATATATATGTCCTGCATGCTCTATGTAATTTGAAAATTTTGACCAAAGTGCAACAAATATCTGATTCCAGCTGTAAGTAATATAATTTTAGATAGATTACATTCGGTTAATTCCAATTGCTCTACCAAGTCGCAGGCAGGGGGAGAAAAGCCATCTAGTGGACAAAAATGTAATTATATACCAGAAAATATTTTCAGGCACAAAGCTTTTGCTGGGGAACTGTTTTTTAATTTTGTTATTCATCTGCAGTATTGCTTATCTAGGAATACTCTAGAAGACTCTGGGAAATCAGGGTTTGCAGAGGGCAACAGCATAGATCTCTAAGCCCAGGTTTTTGGCAGATTTTTTGACTAGCGATTGTCATAAAACATAGAAAACGCTTTGTCCCTCCTATGCCTCACAGAGAATTAATCAGCATATTTCTTACAAGGCTGCGAGGGTCATCAGTCGGCTGAATATCTTATCACTAGATTCAACACTATGTGCCAAGCAGACTGGCATTGCCGCAGGGTTTCAACAACTGAGCTAATATTTAAACTTTTGTCCCCTCTGATCCCTGAAAAATAATGAGAAGAGACTTTGTGACTTTGTAAACAGATGAGCCAAAGGGCACCCAGAACAGCCTTTTACTAAAATTATCTTCCACATTCTCTGGGACACGAGAGCAGGGAGGGCTGGGGAGTGTGAGGCAGAGCAGCTGAACCACCCCCTCACAAACCTGCACGTGCGACTCATTCAGCATCTGAAGTAAAAAGCGGGGAGAAGGGAACAAGAACTTGCATCCCAATATTACTTACAACACCCTCTGGCCTTTGCTGAAATGCAGACTACCATGGTTGTAGTGGCCTGTGCCAGGAGTTAAGTAGCTGAATGTATCCCAAGCAGACAAGCTGAGCTGTGTACTGCTCTCATTTTTCCATTTGTGCTGGGGAGAACAAGGGAGTAAACACTGCAGCCATTTTTTGTGCATCATTTTCACAGACCTGGCCCCCAAATTCATCCCCTTCTGCCACAAAGTTCAGAGCATTTAGCTAGGCACTTTCAGCGAATCTTGAAGAGCAGATAACAATCAGTCATGCTCAGGCAGGCCAAAGCATTAAAGCCAAAGTATAATTTCTGTGGGATTACAACAACCCAAACCACCATCATCAGAGACTATACTGTGATGATGCAATCAAACATCTGTAACTCCTGCTGCTCCCAGCAATATACTGAAGTGGGATTAATGACCTGCCACTTAGTAACTGCTCTGCTGCTGGAACAACAGGTTTTGTTCCCCCTCCTGTACCCCTTTTGTTTGAAATAATAGGTAACCCCAGATATTTTGTGCTCCCAGTAACAAACAAAGAAACAAACAAACAAATAAAACCAAACCAAACCAAAAATCTCTGAATTAATCTTTTGAAATAGTTGGTTTCAGGAGCATCCCATGCAATGATTTCCACCTGAGACATCTTTGCAGGGGCATTAATTTACCCAGCTTTTCCAACTGACCCTGCACACACATGCTTAGACATATCACATAAGGAACAGGCATCTGCTTACATCAGTGCTCTGTGTGCCTCGATATGAGGACTATTTAAAGCATTACTTCTGACAGAGCCCCCATTTGCTGTGCTCAGACACCCCTTGTGTTCCTGGGTTGTAACACAAGAGAAAAGAAGCTTCTGAGCTACCTTGCACAGACCTTCTCTGCAGTCTCTTATTCATCTCTCTCCTAATGAATCACAGCCTTTCTCTCTCTTTTCATAATATCCAAATAAGGATTTCAGGGTTTGGCCCATTCACTACATTCTGTATTTTAATACAGACAAGAATGGAATACAAAATACTGCCAAAAGTTTAGCAGCAGGGGCAACCTTTTTGCTATTTTCATGTCTACAGTTCCTGATTCAACAATGCCGACTTGCTGCCCCGCACGACCGCAAGGCTAGGAATTCATAAACAATAATAATAATCACTGTCCAACAAGGCCTCATCCCAGCCATGCATAAGTGCAGGACTGGCACAGAGCAGAAAAATGCTGCTTTGCGCCTTTACAAAGCTTGCAATATAAACTTTGCACTGTCAGTTTAAAACTTTGGCATCTGTGTCTGCAAATGGGGAGGAACCCATTTTCAGATACTTGTGAAATATAAACTTCAGCTGTTGCCAAGCTCAGAGATAGATTTGCTCCTTTTTATTTTTAAAAGTTTCCTGAATATGTGAAGAAACCCACAAAGATATTTTAGAGACATGTAGCTCTGAAAAATGTACATGCTTCTGGGGTTTTTTTAAGGAGCATTCTCAATCATCGTAATTATTCCTTGAGAATGCTTTAAAAAAAAAAAAAACAATAAAAGAACCACAGCTATTTTTCACAGCAACAAACCCCTAAAACAGCTCTAGAGCTTTCTGTGGAATTTAACAAAAAATTGCCTTTCAGCTAAGAACAGTAAAAATAGATCAAAAATCAATTAGCTGGCCCACATGGCAGAAGACAGGTGTGCTTTGGATGTGGTATTTATACAGAATCAGGATAAGCATTTTTTTTACTTTTACACAGATTCCTGAAGACAGTAAATATCACAAACCTTTTCTGGCCAATGCCCATCTCAACCATTTAAAACACCGGCCACTCAAAGAATAACCTTAGGATGCAGCCTAAAACATTTCATCTTGCCTCCTACCAGGTTATAGAAGTGAATTAACATGAAAAGGAGCAGACTGATGAATGAATTATGGTGATAATGAACCTTCAAAAGCAAAAACAAGTCTCTTTTGGAAACTGCAGCTGGAGAGAAGGCTGGGAACACCGAAACCAATTACAACTGCTTTAGTGTTACACCTGTTTAAATGAATGCCAAATCCAGCACAGAATTATTTATATTATGTTATTAACAAAGGGACATATGAGTAATGGAAAAATAGAAATGGTTTATGCAAAACAGGCTCTACTGAAACCATCTAAGAACTTCAGGTATTTGTGTCAGAAAGCAAGGCTTTGGTCAGACCTGTGGCACTGACTGCCCTTGAGTCAGGCAAGGAGGCTCCTCCTCCCTTCTCTTGCTGCTGGTCACTGTCCCCAAGCTGCCTGACTGATGCCAGAATAAATACATAATTGTCCCCCTATGCAAATCAGTCAATGATCTTGCCACTTTTCAATAGTTTGAGGTTGTTTTCTAAAACTATATTGCTCAAGCAGAAGCAGATTTAGGGAAAAGAAACTGTGCCAGGAAAGCGAAGAGGGATAGTCTTCTGCAAGCACTTGGCAGGTGACAAGTAAATGGGAAAAGGCTGAAAGCATCGACTTCTTCCCCAGACTATAGGATTACTACAAAAGGAGATCAGATGCATACAACCCCTTCCCCTCCTTCCAGTTTGTGAGTATTCATGAACCTACATACAAGATGGTTCCCCACTGTGTAAGACAGTTCATCTATTAAAGCATGTGACAGACAAGAAAAAACATATTTCTAAAGAAACCAAATGCAAGGTTAGAAGACTGAAGAAGCCTGGCAAACCTGCCCAGGGGCAGAGATACCCATGAAGTCCAGGTTCCAGCTCCCTCCCCATGGCATTTCTACTTCCATACCTTGCCTTCCTCCCTCCTTTGAGATCTTGTTCAGTTCCTGATGGTTTGGGCAGGTGACCATTGACTAAAACTGACTGAACACTTGCAGAAGCAGGTTTCCAAACCCAGGCTACCCTCCTCACTAATATCATCCTCTCACTGAAAAATGCCAGGCCATCTCAGGCAGATGGCTGTGGTCAGGCTTCCCCAGCATTGGCTTGAAGCTAAAATCCCTTTTCTCTCAATTCATCTTTTTATGATTCATCTACTTTTAACTAGTTCAGAAATGGTTCCTCAAGCCAGCGGAAAAATCAAGTTGTCTCTTTTACTTCCAGCAAGCACATTTGATGATTTTGACATGGTGATAACTATTGTCCATTCTTGTCACAGCCAGGACACACATAGCTCACTTTGATTGTTTAACTCAGCAATATGTCCGAAAAAGACATCTCTCTCTTTTATACCAAAGAAACCTTACAAAAGGGCTTATTCTATACAAAGAAGATGGTACATTAAGATCAGCAACACAATTTTTCACAATTCAAGTTTCACTAGAGCAGTAAAATAAAGTGGCTCTCTTCCATTCCCATACCTAACACAAGCACTACAAAGACAAGAAAACACGGCTTTTACAACGAACTGGACAGCCTGCTGCAGCCCAGCAAAGCTTTGGGGAACTTAAGAATGGAAATAAACATTGTATAACAAGCTGCACAGCACAGAACAAAACAAAACAAAACAAAACAAAAAACAAACAAAAAAAAAAGGCAGAACTCAATGTAATATTCAATGCACATCTCAGAGCACTTTGACAGTTCCTTGCTGTCTCCTGAAGAAATGCTCATTCCAAGAATGGTTGAACACCACAGAGTGACCATGGGCTCAGACTGAAGTCTGTGAATCTGTTCCCAAGAAGCTCCCAACTGTGCTTCAAAAGCCAAGACAACTGCCATTTAAGGTTCTCCAGGGCTGAAAGAGCTTACATATAAGATTTTCCTCTCACAACCAGAACACCAGGACCCAGAAAGAGTTCCAGCTGATTTTCCAAGCAGTGAGTGACTGACTTTCTCAAATACAGATGCTTTCTTCATTAGGAGACTAAAAATAGTTCTGCTCCTAGCAGGCTGACTTCCTTTTAAGCCTTCTGCCATATCCATGTGTGTATTTCATTCAGTTTCTGCATGTCTGTGCCACTGTAATTCTATTTCAGCCTTTAAGTACATTCAAGAAATTTTTCATTTCCCTCTCCCATATTCACTCCAGATGTCCTGAACTGTCCAAAACTGTTTCATGTTAGTAGAATTTGTAGGGTTATTCTGGCATTCACAACGCTCCCTTCTGCTTCAATATTTTCAGGAAAGATCAACTTTCTTCCCCAACTGTTAAAGAATATGGACAACGAGTTTATGGTTTTAAAATATCCATTATTAATGGTAGATGTTTTGCTTGTACCTTGTACAGTAAGAATAATTGAATACTGCCATATCAGGCTTTCACTTTTTCCTCTTGGAGAAATGCTGGAGTGAGAAACCATGGGATGATATCCCGTGTCTTAGAGAACATACTGCAACAGCAGTAAACACTCCATGACGCTGCATCAGCATGCAAGAACCTCACTGTGAAAAGCCACACTGAATGCAAGGTGGGGAGACTGTGGGAGCACACTCTGCAATGCTCCTTTCAGTCCCAATCACCTTGTTTTCCACATCAAGGGAAACTGGGCACTTCCACTCTCTTGTAGCTCACATGGTGGACATGAAAATCAAAGTGTAAGCGGGATTGTAGGAAGGGAGGAACCAGGGCAGGGATATACCCCACGGCTCCTCTTAATGTGACATTAGCATATCCTTGGATCCATACAGCTCCAGAGGGCTCAAGATGACCTGGCCAGTAAAAATCTGTGGTGTATTCAGTCTTGAGTGAAAATGCCCAGTGTTGGACAAATGGTGTATTAAATATGTGACTGACACACCCACCAGAGCTAGACAGCATCAGCTACATTTGCTTCTACCCCAGGAAGACTTCAGCCTCGAACCTTTCAGCGCAATTCTCTACAGCACTTGACAACAAACAGTGAACGCTTTAATGGAAATACTGTTTCAAACAAACTAAACAAGTTTAGTTTAACTCCTAAAATTCTAAGCTGAGGTATATTTTCATTTCCAAAGGTTTGGTAATAAATATGATGTGTTTCCCTGAATCTGTCCAGGATGAAGCTGGGAAGCAATAGGGATCCTAGCACTCAGGATATTTCTAGATGAAAAGTGTTTGCATAAGCATTATGAAACTTTGGTAACATTTCTGCCCATCCTTAATCTTCTTGCAAGTGTAGGTGTGTTATCTAATAAACTTAAAGATGTACAACCTTTCTAATACAGATAAGCTGCTTGCAAAATTTTTATTCCAGGAAAGATAATGAAAAGAAAACTCCAGGTACTTTTTTTTAAATTCTGAAGTTTTAGTGATGTGAATTGCTAACTGTGTCTGAGAATGCAAAGGCATCCGCAAACCTTTCTAATCCTACTTACTTCTACAAGAGTTGAGGTGGTTCATAACCTCATGCTCTTGAGTCAAACGTTGTCCTAGGAATGGTATTGTTTTGGAGTTTTTTAAGAGGAAAGAGAGAAGGGAAATGTACTGATACCCAGGCAGCATTATTTAAAATAAAATATGATAAATGGTGTATCTCCTTCCTCAAATAGAAACTAAATAGGCCCCTTCAGAGTAAATAGTCTTAGCCATTTTCCATGATGCTAAAAATGGAGGTTTCATCTCTCCTTTCTGCCTAAGTAGGAAATAATAACTGACAAGAATGCCAATGCAAGTAGAAAGCAAATTAATCCAGCCATGTTTTGCTATGAACAATGTTGCTACACTCCTATGATAACCCCAATCAGGAGCAAAATTTGGCTTGCTCTATCTTCCCTATCCAAATGTCTCACTCAGACCATAGAACTGTTCTATTTTCTGGTTAAACATTACATGGAGTGTGTTCATTTCTGCTTCAGCTAATTTAGCTATGCTAAATGCAAATGCTTCCTGTACTTATGAATACAATCTGTTCATAGTGAATAGTTTTGAAGATTTGGATGAGTTAAAACAGCAACAGTATCCATGTGGGACCAATCTTCCCTGGACAACTCTTATGCTTTGATTCATAAATTCTTTCCATAGGAAATATCTGTGGAAAATCTCCAACACATCCAGAAATGCACAACTCAGTTGCTTGAGTTATTACAGGCTCTTAATATTTACTGTTTCTCCCTTTATTTCTCACTCTTATAACAACATTGACTCTTGGGTTCACATGAGACCCCTTTTATGCTTATTTTCCATTATTATAGAATGTGTATTTAATAACTGCAACAACATCCATTGTTAGTACCACCATATGAATCTATTAAAAAGCAACTTCCAACTCTGAAATAATCTGATTTCTGCATCTGATGGGTGTCCTTAGGCACCTCCTCACCTGCTGTTACCATTCTGCATGTTTGACTTACAGTGTGGAATTAAGACCCAGTTTCTGGATTATGAAAAAAAGCATACTATTCTCTGGTTTACAATACAGAATTTAAGGAGATCTTGAAAAAACACTCAGCTTTGTGAGATGTAGGGGTGACAGTGGTGAAAGCACAATGGAAAACCTGCAAGTGAACTTCTAAGGCCTGTGGCATTCACAGTCCACAAAAGATGAAGCAGAAAAGCAAAGAGGGGGATTATGGCTACTAGGATGTCAGAATGTGCCCAGTTTGTCACAGATATCAAAAGCTGAAGAACTTTATTCCTCTTCAGCAGTTCGTTTTGGAAGCAAGAGCCCTGTACTCAATTGCCTGGAGTGCAGAGCTTGAACATACCTGGGTTGTCCTTTTCTCATCTCTGGCAATTTGTCATGGATCTCTGCCAGAGGAGTTTAGCTCTTTACACCAGATTTTGCAGACTCCTCAGGAAGTCCCTGTCCATCCAGCAATTGGTTTAGCAGTACCAGGTGATGCCTTAACATGAGAAGGAGTTCTCCTGTAATCAAGTCTATTTTTATCAATCCTCCTTGTGATATGGTCCCATCAACGGAGTCTCTTTCCTAAATTAAAACTTATATTAATTATAAGAACTTTAGGCAAAACTCAGCAAATTGCAGCTAGCCAAGAAGTTAGAAGAAGAAACTAACACTTCTGGTCCACATGGGTCCAGGAATAAAGTTTTTAGGTCCTGGTGGCACTGCTTATCAAAGAAAAGAACAAAAATGTAAGACCCTTTCACAAAGCATTTGTCTTCTCATGTTTGCATTTGACAGACTCCAATTGATAACAGTATTTTCTCTCACTTTTTTATTTTCTGTCTTCTTTGAATGGTGCCTCTTCCTCATGATTCCAATGCTCAAGATTCAGGCAGGTTCAGGGGTATAAGTAAATGTGGAAGGTCTCATTTCTGAGCAGCATTTCCCTAATTCTTTGTATAATTCTTGACTGGCCATTCCACTCCAGGTTAGACCAATAATTGCAAACACAATCAGATTTCTCACCTCCCAGACCAAGACATGACCATAGCTCAGTCTTCCTCTCAGCAGGAATGCTGCGGCAGCAGAATTCTTTGGGTAAGCATTCTGTGGCTTTCTTTTAAAAAACAAATTAGTCATATGCAGAGTATGTCTAGAGTGGAGAAAAGCCAAAGATAGAAGTCCTTTTACAGACCTAGTTATGCCAGCTGAAGATGATGATCTTCCCAGCTGCCTCTCACCCTTGCCAGAGGTTACAGCAAGCTGACCTGCGCTAGGGAGCGAGTGTGCTTCAGGCAAAATGAGTGAAGTTGGCTGAAAATGTTTAAATATTTAGTCTTTGTTCACTCAGGTTCTTTTCTGACGTGAACAGGTTTAAGTGGTCCCCACATGTCCAAGGGGACAGTAACTCTAGTGTGGGTAATAAGTCTCCAGTATGAAAAGGGATACTTGTAGTAACCTTTTCAGCAGGCAGTATGCAAGACAGAATGTATTTCCACAGTTCTGCACTAACATAAATATTCTCTATCATCAGTATTGTTCTTTCCATTCCCTCACTGGATTATCCTAACAGTTTAAGCAACTTCATCATCACATTTGCAGGCCTGGACCCCCTGAGAGACTTATACCACCCCAATATTTGCTGGAGGGACAACACATCAGGACAGTAAGTAATCGAGGAAGTTTCTAAAGAGCATGAATGACAAGAAATTTTCTGCCTCTCATGCCCACCAACAAGGAGAGATTCACCGGGAATGTGAAGACCAAGGTCAAGGTCAGCCTTGGCTGAAAAGATTATGACATGGGGGAGTTCAGGATCCTGAGGGCAAAGAGGAGGGTGAAAATCAAGCTCAAAACACTGAGCACTTCAGGAGAGCAGACTCTGGCCTCTTCGAAAATCTGCTTGGAAGAGTCCCATGAGATAAGGCATTGGAGGAAAGAGAGGCCTAAGAAAGCTGGATAATATTAAAGGATCATCTATCTCCTCCAAGATCAAAAGAGGTCCATCCCAACAATTTCAAAAAATGTCAGGAGGCCTGCATGGATGAAAGAATAGCTCCTAGACCAACTCAAGCACAAAAATGAAGCTTACAGAGGGTGGAGGATAAACTGGGAGGAATATGGAGACATTGTCTGAGCACCCAGGAACAAAGTTAGTTACACCAAACCCAAATGTAACTGAATCTGGTGAAAGATATCAAAGACAACAAGAAGGGCTTCTATAAGTGCATGTGTGACAAAAGGAAGGCTAGGGAAAAATTATTCAGCAAGACTGGGGACCTGGTGACATAGGATATGGAGAAGGCCAAAGTACCAAATACTGCCGTCATCTCGTAGTAGGACTGGCCTTCAGGAATCCCAGGTCCTAGAGACTGTGGAGAAAGGCTGGAACAAGTAAAATATACCCTTAGCAGAGGAGAATCAGGTCAGGGAATACTTAAGCAAACTAGACATATAAACTGTTCCACTGACTCTCAGTAGATCCTAAATAGTTTAGCACAGTACTAGTAGCTTGAATTTCAAGGGCAAAGGAAACTGTTAAGAAATGTCAAAGTTTACCTTCCATTAAGCTTGCCAGTTTGCAAACATGAAAGAAAACACACATGGCATTTGACTGTGCCCTGATATTTGATGATCAGTCCAAGCAAAAAGCAGGTATGACAAGTGTTCTCATTTAAGTTGTAGTCATTACCTCATGCTTCATCCCTTCTGTTGATAGCAACCTTGTCTCAAAGCCAAACAACAACAACCAGCATAAGCATAAACAAAATCGATCATTCTTCTTCTTATAGTACAAAAACATACATAATAAAACTCATCAATTCCCACAGAGATACACTTTAAAACAGTTAAGTTGCCACTACAAAAGAGACATAAAACAAAAATAGGCTAATAGCATCTAAAGGTATTCTGTTGAGATGTTGGAAGCTGTAAATGGGTTAGTTTGGCTTTTTGAGTTACAGTTTGCAGACACATCTCTACAAGATTATCATTGTGAGTTACTGTTGTGTGTGTTTAATGGATTTTCCTCCTCTCTGGTACTGCAGGTTGCTAGTCTGGAGTTTTGTTTCTTGCCAGATCTAATCAGCTAATACTATGTTTTACAATATTTACTTGTTAGCTACTAAATTTTGGATTCTCAGGCCAAGGAATGAAGGAGTGAGTGCTACACATTTGATTATGTGAAAACTGTCTCTATTTTCATCTGTTTGTGCTATAGATATATTTGCCTTGTGAAAGTCAAGAGGATTACACTTCTTCTGCATCTCAGATAAATATTTTATACCCTTATTTAGATGCAATTTTAAGTATAGCTGACTGTGTTGTCTTAACTTTACATACTAATGTTTTCTTAGTAGCTCTTACACAGCTTCTATTAGCCTTTAGCCACTCCACAGTCCTATCTTAAAATCCTCTTTCATGTAAGTAAACATTATTGAATGCTAATACATGTGAATTCTTCCTCACCCACTGACTGTCTTAATTGACAGGGATATTATGAAAAAAATCTGAAACACCACCTTTGAATAGCTCCTGGTTTTATTATTATTTTTTAATTCTTTGCCACTCTTGTTGAATATATGGCTACAGCCTTATAGGATCTATGAACAGTTTAGTGATAATTTTGAGATTCATTTTCATCAAACTGGATGTTCATTGACACCAAGGAAGTGAATTAGTAAGGTATCTTTGCTATGCCTCAGCTTAGCCACTCTTAAAAGGAAGCTCTCAAAATGCAATCACTGACCTGAACTAAGATTTGGGATAGCACAGTGATGAACATCAGACACGGTAATCTTCTGTGTAAGTTCCCTGCAGAAAGGTCACAAGATCACGCTTAATTTGAGAAAGACAATATGTATTGCAACGCAAATTTAAATAAATAAAACCTACATCATCAAAACAGCAGTTCAGTGACATCATCTCTGTTTAACAATGTCACTACCAAAGAAAATTGAGAAAGTCTGATTTGCAGTTTTATGAGAAGTATGAAAATCTATAAAGTCAATAAACAGAGCTTTTGTGTGGTGCAATGGACTGCTGGAAAAATTAGCATGCAGGTAAAGGATGAAATTTCTGCCAGGAGTCAAGTAGCTTTAGCCTAGACTGCAGATGAGAGCACAGTGATAGTTTGATGTGGTTTTACTGGAGTAACCAAGGACAGCACTATGAAAATTATATCCATCTTAGAGTCTCGGTTCCTCTTTGTACTGCTTGTCTCTCAAAAGCACGTATTAAAGTACCGCAAAATGCAACACATGACACCGATCAGCTTCAAACATCTGTTGTGTAGCACATGGAAAAGCACGCTACAGAATTTCTAAGGAAAGCTGCCTTGTAAATTCGCAGAAAAGCTTTACTGCTTCTCTTCTGCAGGGAATTCAATTAAAACCAAAATTTTTAAAATTAGGAAAAGTCTGTGTGGAAAGCAGGGAATGGCACAACTTTGCAAACACACGCACAGACAAACACACACTCCCCTGCCCCATGCCCTCTTAACACGGGACTATTTACATTCCACGGCAAACAGCAACAGCAACCAGCTGCCTTTCCCACTGCCCCATCAATCACCCGACAGAGCCTGACGAGGGTATTTCAATGACTGCTTTGCGAACACAGAACCCAGAAGCGCTTCTCAGCTCTTTGCTGTCCACGCTACCGGCGGCTGTCAGCGCATTCAGACAAAGCGTGGCTGTGTACCACCCCCTCCCACTGAGCCTCGCTCCCCGGTGCCCCCGGGAAGGCGATTCGAGCACGCAGCCGGAAGGGCTGGGAGCAGGAGTAGGGAGCTGCGGCCCTCGGCGCTGGCAGTGAGCTGCAGCTCTACTACGGGTTTCAACCAGTCAGGGGGTCAAGTTACAGCATGATTCAGATGTGTGGGGCAAAGCAGACCCAGGCTATGTTGTGAGCCGGCTAGGACTGGAAAGGTGATCAGCCTTGTCACTGCTACAAATTGAAACCATGATGTAAGGGGAGCAGAGACGGCTGCATTATTAATCAATGACAGGGCAGCATCTGCCGAGCAGACAAGCCCTACCAGTCAAAGTCACGCTCTCTGCCGGCCCTACCGCTCGAGGTAAGCCAACCAGAGGGTATAATCCCTTCTGACATGGCTTCCCTGCTCAGATTTCCAGGGCAGGCCCTAAACACAAGCAAAACAGATGACAGTTCTGGGCAGCCAGTCTCTTTCAAAGGCGCTTGATAGGAACATCTGCAAATCCCTCACTCACGGAGGCCAGGCGGGCCAAGGGCAGCACAGCTGGGTCCAGAGGTGACCTCGTGCCTCCCCTCATGCAGCTCCCTGCCTGCCACCCACTGAAGCCACACTGGTTTCTCTGATGTCTGAACTAAACGTTTATACCCATTCCATGTGTAATACAACAATTTATTTCCTGATAAGCATTTGATATTTATATAACTGCAGACAAGAGAGGAGGGAAAAAAAAAAACTATCCAAAATAGCTTTATAGATGAGTTGTCTCATTGTCTAACAAGCTTTTCATTGTTTTTAATTTTCATTTCTCTCCATGGTTCAGGGCATTTTGAAAAAAATTAAAATCTATTCAGCAGTTTCCCACTCATAATTCAAGAAAGAGAGTCATGTATTATAATAGAGATAATTAGCTTTGACTGAAAATAATAAGCTTGGCACCAAATATCCCCCACTACTGCACAGAATAACCATTTATTGTCTTATATACTCTCCATCATGCCTAATTACTGCAACAGTAATTACTAACCTGTTGAAAGAACAAAAGAAAATACAACTAGCTCTGCACTGAAATAAGGAGAACATTGCTGATTCTAATATGAAGCTCTTGGTTGCCCTCTCTTAGAACACACTCACCATTTAGACCCTTTATCAACACATATGCCTGTAAGCTCCAGAAAAGGAAACACATCCACAAATAGTCTGTTACAGTTGTTAGGTCCCAGCCAAATGTCTCTTCCTTTGGACTGCAGGAATGGCACTGATGTTTGGATTTCTGGGAAGTTAAGAAGGCAGTGCCTGTCCCAGACTGTGTGCTGCAACATTTAGACTTCCATATGCTGGACAGATTTGCTTGCCTACTCTTCTGACCCACCAAACTCCTCCCTGGCTGTTATTCTGTCTTGTCTGAGCAGATAGCCCGTCAATCATGCCAAAGAAAGAAAATTAACAAATGTAGCCCTTTATGTTTATGCTTAAAGGGCACATGTATAAAGGGCATGAAGTATAATTTTTATCTGCAGAAATCTGTGTTCATGACAGCATTTCTCCCCAGTTCCACTACATCCCACTGCTGCTCCTGCTTAAATTCAGTCTTGGAGCTTCACCTGTGACAGCTGAGTAAGCCTTGGAAAAAAGCAGTGAGCAGCAGCACCAACCCCTTTTGCTGCTCAAGGTCATAAAAGGATCTGTATTTGGGAGAGCATGTACAGCTACCTGAGAAAGTAGAAGGAAGTGTCATTAGTGTCCTTATGTCCTGTTCCATTCAAGTCCCTGAATGGGACCCATCCCTCTCTGCATCTTTGCCAATGGGACTTGAAGAAAACTGGTGCCTTCAAGATACCATCAGTACTTTTCAAAATCCAGACTGCCACAGTTGTTATGCTCATTCAATCCAGGAACTGGAACAAAGCCACACAACATATGTGAGCATTCACAGCTAATCAACCCAGCTGAAATTTTAGATATTGAATATTCTCTGGGAAACTGTTCACAATCAATCCACAAATGTAAACAACACAACCTCCCACCTCCAAAAACCACAACAAGCTATAAAGTAATTTATAGCATAAATACAACCAAAAAATACAACCTAGAAAACCTCTGAAACAGTAATCTGAAGCACTCAACAAGCATGAATTACACACAGACTCAAATAATGAGACTGGTTTAACTCAGAAGAAGCTGGGGGCTTTTTTTGAGTTCTTGATTTTTTTTACCGCCTGCATTTTGATGCATTAGAGTTTCAGAGCTTTTTCAGCAGAATCACAGGGACTAAAAATTGCCTTTTGCCCCCCAGATTTTAATTAATTGCTTTTTCTCCTTGGTTCCACAATCCCAGATGGTACAAGCTTTAAGGAGAATGCAACAAAGACTCCAAGAATCACGTCTAATAATTGTGTTTTCTTCTTCCACCGGATATGCACTGCTAGAAGGCATTCAAATAACTGGGAGTACACTCACAAAGTTATAGGAATACCAACAAATGCAGAAGCCATAACACCTGATTATCCCAATGAGAGAGAGAGGGGCATGATGTATTTTTAAAATAAAGGGAAGATTTCATAGTCTAATGGCTGCGTCATTGGTGGGTTTGGTATAGTAGAACAGGATAAAATCACCAATGTTTTTAACAGCCTTTACTTGGCTACAAACACTACATCAATATACTTCTAATAAAAATATACACATTTTTCCTCCCCCAAACCCCACTACCTAAATGTAATTTGACACCAAGTTTTAAGATGTCATCAGTGAATGTAAGAGATACTTATAGTAGGATTAGAGCATTCCAGCTACTTCAGTTGTAAATGAGAATTTAAAATATCACTAATAATTTCTTGATGAAAAATCCGATCACTACCTAACAGCTAAAAAATACCCAAAAATCATTTTTATGGCATTTACCATTTAGAATAATACACAATCAAGACAAGGCATCAAAAGCCAATGAAGTTCCATTTTGTCCTGCATTAGAAAGTTCAGTTATGGACTCATTTTGCTTGCCACCATAAATTTCCCCTACTAGCTGAAGAAAAATGAAAAAAACATAATAGCTTCAAGAGGGTTATTAAAAAATTTCCGGTTTTCCCACCTTCCTGATTCATTTAGTGTTTAGCTGATTGACTACATTTCTCAGTTATTTTCCAAGCCACCCTTCTCTGCAATGCACAATACATTGTCTAATGGGATCCAAAAAGAAAAGAAAAGAAAAAGAAAGAAAAAAGAAAAGAAAAAAACCCCAAAAAACCAGATAAACCCCACCCACCAAAGAACTGTAAGTTATAGGCATTGCTCCATCCGGAGAATGTTTCTATGGGCTTGCAAAGACAACAGGTTTTTCATATGTGTAGGATTTATATAGTGTGATTTGGTACTCTTCCGGAAGCTTGCTTTCACACACTCCAACCTTGTTTGCTTTATCCTGCATGAGTCACAGTGAAAAAGCACACTTGGGTAAAATATCCAAAGAAAACATGAGCAAACTAGTTAGTTGGAAGTAGGACAGGCCTATGCCAAAACCAGAGACTCAAACATATCCGAACTTTGAAAATACAAACTTTAACTTCATATGTATTCCCCATGTCTACAGTAGGTCTCAGAAGATTAATTTGTGTAATTAGTTCTACTTGTAATTATGCTGTTTGGTCACTAGTGCCTTTTGGCTGTTTGGATGCTTTTAGGAGAGGAAGTGGTTTCTGGAGACAAAGAAAAATGGAGCATAATTCATTCTATTTGGAATTGCTGCTTTCCTCACTAACAAATAGTTCTTTAAGCACTTTGAAGAATCTCACCACCCTGATTCCCAGACACACTCAGAAGACATCAGAAAAGTGATTCTGACCTACCTCTATGCACATATAAATCTGACTTTTTATTGAACAGAATCTACGAGACTCAAGATGATAAACTTACAAAAAATCTTCAGTTTTGCATGCATACAAACTTTTGGTCAAATCTAAAAGAAAGAGATACAAAATACAGATTTTGCTTTCAATGCAAGTGCTCTCTGCATCTGACGATCTTTTACCTGGATTTTCTCTTCAAGACTCATACCAGTATCTCTATTAAAAATCTTACAGTGGCTGTTTTCAGAATAGGTGGATTATCTGATTATCTGATGCAAACACAGTTTTTACAATCATTCTATTTTACAGCATGAGCCACATACACAGAGTATGTTATAAACATGTTCTTATACAGAAAGGACTGATATCTTTCCAGTCTGAGCAGATTTTTGACTTCATCACAAATTGTCCTTTCCCCTTTAGATGCCTTCATTAAGGATATAGGCTTGGCTGCCAAGAGAAACACATTACAAAGAACTTCTCCAAGTTATAAATGCCTATACATACAGACATACAGACCTGGGTATCAAGAATAATGCACACATCCTTATAGGTAGAAGTTCAAGTTCTCACATTCTAAGTTAATACAGATACTTTTTCATAAAATTTTTGTATCTAGGCGCTTCATTTCTTTTGGTATGTCTTTAAAATTTCACCCTCTTCTGGCTTTACAACATACCCCACATGAATAATGTAATGACTGGACATGTCTCCAGCAGTTTCTGTGCACTCTTTTACAAAAACTTTAATTGTGGTCAGAGGTATTGTAAAACTCTCTGAACAAAGCCATCTGGAACTTAGTCATTAAAAAACAAAACAAAACAAAACAAAACAAAACAAAACAAAACAAAACAAAACAAAACAAAAAAAAACCAAACACCCATAGTGAATTAACATTTACCTCTGTGAAATTCTCTGGCATGTACAAGTAGTGCTCTACAGTCTCTACCAGGTAGATCCTCTCCCTATGTGTAATTTGGCTTTGACAAAGCTTGGGTGCTGTTTGGCCACCCACTCTATATTGACTCACTCTCTTACTCTGTTGTAGGAAAGGTCAAACATCAGTGTCCTTGGTCAGGTATTCAGACTGGTGCATCTTTCTTGACTTAATGCTGCAGCCTGACCAATGCCTTTTGCTCTAAGTGCTGGCATTTTTAAGCCAAAACCTGAGCAGAAACTGATCAGTATGTAACGAAACAATGCCATCCCATCAGTTTCTCCAAAGAGCAGCATACAGGTTTCTTTCATTCTTTGCTGTTTTAACCACAGATATTGAAATTTTTGCTGGAAGCACTAAAGGAGAAACAATTGTTGGTAGAAATACTCAGCCCACATATTTACTGGATTATGAAAACCCTACTTCTGCTGTAATCGACATAGGACTCACAGGCTCCTTCTTCCTCCTAGTACTGCAATCATCTCATCCTACGTTCTTTGCAGTCTCTTTTTGCCAGATAGGTCTACTTAGCTAAAATCTTGAAATCACTGCCTGCTCCTTGGCACCAAAAGCAACTCCCACACAGAACGCCCCAGAGCTTAACGTCAAGATTATATAGATATAACAAGGTCTTTACATTTCCCTGCTCTAAACAATACCACTGTGGTCTGACACAAGGACAAGGGTTTCCATTGTCCTCTGTGAAGAACATTTAATGCTATCCTTTCCTCCTCCAAATGAGAAATCATGTGTTGCTTGATGTCTGACTGGTCATGCCCTAAAGCAAACACATCTTCCTCAATTAATGCGCCTGTATCAGCCAAGAAAGCCTGGCTCCTGTCACTGGTACTCCTTGACTTCCAAGTGTCCTGAATGAATAATCTTTCTTATTTAACATCTTATGGTTCTGCAGCTCCTTCAACTTTAGCTATCTGTTCAGACAGAAGGTCAGCTCTGCACAAAATGACCAAAACTCCTATGTCCATCAAGTTCACTGACAGACTTTAAAAATTCACATATCTGGGTCCTTTTCTCAGTTACCAACTAACTTGCACCTTTGGTTTGCCTCATGCAAAACAGAAAACAAACCACCCCTCNTGTAACATCTGATTACAAGGCTGTAAGTTTCCACAGATCAGTGTACACAGTGTCTTTGTTTGAAGCCTGGGCTGCTGTGGCACGGAAAGGGAATTAATACCTCTTTTCCCATGACAGAGTGGTTGCTTCAGGCTACACTAAACACAGCTGAGTAATGTAGCTTGCAATGAATAAATAACTTCAGTGCTGCCAGTCCTATAACTTTCCCATATAGAAACATTCCAGGAAAACTGTTGTTTATCTCCTACATACCTCCAAGATGGTATTTGTATCACAGTTGTGCCAGAATATCCCAGTTATACACCAGTGATGGGTCCTGTTGCTCCAGAGATTTTTACAGTTACATGAAGGATTTAGAGTCTTAACAGATACTAAGAACTGACTGCATAAAGGAAGCACAAAGCAGAGAGGACTCTGGGACCCAGAGGTGGAAGAGCTATTGCTGGTTTGCTGAACAAGGTGCATGCCTTTCACATAGGGACCCTTACAGCTGAAGTTTTTGGAGCTAGATATTGTGTGTGCAGCATTCTTGAAAACTCAGATCTGTTATAATAACAGGGATAAAAATATAGTCTACATCTCTCTGACAGTGGGTCTTAAGCTCCAGCATGCCTAAGGCTTCTCTGAAAACAAAAATTCTGAGTCCAAGACATGTGAATATGTTGGAAAACTTTACAATGAGATCAGCAGATTCAGATGAAATCAGCTAAAATTCCCACGCACAGCTTCTGGCCAGAATGATGCCCACCTTGCCTTGGCTATATTTGCTTTCCTGTACTTCCATGATGTAGGTGAAAGGGAACAAAGCATGTGCTAGGTCCTCCTTTCCTGCCACCTCACTCCCTTTTCCAAGTTTCTTTCAGAGACAGAATATCAGTGTACCCAGCAGAAACAGGACCACATGCCTGGAGAGACAGCAGCCTGAAGCATAGCCCACCTTCTGTCTGTGCCCATGCCTGTAGTGTGCTAATCCAGAGCCCACCCAGAAGTCTCTTGATGAAACCACTTTAACTCCAAACCCTGCCTGTCCCTTTCTGAGCCAAGCATAAACACCAGACTCAAAAAGAGCTTGTTCCTCCCATGAACGTGAGTGAACAGCTTCAGCAAACAGGTCCATCTGGAACTGAGAATGCTGAAACATTGGTTTTGTACGTTCTTGATCTCCAGAGTATCTGGGACTTCTGATGCACCAAGAAATAAACTTTGTATTTTAGGTAGTCTTTTAACCCACTGGCTAAATGGGGTGGGGATGGGAAAAGGGGGTCAAAATGGAAGCTGCCTAACAATAAAATCTGTGAGCTCTGACCTCCTGTCTGAAGATGAAAGCTGAGTTAGATGATTTTTCTATAGATAACATTAAGGCAGCTTTTAAGGCTACTCTGCTTGAACTCTTGGTTGCACTTCAGTATTGTAAACAACTGCCAGAGGGAGAGTTAAGTGAGTGGAAGTCCAAAAAAATAAGAAGCATTTTCAGCAGTGGAGAATATTGATCATAGTGAGAAACCATTTATGCCCTGAAGGGCCATCAGCTGTCACTATTCCCCTGGCTCCAGAGCCATATTTAGGTGTCTAAAATGAGTTAATTAACATATTCATTAATAGGTGGGTGGAGCGGTGTCAGTCTCAACAGATAGGGAACACTGACATCAAAATAGACTAATTAACATAATTTGAACCTGTCTAAACTCACAATTGATAGGAAACACAGAAACTGCAGCATCATACCGGACAACTGGCATAAAATCTATTCCATTTGATGTGCTTCCAGTGAGTGGCCAGAAACAAGTAATATTACCTGATGTGGTCAGCTAATGAATAATTGGCATACAGGAACAGCAGATAATCGATGAAAGGCTTATTCCATTTTGAACTCACAGTCACCTGAAACAGTTTAAATCTCATCTAAGGCAATTCTGGATGATCTTTATATCCTCAGAAGCATCTGTGGATAGCTCATGGCAATGCTTTCCACAGGCTTAATACATATTATATAACACTGCGTCACTTGAATCAACTTCAGGTTTCTTGCATTCAATCTTTTTCTCATGCGATTAGAAAAAAATGAATAGTTCCAATTCACAATTTCATACCATTTGTTAATTCAGCAGCAAAAAGCTGAAATTCAGTTGCAGATATGGCCTAAATTCAGAGAGATTCCAAGTACTCAGCTCAGAGATAGATCCACCTCTTTCGTGCTGCTGAGCTCCCCATTGACTGATAATGCCCGAGGAACAGCAGGTCTTACTAGATCATTTCAGTACAGCAGATACTGTATAACTTGATCTTGGAAGTCCGGTGTAAAGGTGAGCACTTTAAAAAAGAAATTAAAAATTAAAGAATTTTGTCCAAAACTAGAAATTAAAAACTCTGCTAGCATTGGATATTGTGAGGGAACAGTGCAAAGGAAAAGAGAGAGAAAATGGGTCTAAAGTGAGATCCTAGCAAATGGGAATGAAATCTCACTTTCTGGCATATACTTCAGTAAACAGGTTGCATACTATACTCTGCTTCCCCACCACACTCCAATTCAAACGCAGCTCACATACGGAGTGTGAATGTTCTTGTTCAAATCCCATAAGGTTTTTATTTCCTTTGCTTATTGACAAAACAGTAAAAACACTGTGTTGAACAATTTTGCTACAAGAAAACAGCAGTTTGTCAGAACGACCGAATAAAGCATCCCTCAATTGAAAAAAACCACAATGTTATTAGGCAGTGGAATGTAACAGACGAGTTCATTATATGGATACTGACAGATTTCATTATTTTCTCTTAAAAGGTAGCATTTATACAAGTTATACAGTATTACAGGCATACAAAAATTACTTAAGAAGGAAGCAGAGAATGATGTTGAGAGGTTAAGTGGGGTATTCCCCTTTATCTCCTCAGACAATACAAAACAAGCTGATACTCAAGGAAACTGAAAGGCAGTGAATTTACCAACAACAAAAGGAATTTTTTATTCAGTGCATGATAAATAAGCTAGGAAATCTGCAGTCTTGAGACATTATTAAAGCCAAGAGCTTATCAAGATGGAAAATGAGATTTTTGTATATGCACACAATAGGAAACTGGCAGTAGCTCAGAGAGGTAGGTTCTTTTGAAAATTTCTGACAAGACCTAGAAGGTAAAGTTCCACCTTCAAAACTAATTTAAGCACACAGCAATTACACCCGCATGAATGAACCCTGCTTTTGTAATTGTCTTCATCATTCAAGGTTGCCCTGGTGCTAAGAGCCTCTTAACTCAAATTCACCCTACTCTCATCTTGCCTCTCTAAGTGGCAAACCAGGCTTGCATTCGTCTGCTCCTGGTTTCTCTGAAGACATAATTTGTGAGGACTACACCTGTTGCAACCTCAGGGGGCATGACCAAGGTGGTTATTCACTGGTAAATTCTTCTCCAAGATACAAGTTCTAGACTCCTACAGAAGCCAGAAAAAAAACTTGTGGTTGAAGACAGAACTTGGCCTCCCACATGCACTGGCAGTCGGCTCTGCATGTATGAAAGACTTGAAAGGCCATTCTGGATTCCTGCTTTCATTTTTAAACTACTTTGGCAGAGAAGGGCAAAATATTACCATGCCCAAAATTACCATAAAGTGAGATGAAACATGAATTACGTACAAAATTCAGCAAGTAACAAATTCAGCCAATGAGTGTGGCTTGGATTGTTGCAAAGTATATGCAAATGTATGCTGAGCTCATCAGGCAGTTTCATCTAACGATGGGTATCCTATTTTAGTAAACTATTCACAAAACTGTTACTTATGCTTATTCCTTTATAAAATACCCAAGCACTTAGGACAATTCATTTCTCTGCCTATGGACAGGAGACTGTATTTGGGAGCATCCCTTTGCCACTAATCTACCTCTGCTGCCTCTGTGCTGGGTACCCTCAAGCTCTCCTCTTTACTTTGTGCAAATACACCTTCACTAGCAGAGAAGAGCCCTAACCATCAGCTTGCTTTAGTCTCTCACCAGTTCAATTTTCTGCCTCTGCTCTAAGTAGCAGAATCCAAAGCTCTAGTGAAGCCTCTTGTTTTAGCTACTTGTAAACATTTAACTGCTTCTTGGGCTAAAGGGCACACAGAGAATGACAGCTTAGCCTGTGGCCGGAGGATGTGTGTTTAAGGTTCTGTTCTTGCTCCACTAAAGGTTGTTTGTGTAAATTTGAAAAAGATAACAAATGTACCAATTCATCTAGCAATGCCTAATAGCAGGTAGAATTGGTAAAAAGCTAAGAATTCAAAGCCTTTTATAAATGGAGGAAAATCTGAAATTCAGTCTGTGATGAGATCCTGACTTGGACGAAGTTTGAAGCTGATGTGCCTATGTTTTCTCCTGCAGCAAGATCCCTAACAAAGCCAAAACTAATTTCAACTGAAAAAAAAAAGGCCTATTTTTTGAGATTACAAACTACAAAAGTTTTTTAAGCAGAGAAAACTCACAGCAACTTATTTATCTCCCCATAGTCAGTCCACTGTGCACATACAGGCAGGTCCTTGGTTATACTTAATGCTGGGACTAGCACTTTTCCAGGCCTAGGATTTCATAATGGGAGCTCAGAGTGTGGTATCCCTGGAGAATACTGTTAAGTTCACTACTTGCCTGAATCCATATCATGTAGTTAGGGTCAAACAAAACATGTCCATCTGCTGTTGCTGCAGGAATGGATGTGTGTTCCCTTGCAATTGGTCATAAAAGAACTTGTTTTCCTATTACAGAGCCTCCTACCCAGAAATAGGAAGTGGTTTCTTGCTGTAACCACTGATTCTCTCTGAAACATCAGCTGGCTCAAAAGGGAAGTGTTTAAGGATAGTAATAAGCAAGGCTCTCTCTCTCCCTTTTTTTTTNACCATAATTTTTGTCTAAGGAGAGGAAATTACCTTTATTCTTCCATGGTAATTATAGTAAGTTCATGACTGTATGTGAAGTGTATCTTTGGTTCTTCCATCATACAGTTTACAGAAACAAAAGGAAAACATCTTCACAAAAAGCCAGAAATAGCAGTAAGATGACAGAGGTGCTCCTCTAAGAGCATTAGTTTGGGGTCGCCCTCTCACCACTAAAAAAGCAGTTGTCACTGAACTTACAGAAATAATTAGTCCACACAGCTAAAGTGCTATCAGTTTCCATCTGAGCACCATGAACACTAGCTTTTTTTATGTAGACAACCAAGAAAGAAAATCCTCTGATCATCTCTTAAACAACTAGAAAAATGGAGTTTATTTACCCAACTAAGAAGCCACTGGCTCTGCTAAAGTCAAAGCTGAGATGTATCTCTTTGTGCTGGGGCTGGGGGCCTTTTCTCTGTGTGACTCTAGAAAACAGATTAATGCTACTTATTAGTATCCCAGTGATTTTAATGAGTTTGATCAACTGATGTTTATGCATTTCTTTGAGGATGTAAATATTCTTATGAAAGTTTATATCCATATCTTTTGGCAGACTATTTTCAGCACTGAGATCACTTCAAAATAGCTATATGACATTCAGTGCAACAAGAGAAGAGTCAATGTGATTATCTGCTGAGTGTACACATAAGGACAGTAAGTGGTTTAGACATAGGTATTTATGAGACAGATCCCATTTGCTGCTAAGAATTATAACAATGTTTTGGCAAAATATGGATATTTGCCAGAAAGAATAGCAGCAGTATGTATTGTTTGGCATTTTTATAATTTGCCTCCCACCCCCAAAACACGCCTGCCTTGACTGAATAACCTCTAATATGCATTTATATTGTTGTATCTTTATCTATTATGCATTACATGCACACAAAGCCAAGTCTCTGATCACACAGAGATGCTATTTAGAGTACACAAAACTTCCCTGGAGGGTTTCCATTTAGAGAAAGCAGCAGATTATCATAAGTCTCATGCAATGGTAAAAATACAAAAGGCTCAGCTATTTCCACTGCAGAGGATCAATGTCATTCACATGTCCCTATTTTAATATATTCAAGTACAGCAGCAGCCCTCCATGAAGAACTGGGAACAGGTTTCCAAGAACATCAGGTAGGAAATAGCTTTTGTTCTCTCTCCTGCTGTTGTCCAATTTATACTTCAGGATAGAACTTCAGACCAAAATTTACCATAGTCTGTTATTCAACTCACCTGCAGTACTACAATTAGTGACTTCAGAAGGTTACATGCTGCCTTTCATTTTCAGCATGCTTGGTCTGCACAGAGGGATAAAAAAGGGGCAATGTAATCCAACAATACCGTAATAATTGTACAGAGCAAAACAAATGGGAGAAATGCTATTAAAGGAAGAAAATGTAAAACCCCATTTTTTCCACGTAAACTCATGCTGCTTACCAATGTCCCTCACAAGAGAACAGCAAATCATAACTAAACACAGGTAACAGAGTCATGCTGAAGCACTTGGGTTTTGGCAAGAGATGGGCAGCAGAAGGGAAAAGTGTGTGGGTGAGAGTTCCTGAACACTGCTGGGTCCTATCCTTTGACACTTAATGTTGGGTCATTTGTGGGAACACACTTGGACGTTGGGTCCTCCCTACAGACTAGGTGGGAATCACTCCAAGGGGAGCTTGTTCCAATAAGGAGAACACTTAGATTAAGCACATCTGTATATAGCCAGCTGGAGGCCCAACTCTTGAGACTGCAGGGTTGAAATTCATTCCTCTGGGAATTCCTTAGTACCCCTGGCATGACACCAAAGATATTTCTTATGGGGAAAAAAAAAAAGAGTGAACTTGTTTGCCTTGATAGCCTTAAAAGATATACCACACTAGCCTTCTCTTTTGCATTTTCATTGGGTGCTCCTTGCTTTCCTTCAAGGAAGTTGCATCCACTTAGACATGAAGTGTCAAAATTATCCTCTCCTATAACAGATTCATAAGATGATGAGTAAATAAGCATACTTCATTGATCGCTATTGGTCAGACTCCTCTTACCAAAAGAGGTTACCAGGCATGCCTCATTCAGGTGCTGACATCAAAGCAAGTTTGTTAAGTCCAACTGGCTAGAATAGAATCTCTGCCTCACAATAATTTCCAAGTTGTGACCATCTTTGCTAGCAGTTCCACTGGATGTCAAACGTTGATGACACCAGACTACGAGTGTTCAGATAGCACAAAACTGGCCCAATATAAATTTGCAGATAGCATGAGCTAAAGTAAACAAACAACTGAATGATCTTCACACCTGTCTAGCTGATTCTTTCCCAGTTAATGCAAAGCACTTACGTCCACATAAAGAGCCAGGAGAATCAAAGTATTCAGTTAAAGGTCCTGTGCCCATATATTTAAAAAAAGAGCAAGTGGCTCATGTTTTTGTCTCAACACTGGCAAAGGGAGGGAGCAACTAGAAGCCTTATATCTCCCAGCCCTGTTGAAACATTTTTACTTTACTGAGCTAATGGGTATAAATAAGCAACTAAGAGGAGAGAGGTCTGTGCAAAAGGAGTTTTTCACTTCTGCTGCATCCCAAAAAGGTCCCAAGCCTTGTCCCAAAAAGGTCCAAGTCCCCTAAGTCAGAAGAATACATTTTGTCATCTTAGTTTGTGTGTGGACACATGCAGCCATAATAATTGGTCTGTACATGAATGTGTGCCAAAGGATAGGGGTGTGTTCTTAAATATAGACTAATAGGAAAGGGAAAAAAGGTATTTTGGGAGGTTACGGGGTAGTGCTGACTGTTGCAATCATATATCCCATGACTGGCCATCAGCAACACAGAAAATTAGATTTGTTTTAATGTAGAGGGACACTGGCTCCTAGTGCTTTGCAAACAAAAACTCTCTTCAGCATAATGGCCATGGTTCACCTTCTGTGATAAAACAGGGACTACTTCTTTCCCTCAAGGCCCAAAATTTAATTGATGCTTAACTTCTGGCTGCCAGGTACTCCTTACAATATCATCCACATCAAAGTCCACTTGCCTTTGCTTCTCTGTAGTCACCCTACCTTCCATCAGGAGGAAAGGATGCCTTAGGACACCTGCTAGGGCTAGTCCTGTGGTATGCTGGAAAGGCAGTCTGTTGCTCACACCTTTCATGGCTTCTCCATGGCCTGGAAGGAAAGGCAGGGCCGGATGTTCTGATCTATGAAGTGTATCCCCCCCATTTGGTCTTTGCCTCTATTCCAATTGACTGAAAGGATATCTGGGTCTTGGATCCTTACCCCTGACTGCAGAGAGTCACAGGTGATGAGAAGCTTACTGTTTGCAGCCCTCCAAAGGAGATATACAGCTGCAGGAAACACTGACATGCCTTTTGAAATGGCCCAGTGCAGGTAAGGTTCTGAGACTTTCTTTGATGTACACAGGCAGCTTTTGGTATTTTTAGATGTTTAAACTAGTATCATACAGCAGCTGGCATGAACCCAGCCTCTTCTAGTTTTGCTGGTATCTGCTCATATTTCTGCTAAGAGATTCTCCCAGTAACAGACCCATAAGGCAGGACACAGTCATCACACATACATGAAAGACCTTAATCCACAGTAGGCCCTGGCTGCACCCCTCTGTGCTGACACCTTGCACAATATCATGTCCTTCTGGAACGTCACCTTGGTGGTGTGGCTTGGAGATGCTGGGCCTGATCAGATACTTTTGGAGGTATTTTTTTAATGGGGAAGTAGAACCTTGATGTGAGGTGGAAAGTGTGCTGCTACAGCAGCACCAGAAAAGTGTACTTTGGAGGGTCTCCGTTCCATCTCCAGAGACTTTCTAGACTGTCATAGGCACTGGTATGAGGAGGTAGCCAAAGTGAGAGGCTGCCAATAACCTGTGTTTGGGCTAAAAAGCAGGTGGCAGGACAGTTTATCATAAAACCTACAACTAATTTCTCAATTTTCTTCTTCCCATTTTCCTTCATTCCTCATCCTCTTCGCACCCCTGTGAAAAGGAGGGTTTCCCAACATTTCAGACATACAAATCACGAAAGATTACTCATTAATCATGATTCCTCTTAATTCCTGGAAACTAGGTATAGTTAGGAAGGAAACCCTGGCATTTGGACTTCAGATGTCATATCCTGAACATACCAAATTTTTTTCTCTTGTTTAAAAAACCAAGAGACAGAACAAATGTTAGAGATCCAATTCTCTGCTGCACAGCTGTATAAAAGGGGGCTAATATGTTACTGGCTTAGAATAGTCAGTATGAAATGCTGGAAAAGGAAACACCTGGTACCTAATGAGATGTTACAAGTTTCTATTTGCAATGAAAGTACACAAATGTAAGGGGAAAATGGACTCATGCAGCCTAAAGCCAGGAAAATCCAACGAGCGAGGATTGATCTTTGGGCCTTCAACATCAATAGGACTATTCATGCACTTAAATACACATGTGTATTTTAGCACCTGGCTGAATTAAAGCCTCAGATAGCAAATCAGGAGATGGCTGCTTGTTTTCAGCCTGCAGAAAAGCCAGCCCTTTTTGAGAACTGCACTGATTACCCTAGTTTATAATCTCCTTAATATCACAAGTTCCACGAAGATACATTTTGTTCCCTAGAGCTCCTCAGAAATCAGCTAAACATATGGACTGCTTGCTTACACCTACTACAGAAGGCTGAGTATTGAGGATTTATATATTTTAGTCTATGTGGTGTAAATATGTATAAATTTATATTGTGTTAATTTATGGCATACACTACAGAAGGTTTTGCGTGAGCTACATTGCATTCCTTCCCACGTTTCTGCTGAAATATTCATCTTTGGGTCTTTTTCTCCATGTTTTCCTTAGTCTCGCCACAGATGTTTGGGCAGCTTGTGTTAGAAGGGAGTGTGCCTTAGAAGTACATTTAGGAATTTAGGTGATGAGAATACCAAACTCAAGTGTGTGGCTACAGCCTGATGGGGTTAACAGGCCTGAAGAACACTCACCAGTGTCTCGGACCTGCCTTCTGATACCCAGGCAAGCATCGCAACACAGCTTGTGAATTAGCACCACCGAGGCAGACACCCAGCGCACAGAGAACTTCTGTCTCCAGGACTGCCAAACAAGTGCCTGACAAACATTGCGTTCACACACAAAACACGGATACATAAAGCTGCCGTGCCAAAGGAAGGACTGATTCGCGCAAGAACAGGCACCTGTGTATCAACAAACTGCACTCAGCATCAGCACCAGCAGTTCCTCCCATCTGCCTACATGCAGCTCTCCAGAATGAAAATGTATTCATGCATCCCAATCACTCTGAAATCGATAGGACTCTTGCTGTTGGATCAACAAGAGCAAGGTCAAGCCATTGGGCTGAAACACAGCCCTTATCTCCCCCTGAGCCCTTATCGCAACTCTATCAACACAGTCTTTGTGTACAAGGACTGGCACTAACCCAGAAGTCCCAGTGCCAAAATGTGGCACGATTAAGAGCCTGCTGCCTGTCCTGATATCCAGCAAGAGATATGAATTCATACAGAAAACTTAATTAAAGCATGACCTAATCAACAAAAGTGGGCTCAACACACTGTTTATTTGTTTAACATTCCAGTTGTGCATCAACACATCACATTTCACTAACTTACTGGAATATGAAAATGCACAACTACATAAATAGTACCAGAGGGAGTTACCTGAATAAATATATCATGCATAGCCAAATAAATCTTTCAGCTCTTACAGAGTCCCAAATGCAACACTTACTACTAACTGACAGAGAGGAATGAGTAAGAGGATGTGTCTGCAAATATTTTCTCAGACACAGTTGTGAACTACTTTGAATTTTGACCCTTTTCCCCATTCACTGTCCAAAAGCATTTCTATGTTCTGTGTTTATGGCAATGTACTGCAAGATCTGGGTCCAAAGTCCAATGCCGCTTGAGATCTCTGGCTAATTCTGGGGAAGTTACTTTCTCCTTTGAGGTCCTCTGGGAAAGACACAGTTACTTTTTTCCCCGGTCCTCTTTGCTTTTCTTGTCTGTCTAGGATCAGGACAGGTTTTAGAAGGTATTATGATTGCTAAAGCTGCAACCAGTGCAACCAGCTCTTGCCTATCCCATCAGCCACCTCCTTTTGCCCTTGAGAAAAACATCAATATATCCTATCCAAGTGTCTGCAGATCCTCACCAGATGTGGCCCTGTGCTCTGGGATGATGAGTGCCCACCTAATATGTACATTACCTAATACGGGGCTGCTGGTATTTTCACAGGGCTACGTTAGAAGAATAAAAGATACAGTGGTGAAGATTTCAGTAGAGTTTAATTTCATTTTTCAGGATAACTTTTCCATTACTACTACTACAGCTATACCGCACAATAGCAGATGCACCAAAAATGCTGAAAAAGCATTTTTGCACAGAGTGGGTGAATAATTCTAATTTAGCAGGCAAAATTAACAGCAATTCAATGAGGTACAGATTACATTACCCTGTTATGTTGTTGTACAAAGGTTTAGAGAGACCATACATTTTGCTGGTTTTGTTTTATAAATAGGCCAACTAAAACCTCACAGGTAAAATAATCCACAACAAAAACCACAACCCTCAAACTACTGCCACACTTCTACCTCACCCTTGTTTGCCCAACTCTTTCCCAACCTATTGCCCTAGTCCTTCTTGTCTCTCATGCGGAAAGGATCTCACAGTGGAGTCTAAAGTTGCTGAATTCAGGGAAAACTCATCAGGGCTGAGTATGGAAATAAGTGCTCCCTGGTCCCACTACATGCTCCTGTCTAGCTGACTCTAACTCTCTCCAACACCAAAGAGTACACAGCACTGGGAAGATGCTGTTTGGTCCTCTTTTCCTAGAGCAACAGAGCCACATTCTAAGCTAGGGTCCTGAAAGACCTCAGTCCTCAGAGATGAAATACACAGTAATACAGTTTGGAGTTCTTATGTGGCTGATTTTCTGACGCTTCTACTTTCCTCCCCCTTTCTTCATTCTCCTAGGATTTAAATACTGACTGAAAGATTAAAAACAACAGAAGTTAATAATCATTCAATCATGCATTAGAAAAAACAGAACACACTCAATGAGTGTTGATGGCTTGAACACTTCAGTAGGCTGAAATATATTCAGAGTGTTTCAGTGAATTTAGGTAAATGAGAAAAATTGTTAAGGAAAAAACCCAAAACAATAAAATTCAAAAAGCAAAATCTGATATTGGATAATTAACAGCAGAAACAGGGCTAAATTGAAATAAATTATTCAGTGCAAGTACTTCAGACAGCTCTTAAGAATAACACATGGATTCATGGCACTCTTTAGGGGACTTTGTGCCTATAAACTAATTAATAGATCTGACTTCTCCATATGTAGTTTTTCCATCTGTAACAGATAAAGTATGGATAGGTTTCTTCATGTAACAGGAAAAATTAAAACTAAAGTTATTTTTGTAAGTTGTAGAATATTCTCTAACTTATTCAGAACGCAAATGTGTGAAATACCATGACAGAATGGAAATTGATTTTGTAAAATGTGAGAGTGAACGACCGTGCTCTGAAACATGTGGTGCAAAGTCAGAGACAGGGCGCTCGGCTTCCTTCCCCTCCAACCACCGCCCAGGCGTGTCGCAACCCAAACGGCGCAGCAAAGGCAGGAGGGCACTGAATAACCTGCCCCTCGCTACAGCCAGTGAAGCATTCTCATTCCAAAACTGAAAGGCCCCAAGTTTTTACCATCTCAATGCATTGTACAGTGAGCTTTTGCTTAAGCCTTTGCAAGCCCTTGGATCCTTAGGTTTAATCAACACAGGAGCTGCTCCAGTTACTCCTTGGAACAGCTTCCATGCTGTTGGAAATGTGCATGTAGGAAAATGCTGTACAGCTTCCTAGGGCAAACAGAGCTGGCATGCAGGAGCTTGTCCAGACTTTTCAACTGGTTAGAAATCTGTCTGCAGCGATTCCAACCAGCCCAGGATGTGAACATTGCTAGACCTTGGCTGAGAAATAGCTCACTTCTGTTTTTGCAGATACCTCGCATTTCACAGGATTAACCTTGACACTGGGATTTCAGGGGCGGCTTCCAAAGTTTTAGCCAAACTAAGGTACATCTGTCAGGGTCACACGTATACATTAACTGAATCCCATCTATGAGGACAGACAGTCTCTCCCATGCTTTCCTCTCCTGGCCTGGAGGGCTGGCCAGTGTGGGAAGTTGCCATTCGCACATGATTATGCCTATTTATTTGCAAAGGTTACTTAAAATGGAATGTATGAGCAGAAAGTGTCACAGTCTTACATTTCAATATTTCAAAAACAAGAATTGTTGTACAGCCAAGTCACCATCAACATTCATAAAACCCCCAAACCTATTCAGAGGTTCAGAAACGTGGGCAGTTGTTTTATCTGACATCTTTTCTCCCAACACGTCTCATGATTCCCTTCAACAAGCTGTCCAACAGTGGTGCCATGCCCAGCCACTATCTGTGCCAAGAATTAACACCTCTTAGTCACCTCCCCTCTTCTTATCCCACATCCATCTCTAGCCCATACCTCATTAACCAGCAGCCCAAACATCTGGCCACCTTCACTGGAAACAGCCTCTTATCCAGCCTAATTCCCACAGCTCGATGCCCAGCCATGTTCCTGCCCTAGTCTCTAAATGCAACATTTGCTTGAGTGTGTTGACATCAGATCTCATTATTGACTTTAAGGAGAGCATCAAGAAGAGTTTCCTCCACTTCATCTTCTCTGGATGAATACAGACAACAAGCCCTGACATTTACCTTTAATTATCACGAATAATTGCAAACTTTTGGAGAAAACCTGGAGTTTCATCCAATCTGAAGTTAGGCCTAAACCCAAACTAAATACTCCTTAACATTTTTGGAGGCTGTACTCAGATGCGGGGGTTTGGTTTCACTTCTCCTGTAAACTGATTCTGCACCCAAGAGTGCTAAGATATGTTTTTCTTTTTATTCTAGCATTTTTTCCTCAGATTTCACTCCTTACAGAGCACTCTTTGCAGAATTGCCTTGTTGTCTCATTTGGGTCAGTCAGAAATACAAAGAAACAACAATACACATCTAACTTTATTCTCTTTTTTGTGTTTGGGTTTGATTGTGGTCTGTTGTCTAGGTTTTGGGGTTCTTTTGCAAACCAATATGTCTTTTTAACAGCTGGCATTCATATGTTCCTGCCCTTTCTTTGTAGTTATGTGCATCTTCCCTTTGTCATTTTTAACTCTTCCCTTTTGTGCTTTTCCCTTTAGCAGGCTAAGAAAAGAGTCTTATATGCAAGAGATCCAAATTTGTGCTAGAAAAAAAAAGACTACGAGAACATTGCACAAGGAGAAGCAGACAAAGTAGCAAAAGAGCCTATTGTCTCTACCATCAGTCCCTAACTATTTAACAGGGTGCTCCATATGGAGAATTGGCATAGTCTTTCACACTAACTGTATATCACAAGAATAAATTCATTTGCCAATTAATTAATCCTTCCATTGTTTCATTTACCTTTGTGCTTAAGGAAACAAAGGTTTCCTTGGCAGTCTCTCTGATCTGTATTTAGTACACCAGTTACAGAAGAAGACTGAACAAAGCTGGCTGTGTGTGACTGCTCCTCCAGGTGCTGGCACTCCTGTGGCTGAGGTCAGGGCAAATGGGGGCAAACAGGAATCCTGTCTTCTCAGCACTCATCCTGTGTAGGCTGCTCTTATTATGGAGTCACTGTGTATTAGGGTGAAAGCTACTCAACAAAACCACCAGCTTCTCCCAACACCACAGGGATATCTCATCTCTACTTACAGCTAGTAAGCAGTACTAGTAGTTAGTAGTTGTAGTTAGTAAACACCTGCTTTGATATCATACACTTTGTTGTTTGTAAATGTGCAGCCAGTTTGGTTGGAATACACATGAACCCAACCCAAGACCCTGTTTCCAGCCTCAGCCTCTACTCACTGGCCATGATAGGGGAGGGGGGAAATAAAGGACAAATAAAAGAAAACCTGTTCTCTCGGGGGACTGGGCTTGTTTCCTATACAGTAGTTTGATAGAGGTAAATCTTTCACTAACCTGGTTGGCTGACACAAATTGTACTGGGAGCAACAGGAGGCTTGTCAGACTGTTCCAGCATACAAATGAATGTAACAGACGGGTAGCAATAAACTCACCTAAAGATAAAATTATGATCTTCAGTCATTGAGAAAGATGATAACTTAACCACAGGATGTATAGCAATTAGCTTCCTTAGCAGCCTACAGAAGCAATATATACAAATTACAAGATAATCTTCTGCAATTTGAAACCATTTAGGGTCTTTAGCATTATATACTTGGATCAATTTAAATCTTAAAGTTGCTATCATCTTTCCTTCTTACTCAGAGATAAATATCTCCTCATTTTCTAGTGAAACACAGTAGATGTTGTTTTTATGTGGCCTTACTGTATTCATTTCTTTCTTCAAGTTAGCTGGTTGAACTGTTACGAGCTCCCCAGGACTATGGTTGCAAAGCACAAGGAATGCTGGCAGCAGCAATACCTGTGTTGGATTGCCCCCAGTGGCAAGGAACTGTAAAAGACTTCGGCAAAGAGAGAAATTAAAAATTCTGATTGAGAAATAGGTCTGCTGGTGGGAGGAAAATAAATAAATAAATAAATAAATAACCCTCTGCATGTGGAAATCTTTAAGCTTTCATCCATTTCTAGGAAACTGGAATGGGAGGAGCATGCCTCCTTCTCCTAAAGACATCTGCGCTGTGGGGATACAGGGAAACTACTGCAGCACAAGCAAGGCTTTGGCAAATTAAAGCTTGTCAGAATCACACTGAGCTCCCCGTTGGTCTGGGTCTACTTATACTTTCATTACAATTCTTTCTGCTTCTTTCTGCTATTCCCCTCTGGACATACAAACTTAAAAACTAGCACAAAAACTTGATCCTCTGTAGTGTACAAAGTAGCCAAAGTATTTCTTTCTATGGTCTTCTTCTTCCTCCTGCCTTGTTTTTGACTTAGCATGTGGCAAAACTGGAAAAACCCTGGGACATAAAAATTCCCTTAACTGTGAGTAAGCCCTCATTATTATGTCTTTCTTTATAAAATGGCCTGTCTGATTAATGCCTCTTTGCATGGAAAATTCTCTCCTCTCCTTTGCTCTCTCTCGCAATTGCTTTGCATTTTAGTGTCTTTTTTGGCAAGAAAAAAAAGCTAGATGCTGGGTTAAATCATGGCCCCTTTCTGAGATCTGTGGGACTTTTGTTGTTCATTTCCATGGCACCAGGATTTCACCCTATTCTTAACAACTATAGCCTCCATCAGTGGCCTACCACACCACTTAAAGTCTCTGGAGCAAATGACCTCGCCCAAAGTTGCTATCTAAAATACCAGCAATTTTGCAAAAGCCTGTTTAATTCATTAGGCTTTCTCCAGTCCATTCAGCCTTGTTCAGATGAATCCAGCAAGCTGTGTTCTTTCATGCTCTCTTGCCTTTTAAGTGACAGAAACTTCGCAGACTGAGAACTTACCCCAAACAAGTTTAAAAATCAAAAATCCTTCACAACTGAAATCTGAGGCTGATACTTGTATATATGATGATTTTAGAGTGACTAAATCTTTGCCATAGAAAACTGTCTATTTCAAATCTAGGTCAGGAGAATATAACTTTTTTACAAATCAGTCTTACTTAAGTTTATGGCAACCAGTAACAGACCTGCAAACATTTATGTACTTGGCAATTACGGGCAGCTGTCTGGACACTCAGCCAATGGAATTAAACATTTAAGAGATTGTGATTCTATGATATAATCTGGTTATGAAGCTAATTACACTTCTTGTCATTGTTGACGATGCATGATTATAGAGACAAAAATCTTGGTTCTGCTAGTCAAATTCCACAGAGAGGTATAGACAGGGAGAAGGAAAGGAAAGAAAACAAAAGAAATCAAAACCAACTTTCTCCCCATTTAAGAAATGACTACCCAAGTCCAGAAATAAAAAAGAAAAGAAAAGAAAATTACACCCAACAAGAACACCGAAGTTCCCCTAAAATGCTAAAGGAGATGATACATGGATACAAAGGTATACAAGGCTATTTTCAATTAAATCTGTGAATAATCATGTAAAGTTGAAACTTCCAGAAAACTAGCATGGAAAAAAATTATTAAATAAAATCTTGAACATAACACACAGTTCCAGCTTTGCAAGTAAGGCGATACATTCCAGTACACCATGCAGATGCCAAGGGCTGTCTCAGACAAAAGCACATCTCTTTTGAGAATCAGAAGTCCTTTTTAGAAGCAACAACTGAATTCACTACCCCTTGTGATCTGTAGTCTCCTAGTTCCACATGTGCAACAGATGATACAAGCAAATTATAAGCCTTCCATATTTTCCATGGTGTTGCTTAGTTTGTATGCTCAGCCCTTCGTTGCCGATTTTAAACTTCATTGGAATGAAGATTAATTTCTCCGATTATTAAATAAAACCCATAAAATCGTGCATGCCCTGAAAGCGATGGCTTATTTTAATAATGATTTTTTTTAAAATCAACCTCTACCAAATGTATTTCTAAAGCATTAATTTAATTTTTGATTTTTTTCTTTAAACCCCAAAGCCTGAAGAGTGTTTCTTGCAAAACTGAAATTTTAAACAAGTGTAAATTTTTTCAAGATCATAAGTTACTGCATGCATGGAAAAACTTCAGTGACCTTGCTAAAAAGAAAGCTTGATTATTTCTTTTTGTAGAGAAAATTGAGAGCCAGAAGCAATGAACAGCAAAACGTTTTAACATACACACACACACACAATTCTAAAAAATTTATTTGAACAAGGAACAGCTCATTATTTTAGAGCTTTTGTTCAGAAAACTACTACAAAATGAAGGACAAAGAAGCAGCTACAGAGAGATTCTTCCATGGTTTCAGAATTAATTTTCTATGCTGCCCCCAAAGACCGTGCAGGTCATGCTACAAAGTTTACCTGGCTGCCCTGACTCATGCATCCTTATGGCAAAAGGTAAGGATAGTGACATGGCTTGCTCCTACTGTTACTTTAACATAGCATGTTTTATTCATTCTTGGTTTATCTGAAAGTTACCTGGACACTCAGCTTGACTTCTATATGCCAGATAAATGAGAAAGGCACTTAAGTTTCTCTTGGTATAATTATCCTTATCACCAATAATTTCTTCTAGCCCACAGCAAATAGACAGAAGAGGTAAGAAGGAGACCAGATTACTCTGTTCCCAATAACGCTACTTCCTCAGTTTTTTATATTGATACTGATGCTCATGTTTTTCTTCCAAAGCCACAGGAGAAGCTAGTAGCTGCAAAGAATAAAATGAAAACTGCACCTTGAAATCGTTTCCTTCTCTTCTGATCAGAAGCCAGTCAGCCCATATAAATTGTACTTGTGTCTTTGAATTTAAAATGTGACTGTACTCAGTCTCCAGAAAGCATAATTGAATTTGAATTCATAAAGTAAAAGGGAAAAAAAGGTATGTTAATGCTCCAGCCTCTAACAACCTCTGTCAGTGTTTTAAATCTGGAAACTGCCACTCTTTTAAGCAAGACTAATGGTTTTGGAAGCAATATAGATAGACTGTATTTAAACTAAATTGTGTATGATTCGTATTCTGTTCACTCAGAAATTAAACATAAATGTTAGAAACTTTAGGGAAAACAGGGCAGAAATGTGCTCAAGTAAGCTTATGATGATCAGGCTTTAGAAAAGAAAAGTTGCATGTGCACCTCAGCCACTTTCACACCTGCAAGACAACAAAGCGCAACTGGTAGTGCTGGCAGCTAACTTCTAATGAGCATACAAAGTGTGATAGAAGATAAATCAATATTTTTCAATTTTTTTCTGTGAATAATAATCTTATCCTCTGACCATAGAAATGGGAGCTGCCAACAGCTGGGCACATATACAGCCTTGAAAATGCCATTCCCTTTCATGGTTGTAAACCAAAACAATAAATCATTTCAGTAAGATCATTTTCTGTTCTCTGCTTATTCCTACAAATAAAGGCACGGGCCTATCCCATTTTCAAACAAAAACCAAACAAAATTATTTGGGGATTTAACAACAATAATTTAATTTGTATTAACCATGGTACAACATAAACATCTTCCTCAAAGCTGAAGCAAAACCAGCTTACGCATATTTTCCATGTGTGGGGGGTTTTTTGTGTCTGTGAGCTGCTGAGACTGCTTTCATTAAAGCAAATTCAGAAAACCCACTTCCCATATGAATCAGTTTCATATTTAAACTGCAGGATTCCTCATTTAATGGTTTACTTGTTGACTGAATTAATATGGATGTTCACAAAGGTGGGCCAGCCAGGAAAACAGAGTAAGAGGACAGGGAATACATTAAAAAACAGGGAAACAGGGAAAAGTGAGACTGAATCAGTATAGTGCCAGAGCAAAGAGATACAACATGAGAACGTGCACTTTTTTGTCCCCTTTTTTCCATAAAAATCAATTTGTGATATACTTCCATGTCCTATGAAGTAAACACAAGCTTTGAGGTCAGACTGTGAGAACAACCTTGCTTAGAGCCACTGTTGGAAAGGGATAAAAGACAAAGTACATGAGTTTCAACTGTGGTGGCTGGTCTTGGCATTATCAGTGTACATCGTTCAAAAAATCTGCATTAGTGAAGCCAAGTGTTTACTTAAAATACTTGCAGATTTTGTATCTGTGAACTACATGGTGGGCATCCTCTTGGAAAGATGGTAGGGTAGGTGGGAAACTGAGTGGTAAGGCCTGTGCTGCAAAACAAGCCACTTGTTGTAGCTGGGTCACCAGGACCGAGAGAGTTCCTCATGAGGTGACACTGACAGACCTGTGAGATCCTCAAAAAACACAGCAGGAGGGTACAGAGAGCACATATGGCACCCAGACCATGGGCTCAGCATCCCTGCATACAGAGCTGAAGGCCTGAATGGCAGCTCTAGACTCCATTCCATCCCATCCTAAAGCTGTAATGAGCTCCATGTCAAGACCTCCGTTGTAGATGCCCAATGTTTGCTGGACACCCAGGAGATTAAGGCACTTTTGAAAACGTGTCAGTCAGGATCTTGTAATAGCAAGCCTTTTTCTTTGCCTTAGGTGTGAGCTTGGTACAATTGTTACCTCTGAATGCTTCTCCCATTGCAATAGAAATCACTCTACTGACTCAATTTAATAGGATTTGAACTTGCTGCTGTTTTCTGCCAAGAAAGCAGAATCTTTCAGCTTTCTGTGCACAGGAACAGAGATGTTAAAATTAGCCACAATCAGTATATTGTACCCTGAATACAAGAGAAAGGTACTGCAATTTGCTGCACAAAGGCAATTAAAACATGAATCCAAAAGTAACAGATTTAAAGAAAGTGTTCTCTGGTTTGCCAAGACAACTATCGTGCACACAGACATCACACAAATAGCAAAATGTGTATGTTCAGGTTTGTTTGAGAACCCCTGTGAGGTCACAGCAGATAGCACTGTTACTTATTTCAGCATCTTAAAACCAGCACTGAGATGCTTTTTAAGCTGTGAGGCACAGAGCACACAGAAACCCAGGTCACTTTCTATGTCTCTTATTGTTTCTGCTGGTGGAGCAGTCATTTCAGCTGTTACTGCTTCAGTTAATCCCTTTCCAATTTCTGAGGCCAGTGGAGGAGCTGAGTAATTTCCTCCAGTGCAGCAGGTTCTAGCAATTGTTGTTAAAGAACGAGGAGGTAGAGAAGAAGACACTCTCAGAGTTCCTGCTCCGTTGGATTCTATTCAAACTAACTGTGAGACATAGCTGCAAAACCAGACCTTACAATATCCCAAATAGGTTGTTTCTTCTTCCCATTCCAGGCCAGCAGAGGCGCTTGAGTTATGACATTCACAGGTTTTACCATGCTGGGGACTGGAGACAGACTGTGAAATTGGAAGTGTGTGGTGAGGACACTGACTCCTATCTCCATGTGCTGGTTCAACTTGCTAATCTGCAGAAAAATGAGCCCAGCTAAAAAGGAGAGGCTGTAAAGGGGCTGTGGGCCTGAGCTCACATTAAGACAACTTGGTGCAGGCAGGATGGGTGTGGTGGAAAGTAGCAGAGGGAAAGCTGGGAGTGTGGACTTCCCATTGTGGATAGGCACACTGGTGAGGTTGGTGTGGACATTAACAAAACTGTAGCACTGGTCTGTGCAAAGTCCTAAGGGTTCTTTCTCTCTCCCTCTCTAACTGAAAGCAGCAGATATATTTAAAATGCAAAAGTATATATAACCATGAGCAGAAGCAGAATTTATCAGGATTGCTAAGAGTTTTTTGTCTTCCTTACAGCCAAATAGCTCTGTAAACAGCAGATCCCATGAGCACCTGCATCTCAGGGCTTCCCTCAGGGCAATCAAAGGTCTTATAGGCTCTGGGTTCAGGGTCCTGCAGCCTGGAAACCTTTTTGCTGCCTGCTGCCTTCTCCCTGACCACCTGCTTTTGAGAACTTAAGACAACAAATCCTATGCCACTGTCAAATTTGGTTGAAACATTCTATGAGTTCATAAAAGATTAGTTTCACCATGTGGAAGGAGAGATGAACAATTAATACAGTCCATCCTAACGTACAATTACTTTTTCATTAGGAAGCAGGTATAACTAAACGATATAAACACATTCCTGCTCTATGAACCACCCCTTACAGACTAACTTATGCTTCTGGTTATATAGCTGTAAGCACAGAATTGCTCTGATTCACCACTTAAATTCAGCAACAGTGAGGAATAACCTGAAGCACCAAACCCGACTGACATATACACACCACCTAAGTACTGAAGTTCTCTGACTAGCAGGCAAGAGTGCATGTTTATCAGAAGCAATGGGGGAAGCACATATTGAATCTTTGAATGACTCCTCCTTTGTGTCTGGCAAATTAAAACATCTGAAATAGCAGGTTAGAATGAGGAGTACAGTATGGCATGTCTTAATTCTCCCTTTTTAATAACACACCAGAAATAAGAATATTTATACATATCCTAGAAAAAGCTGTAGTCTGCTGTCTGAGGTACAGCATTTTCACAGGACATTGCTAATCTAACAAACATCACAAAGTGAACAAAGCAAAATTAATTTCCTTTGTTACTGACTACTGCTACATTATAATAAAAGAATTTTAAATCTGAGTTCATTTTGTTCAGCCATTGTTTTCTGCCTACTTTTGTATTCTATTGGATTAGAACAGATTATTTTGTTAAAGTTTTCTTCCTAGACACTTTTCATGTCCTGGCTCAGTAACAAGGCTCCATTTAAAAAAAAGAACAAAGTCTCAACATCTTCTATAATTTTCTCCTTCATGCTACAGTTGCTTTTAAAAAAATATAAATCCTAACAAGTTTAATATTTGGACTTATACTAGTTGGCAAAGTAAATTTCTCAGTAAATGACAACACTTCTTCAGATAGTTGTCTTCAGCCCATTTTTTAACACTTTATACTACTGCATTGCCACAGGCCCCAGATCATTTATTCTAGCTAGCTAGATGAATTCTTGCTTCTACCTCTGTACTGACGGTTCTGACAGGAAAACCTCTGTTACTGCCAATGGAAAACCAACATGTGACAAAGTTGAAAAAAAAAGCTTTATAAGCCCTCTCCTGAGACAACAGACTGCATCTCCACTTGCCCTGAAAGCCACCTTGCTGGTCAGGCAGTGCTAACCTATCCTATGAAAGCAGGGAAGCCAGTCCCAGACATGCAGCTTCTCCTGACTGTGAACTGGGGGAACTTGTGCTGTCGCTTCCCGGCACATGCTCAGCTGCTGAGGCAAACCAGCACCCTCTCCTTGTCTGACCTAAGGGCTCCTAAGAACACAAAACTCCCCCAGGCAGCCTGCTCATCTTCTGTCCTTAATCAAGTGGGTTGCTGGCCTTTCATTTCACCAGCTGGAAGTCAGCAGGCAAGTCATGGGAAGCTTCCACCACAGCAGGTCCAACTTGTGTTGTTCCAGTCCTAGGCTGGGCTGAGGATGGGTTCTCCTCTGTGCCATCTCAGGCAAACCATCTATCCTACCTTCCAGCTGAAGACTAAAGATGACTGCTTTTATCTGCTGTTTCCATCACAACACTCTTCCAGTGGTCACCAAGACCTGGTGCAATGGGACTATGCTATTGTTTGGAGACTAGGATAGCAACACAAATCAAACTGGACAAACAAACCCAGAGAAAAGTGAGTGGCTTGCCCAGAAATGTGTTTTTACAGTATTTAATGGTAGCAAGTGTTATTCTGATACAGGGCAAGGAAAGAAAATTGTAAGAATTACACACTAAGCCTAGAAAACACAACAACCATGTCCTGTTACCATTTCTTAAGGTCATTAGCTCCTTTCCCTGTGAAAAGTAACACTGAAAACTCCCCACACTCTAGCACAGTAATGGCAGCAATTCCTTGGTATGCTGTTCATGGATCACTGTCAACTTTCTGAATGCACTCTGGGCTACCACACTGCCATGTAACATCAACCTTTTAAGGCAGCATGGCTTTGCAAGCCGCTAGCAGTCTGTGAAGCATAGCTGAGAATCACTGTTCTTGATAATGTGACTTCAGCAAATCTCCAGTGGACTAATGACAGAGCTGCCTACACCCAAGGTCAAATTGTTCTGCTGGCAACAATTTTGATATTTGATTTCTAAGGCTGAGGCAAGTGGAATGATGACGAATCCAGTCCTTCTTCACTTAGAGGTTATTCACTTAAATATCAAACCACTAACTTCAGCAGTAACTCCTGGGATTTGACTCGGTGGTTCAGTCTGGAGTGGCTTGCTGTAGCAGTGGCAGCCTTGAGGGAAGCAACGAGACTTATCCTAAGCCTTCTCCTGGGATCAGATTGCACAGTAACAAGGAATTCCTGGCACTGTGGTACAGTAAACAGTTCTCCCATGTCCAGGATATAACACCAGAACAGATGATAATAAATAAGCCACTTCAACAGGGCTGTGAAAAATGATCCATGACATATCTGTAGCGTAGCAAATGTCATCTCAGAACGGGCTTGTCTGGATGCCTACAGGAGAGCACCAACTGTCTGGCTCAAATTCGCAGCCTACTCGTGGTACGGTGCTGTGAGCAGACTGGTGACTGACTAATTCCACACAGCGGTTCCCTACCTCCGGAGCGCTCTTTCCAGCTATTAGTGTCACAGCATATCAAACGAGCTGTCACAAACCTGTTTATCACCCTTTCCCAAACTCCGGCAGGTATCCAGCAGCAGCTATTCAATATGGATCTATGCACACAGTAAGTGTTAGCTCTCTGGTAAGATGGACCAGTGCATCTCATTCAGGACAGAATTACAACCCTCACATATCCTGACATCACCACAGATGCATGGGATTAGAAGTGCAGCTGGTTACATTAAAGTCTCCCTTCATGATCCCTTTAAGAGCTGTTCACAAAAGCCATTTCCAGCCTAGTGCGACCAGGTTTCTTTCTACAGAGAGTAGAGAAGTGACCCCGATGGAGAACAAGGTCATCCAGAACAGGAGCACAACCTAACTATCCCAGAGGCCTTCCCTCTATTCACCGCTATGGAGCCTTTGCAAATACTCTCTCATTTTATGCTGCCAACTCCCAAGACTTTATCTCAGACTATCTGATGTTTCTCTTGAAGGCCTTTTTCCTTGAGTAATTTAGTTTTCCAATAATTATATATTTTACCAAATACATGACTACATACATACACACATATATAATTATAAAATACATAGGCCTTGCTGTTGTGGAGAAAACTTGAAAGTGTGAAGTCCAGAGATTTAAAAACAAAAAAAAAAAAATAAGTGGAGTGTCACAATAGAGTGCGACACAGATCACAGAGACACAGCAAAATCCAGCCCAGGAAAAGGTGAATAAGAAGAAAGCTTTATTTTTATATCTATTTTTATATTGATAATATCACGTATTATATAGAGTTTTGGGAATGGCCGTGGATTGGAGAAATAGGTCACCACCTCTCCAACCACACTGGTCAATGAAAAGGTCCATCAAACCTTTCTCCTCCCAGGAGAAAGGAATGAAAAACAAAAAGACAGTTAGGAAAACATCTGTGTGTTTACATGAAACAGCGTGAGAAATTTTATCACAAAAATGAAAACATCAGAAGGCTGAAAAATCAGGGCGACAGTGGAGAAATCAAAAGGCAAAATAAAACAAACTAGAAATTACCTCAGCTTTTTTTAAAGGCAAGCTCATGACATGTTATGCCTTTATAGTAGCAATACTAACTTTGTTTTACTGCAACAGTCTAAGATGTAATGTGAAATTTGCAAATGGAATACTTACATTTGCCTTGTGTCTTTTTCCAAAGATTTTTAATAATATGTTTGGTTTTCTCAAATTCCCACATTTATTAAAATTTTGTTTAATTTTCATTTAATACAAAATTAACTTTTGACAGCAGATTAGGGAAAACTCTGCCTCCTTTTAATATCTGCATATATAAGAATTGTAATCAGTTTTCCCAAAACATTATGAGCATTGCCAGTGACTGACAGTCACAGTTGTTTTAAGTAAAAGGGACAAACTCTGGTTTGCAAAACTCTGTTCATTCTCAACAAACATCCAGTAAAATGACCATTTCAGAAGCTATTTCCTTAATTTCCTTCTTCTTTAAGGTCATGTCTGAAATTCTGGATGTTGGTCAGAGAAAGAAGCAGTCTTAAGTACATGCTGCCTTGTTTGCTGATGATTTACCCAACATTATATTAATATTTTTGGTCAGTTCCTATTTTCCTTCACCTGGATAATATTCATGGAACTCCTCTTGTATTCTGCTATGATCACTAGATGAAAAGACAGAAGCTGCTCCAACAATTTAGAACCATGGACTTTCCAAAGGAACAGATGATTCAAATATCTGAAGTTTACCCTATGACCACTACATTTGAGGTAAAGTCCATTTGAGGACTTTATTTCACTGTTGGAGCTCTTTGAACTACCTCAGTCTGGATTTTTAAAAGTTAATGCACATAACTATTTAACTCCCATGTTCTCTGGCAAGAGTGAATTAATGGAATTTATATTTAGTTATTGGAAGAAATTTCACAAGGAGATCCCCTGTATTACAGGCTGGTGTTCAGTCAGTAGCAGGAACTTGTACAGTGCGTGAACAAGTCTCAAGCTCAAGATCAGCAGACAAGGAATTGGCACTTCTGGGAATGCCGTATCTTGCCCAAGCAGGCAAGTCCTAGACTCCCTCTGTTACAATCTCCTCTTTGTCTGGTGGAGCTTCAGGTTACAACATCAAGAGTTTTCTAACTTTCTGTAGAATAGAGGAGGGGAGCAAAGGAATAACCAGTACAAACAGGAATTTGTGATCTGTTTTCCTGACTCCGTGTGCTCTGTATCTTAAATGTTGTACAACAAAGGACCCTTAGGACATGGGACCACAGGACACAGAGGAGATGAGGATATAACAAGGTCTCTCTTCTGCCCTGTGTTTTTCACATATAACTTCTGTAGTATTTTGAGAAATAAAAAAACTACCCATTTCATTTGACATCCTCTGTGGACCACAGAAGTCTGTTCTGCATACCAGTGGTTACTTCTATTAGGAAATTACTCAACACACATTCAGTCTACATTTCCTTACATTAAGCTATTGATCTTTCTCTTAGCTCCAACCTCTGGTTCATACAATTCACAGCCTTCTGGTTTTTGGCATTAAAATCTGAAGATGATTAGCAGAGCATTGATGTAATTAACTTTCAGCTATTCAAAATGTATACGGGGACATTTTGTTTTCTGTTACTTTTTCTAGACTTATTGTTATGGTGAATAGCATTCTTTATTTACCCTCAAATGGAGGATGAAGAGTCTCCCAAGGGGAAGAAACAACTTCCTAATACAAAAATAAAGCACTAGAGAATACAGGCCTGGCCCATGTATAAACAGATAGACATGACATGTAAGAAACAATGGGAAATCGCTTTTTCTCTTGGTAACTAAAGGTCATGAGCATGGCGTATACTACTCCAGTTTTTCCCCATTTCCAAGGGGAAAACAGAGGAAACTTTTAACTCCACTCAAGTCCCCAAACACATAATTTGATCTTATTGTACTACCTGAACCCTACAATAATCTGTGACCCATGGAATAGTTTCCATGCACCTATACACACTCACAGCCGCAAGACCTTGTTGATTGTCACATAATTAATTTATCCATATTCCATAACCTAAATTGGTATTCTTTATACCACTGGTTAATATATAAATCTGACACACAAATAAACAGAGAAAGATCTCGAGTAACTGGTAAATACTTGGTCTGCTTAGCCATAGTGGGCTTGGGGCTGCCACAGCTGTAGGACTGTCTGTATGCAAGTTAAAGATCCCCTGAAAGGGTAAAGTGTCTATATACTGTGCCAAACAGCCCCGCTATGAAAGAAAATATGGCAGCTCCACGTATGTGGGAGTTTCAAGACAAGGCTATAATCCCAGTAAAAAAGTCCTCCAAATGGGCAGAGTCACTTAAGTAGCTGGCTGCAAAGGTGGGATTTGGTTCAAGACTAAGGCACTTAATATGCAGTCAGTGTGAATTCCTGCTATAGTCAAAGGAGACCTACTCAGTGCAGTCAATGAAGCTTATAGAACTATTCTGCTGACAGCTGAGAAGTGTCTGCTCCAAGGTAAAGTAAATCACATGATTCCATAAACTCCACTGATTTAACTTTAATTGACTACAACAGGAACTGAATGGGAACGTGACTTTGGTTCTAGAAATTTATACATAAGTATCTACAGTTACAGTAGTTCTCTAAAAACCTCATCTAGAGTTTTGATCTGGGACAAAATTCTGCTCCAAATGGCAGGAGGAACTCCACGTGGAAGATGACTTGCAGAACCAAAGGCTATGTTAGGATTTTGAGACTTAACATTTGGATGCACACAGTGAACAAAACCTCTGGGATCATCGGTGAACAACTCGCTGCAGATGTTGGCTGCGCCATAAACATTGAAAGCTACTTGTTTCCAGAAGACTCCAGTAAAGAGGCACTCACATGAGTAACTTTATTTAAAGCAGGGTTCTGAACATTTCCACAGTTGCTGGGTTTGGCCATGCTGACTTAAAACTGACAGTCTGGTCAAAGATGGACCAAGAGCCCCATTGATGCCTTCAGATGCATGCAGCTGTGGGAATGCAATACTGGGTAGTCAAGTCTAGTGAACTGCTGGAGGCAGCCTCAGGGACAACATTCCTTTTACCTCCAGTGCAGCGCATAGGCCTGCAATGTGTGAACACCATCTCTGCACCCCGCTCACAGCTGCACCTACCCCTCCTGCTCTGTGACAACAACAACAGTGGTTCTGACCAGAGGTCCCAGATGCTGAATTCATAGTGCTACCCACAGCTGCAGTCCCACTGAAGTACCAGGATCAGTATCTAAAGCAACAGGGTAAACCAGGGATAACTAGATCTAGAAACATACAGAAAAAGATCAGAAGATGTATTTGAATTAACTGGTTCCTCCTCTTTCTTTCCTTGCCAATCCCCTTCTTGCATGAGAATATGTCATCAGCCTCATAATTGCAACACCCACATTCCTATTACCATAAGAAAAAAAGCAAGGTAGATGCCCTTTATGTGCCCTTTCCAAATCCTCTGCACATTTCATGCTACTCCCCTAGACACAATGGGCCAGAGTTAACCTGTTTCCTCACCTGATGACTTTGTGACAACTCTCAGCAGACACTGTCTGCAAAAGCCTTTTCCCTGCAACACGGCAGAGGCAGCCTGCAACAGATCTATTCATAGAGCAAGAGAGAAAAACCTTCTCAGGATTGGAAGCTCCTAGGTGAGCAGCAACAGTAACTGATCCAAATGTTTCCCCTGTATTATATGATCAGCAAGAATGTGTGTTTTCATTTGAATTTTCACCCTTTGGTTTTCTGCATCTGGTAAATACTGGCAAAGTAAATGTTAAGATGTCAGCTCTCTCTCCTAAGAAGTGATTGACAGTCCCTGAGTGCTCTGGGCTTTTTATAACCAATGTGACTGACAGCTTTTAAGTGGAAGCACTTCGTGCAAGTTTCAAATGTTAGTTGTCTGCACAAATAACACGGAATATTGGCTTTTCTTGTATCTATCTAATGGCATTTCCTCCTGTGCCAGCAGCCGCTCTAAACCCTCAGTTGTTAAAAGAAGGGGAAAAAAAAGTCTGTGTTCTCTGCTCTGCACATTTCCAAAGCTCTCAGTTTAACAAAAGGCAGAATAAACCAATGCCTGTACTTTAAGTTCTTGCATTTCAAAGCAGTGTAGCAAATCATTCATTTCTGTTTGTATCAGGCTTAGCTAAAAATGATGGTGTCTTGTGCAGTAATATTTCTATTTTATTATTTTCAAGCACTCTGCACCAAAAACAGTTTCAAGAAATCCAACAGTATTATTACTCTGTCAATGCACCCAATCAAAGCACTAGCAACCATGCCACTGAGTCCAGGATATCTCTTGCCCTGCCCCTCTAATAACTAAGGAAAACAGATACACTAAATTTTAGACATAAAAATTAGTGTACATACCAGAAATGTACGTGCTACTTCTCAAACAAATGTGCCAAAATTAGCATCTTGTACAATTCTGCATTTGAAGTCCAAGCGTAGATAAAAATCAAAATGGGGAATTTAGTGCATGAGAAATTGTTTGATTAAAGGCACCTATTTTTAGTTTGCAACAGGCAAGCAATTTAAGTGCTGTTAATAACCACATTTCCACTGTGAGAGTAACTTGTAAAAATGTTGCTGGCTCTTCTACCCAGCAAAGAGACTAAAGGTTTGAACAGTGTTCATTTACTGAAAAAGTTTCCCAAAATGGATTTGAAGTAGAAGGAGTTGAAGGACAACCCATTTTTCAAAGCTACAAAAATATCCATCATTTCTTGTATACTTCTACGCTGAAGGACTTGAATTTTGTATTTCTTCTACACTGAGTAACTCTGGAAATGTTTTCAATGTGAGCACTTCAGTGTGAATCAATCAAAAAACATCTTGTGCTTTCCGAATAAAGTAAGAGGATAGAGGCTTTACATAAAGGTAGGCCACTCGAGATTAAAAAGCCCATTACCACAGAAAAATCAAAGAGTGAGATCCGTTTGTCCTTAGCCATCATGATGAAGATCAGGTGAAGGTGCACTCCCTTGATTCTTCCGCTTTCCAACACTCAGTGCTCAGTGCCCCTTTCACCCCTATCCAAAAGCCTACCTGCTTCCTGACAGCAGGGAAGGCACAGGCTGAGCCACCAGCCAGCAAGACAAAGTCACACCGTCCCTAGTGCTCTTCTCCCCTGACTGACACAGCCCTACAGCTCATGTGGATGATGCAGGGTACGTATGAGAGAAACCTGTTCTTCAGTTCCCTCACAATTTCTCTTTGCTGGAATGCACCTCTGCCTAGAAATAACCTTGGGGGCTCAGGAAAGTGAAGCTGCACAGTTAGTCAGAACAGTAGGGCACTATTTAGATTTTGCCATGCCATCATAAGAAGATTACTGTTGGGATACAGAACAAACCTTTCCAAACCTGTAGACAATGCATTCCTCTTAGTGGAGAGCCTCTGGCTTCCTACAAAACAGAAACCAGTTGTATACTAAGTGATATTCATCTCACTTTCCTGGCTAAGGTGCAAGATTTTTATAGTTACCTTTTCTTGTTCAGTTACATGATTCCAGTGCTTTATTTTTAAGGAATCTAAGTAGCCATCATTTGTTAACGGTACAACATAATCTACTCAGAGAGTAATACAATTTCCTCTTCAGCTTCTCATTTTTCTCAACTTTAATGCAGCTGTGTAAGATTCTCCCCTCTCCAGAGGGCAGACAATAATCAGGTTAGGTTGGTATCTTTATGACACTGACCTTAAAGTTCACTTAATTTTTTCTCCCATCCTCCCCCACTAGCCTATCTTAAGTCCTTCCAATACATTTTTTACTATTGAATATACCTAAAAAGAGAAAATGGACACAGATAAATAATTTTGCTTCAAAATTTAACAATGTGCAAAATAAACAAATTACTGCTCAGCAAATGCAGAAAGATACTTTAATTATCAACTGTGTTAATTAATTTTCTTTCTTTTTATACAGAAAAAAAATTTATCCTGGTAAAAATTAGAAAAGAGACAGTATATTAGTTTTGTTTTCTTTAAAGAAAATAAGTGAAGTCACTTAATCCTCCTAAAATAAAAACTTCTCTACGTTTTGGAGAGCAGTGCTTTATTTATACTAGTTTTAGGTACTATAAACAGTTAAGAATTTTTGTGTTCCCTCTGAGTAATTGACTTAAACATGTGCAGCAACATCGATTAATCTAAGCCACATTATTTCCTGGAAGTGTTTTCTTTATATATATGTCTTTCAGGCTGCAAATTACAGCCCAAACAGAGCTAGTGAAAGTTCTACAGAACTACAAGTTATTTTCTCAAATTTCCAAAACCTCCTGCTCCCCACAAACAAGTGGTAGTAAAAGAAGAAGTATGTCTGTACTTGAGTGGTTTAAAAAAAAAAGGGAAAAGGAAAATTTTCCCATGGGTAGAAGCGTTTCAAGTTTCTACATCAAGTAATTTGAATTTAGGATACTTTTAAGTTCCTTCCTCCTCAAACTGTTCACTTCATCACTAATATGCACCACCTGCATTTTTAGAGGCTGGAAACCCCGGATTAGATCTGACAGCATGCATTTGCTAAAATAACACATTCATGTATTTTACTTGTTATATTAGCTAAGATTTAGCTAGCAATGATTTATTCCAGAACATTGCACTTGGCATCTGCTAGACACACTGAATACTGCCAAGGTTAGCTACACGGGAATTCTCCCTGACTCCAACCTTCCAGGAGAATATTATTAAGATGAGGAATCCATACTTTGTATAGGGCATATGACAGTTACAACATAATCAGCAAATAAGATGCTCTTATGAGATTACTTCATTATCCTTCCAGTAAAATAAAGAAGCCCTAGAAAATATATAATGTGAAAAAGAAAAGACAATTCTAGATTTTCACAGAATTCCTCAACTTACTGTAACAAAACTTCAGTTACAGGAAAGTCAGTGAGCTGGTCAGTAGCAGAGTATGAATTCCTGAGCCATGAAATGGGAGAAGATAAAAGCTTTTCAAGCCCAGTGATGCTGGTTTCTAAAGCTGAGACTTTCACCTTTATATAATGAAGCTGGAAGAACAGGTTCCAGCTACTGCACTCAGTAAGACAATGTCCAAACAGATGTGGTATAAATAAACACGGAGTGAAGAAATTTGTCCTTGTTTTGTGGTGTAGCTATGTCCTGCTGTACAGGATGGTTCCATGCACCCCCAAATATGTGACGTTGGAGGAATGTAGGTTTATATACCTGGTATCTGTCAGGTACTCCGAATAAAGCATGTTATAATTTAGTTTTGTTCTGGTTTTAAATGAGGAAGTTTCCTTCATTCTTCAGAGTGGGTTTTGTCTGGTGTAATGCACTATTTTTCACAGTGACATTTCTGCATGACAGCGGGGTTATGCAAAGGCTCTGTGTCCTTCCTGACTCAGCGAGGAATACGTTGGTAGGGCTGGAATGAGTCGGCCTGTTTGGAACTGCTCAGGGACCATGGAATTACATGAAGAATGTCTGTAGTGACTCAGAGATGTTGTGCTTGCAGAGGCAGCTGGGACTAACCTTTCTTTGGTGAATGCCTGGTGAGGTGTTTAAGGTGTAATAGGGATTAGGGAAAATAATCTTAGGTTGACAAGGGATGATCTGGAAAGTTCAGTAACAAACACCGGCAGTTTACAACCTTAACAGGAAAGATTTTTTTTTTCCCAACCAGCTATGTTATGTAAAAGAGAGAGAACATATATATAATTCAAAAAGGTATTAGAAAGCTAGGATTTCAAACCACTGGGCTTTAAAAAAAAATGTTCCTGCTTCCCTATCTCTTCTCTTTTAAATATCCCAGATCTGTCATATCTGCAAAAAAGGAAATAAGTGTAAAAAATTCCTACCCTTTGGGAAAAAATTGAGTTAGTGTAATGCAATATTCTCTAGCTAGCCGTCAACAGCCGTAACAACAGCTTAGCTCTAACAGCTTCCTGATCCACTTTTTGAAGAACTCATTCTTGAACTGACAGAGTCTGTGACGATACCTATGCTCAGGGTCTCTAGAACCTAGTTTAAAAGTGGTAGACAACTCTAGCTCGGTTACATTTTGACAGGCCTATGAATTACATACAATTTGACCCCATGAACTGGATGCAGTGATTATTACAAGGCCAAGCTGTCTTCGTAGAGATATATTTTCTTTACTATGCATCTCCATTGAAGATCAAGGGGTTTTTTTAAAATAATATTCCTGAGGAGCTCTCAATCCCATGGTGACATGAACAAGACTAGGTACACACCTCCAAGTTACAGCTTAAAGAGGCCTGCAAGTCACATAAATTATTACTGCACTGAGCTCACGTCTTCAAATTTGCATTCAAAACTATAAATGCTAGGAACAATCTTTATTCATTTATTTTTCTTGTTGCTGGTGCCATGGCAGAGAATCCAAGAACATGGAAAATACATCTGTTGAGTTAGCAGGATCTATCTTACCAGAAGCTAACTTACATTTCCTAGGTACCCAAGCTGGTCTAGTAGAAGACATCAGAACTAGAAAGCTTCCACCAGAAAATGGAAGGTGGCCTATTTTAGCACAATACCAAAGCAGAGGGATAAGAACAGAGCCAGTAGGGAAGGACAGAGTTAACCAAACCCATCTAGGACTGCCAGAAGAGAATAATGTGCTGTTCTGGATTAGCAGAAAGACCCGCAGCCTCACTAGGTAAAAGGCTAAGGAAAGCTGGGTCAGAACAAATGTGGTCAATTAGGTAACAGAAAATGGCTCCTTGGCCTGAGTGTGGACAGGAAGAAACTTTAAGTGAAAATGCCTTCTTTGGTTAGACAGACTAACTGGTGTTTAGAAACTAAGCTAAGGAAGCACTTTGGTCTCAGCTTAACACTGTCCCTGTGGGTAGCCCCATTTGTTTATTTTGCCTTGAACCTTCCAACATCCCCTTTGCACAAATCATCTGGTCTACAAACTCTTGGGCACTGTCCTCTCTTCAACCACAGCTTTCCGGCTCCTTCACAAAGCTCCAGGCCTATTATATTTCAACCTGCTTGTCATAAAGCCTAACAAGCTCTTTCAATAGCTTCCTAACACTTGAGAGTTACTGAGCTTTTAATGCTTCCTCAGCCTTACTTAAAAGAGGCTGGTACTGGAAAACCTAATATATTCAATGTGACAGGACTGGGTTTACAAATACACTTGTCTGGTTTCTATTGACATTTAAAAACAATGTTAGTGACAAAAATGTAATTATTCCTAAATTATGGAAAAAAGGAGCCAGGCATACTGAATGAACTTTTTTTGAACCTCTATTCATTTCACTTCAGATTTTGGCAGAGGGTTCTGCTGGTTTCTATTTTATCCTAACCAGTTTATCCATGTTCCAGACTTTATATGTTCTCTGGCTGTAAAGCTTTCCTGTGGAATTTGCCCACTGCCACAGAATTGTGCTGGAGAAATCCAGCCTAGCTCTGAAAAATAAGAGAATGTTCTTGTGCTCACATGTTCAGATAAAATCAAGAACATGCTTTGAAGCATACACTGACATAGCTCACTCTCCATCATGTTTCAGGCTGCCTCAAACTGCAATTCTGAGAGGTGTGGACTACTTCATCATTCAGCTGGGGCTAGAAGGATTTCCCTCCTCCAATCTTTAGAGTCTACTGATTTGCACTGTGTCACAGAAATTCATTGTTTTTGCTACAGAATTCTGTTTTACTGCGGTCTAATGCTTTGTTTCCTTTCTCCTGACTTTGCTAAAATCCACCTACACAACTGCCTCTTCCTTTCTAATTGCAGTGGGCACAAATAGAAATACAGGGAACTCCCAAATAAAACTTTTACTGCAGGTATGATTGGACACTGGCAAAGGTTGCCCAGAGAGGATGTGGAGTCTCCATGGTTGAAGATATGCAGAACATGACTGGATAAGGTACCTGGGCAGAGTTGAGCACTGGGAATGGACTATTTCCAGTGGTATCTTTTCACCTCAGGTGTTTTCCAAGTGGGTGAATTTCACTATGGAGGAAAATGTTTGCTGTACTTTAGTGTTTGTTCTACCTGCACTGATCCACAGTCGTCTCCAGTAACCACCCAGGGACCTAATGAGCCTATACAGGTTAAGTCCACAGGTGTCAACTTATCAATCCATACACTGTCCTACTGCAGATAGAAAATGATACATCAGCAAAGCCCTAGAAAGAAATCTTCCTGACCAAATGGAAGGGTGCTATGGGTTCATCAGAACTGCCTCGGTAGAATGCAGAGAGATGCCTTGATGAATACCTGCCATCCCTCCAGCTGAAGGAATTCACAGAGAGGAAAAAAATGCTAAAGGAACAAAGACGAGTTTTGGTGCAGAAAGATTAGAAGACACTCACAGATGTAGAAGAGGTGATGTTTTGGCAAGGAATCTATGAATCAGTGAGTTGTGTACATACCATGACCTCCACAAACACCTGTGTTGACTGGATTAATTTCTGGTTCTTCCTACCTTCCAGTACAGCAAAGCAGAGAGCTGCAGAATGCAGAATGCCTACTCTCAATCTATTTATTCCACCACTGTTACATTTTGCCTTACTGTGGTGGGATTTTTGCTTGGACAGATTCAGCCATCTCAAATTTAAGTACTTAGTATCAGCTGCTCATCCAGGCTCCCCTTAGAACAAATCAAAATAGGCAGATGTCTCAGAAAACCAAGATTTCATTTCCCAGAGTTTCTGAGACAGGTGAAAGAAACAGGGGTTCAGAGAAGGTTGTTCTGTATCTAGGTTTCAGCAGAGAACAACTTTTAGGTACCAAAAATTGGCTCACAAGCTTCCTATGATGGGCACTCACCTTGTTATTGTCACTACACTACAAACAAACAAACAAAGCATTCCAAGTTTAGCTAACTACCACAAGAAATATTTTTAAGCTACCCCACAACACTGGTCATCTGACATGGAGCAATGCAAACTGCAAAGTCTATTAGCAACAAAATATTTTAGTCCATCTATGAGGAGCCCAAACAAATGGTCTGGTATCTCCTGTTGGCTGCAGCCGGTAAAATGAGAGTAGAGGCTGGTCACCACATTTTCTCTCATTGTCTAAGAAGCAGCAGGTAGGGATCAGAAAGTACTTTAGAGTCACCACCAGGAGCTTCACAATGGACCAAAGAAAATTCAATATACACTTCATTAAAAAGTGGAAATGAACGAGGGGTGGGAGTGGTGAAAATCAATCTTCAAAACCATTAAGAAATGAAAGCTACCTGTGAGATACCGTGACAGCAAAAGTTCCAAAATTGAATGAAGCATGAAAATTGCTTGGAAGAGTAGGACATAGGTGGGAGTCAGAAATCTTTTTGCTTAATTTTGTCTCTGATGCACTGAAATGACTTTGGCAGATCTTTTATACCCTTTGTGCCTCTGTATCCACATCTGTAATGCAGATCACAGCTAACCTGGTAACGTTTACCTCACAAGGACATAGGAAGGCTTGAAAGTTGAGATCCACAGTGTGGCTTAGGAAACACAATTATTAAAAACGTGAGCACTTGGGAAATTATCAATAACAGTGCTGAACAGCATTATAAAATCAGGAAGGGCAGACTCAGGCAAGGGCTCAAACAGCTGGAACTGAAGAAGTGTGTCCCCAGCTTAATTGCTTCATGGAGACTGGGACCTCTTTTCACTTCCAGAAGCACACACACTGGCTGCCAGTCATATTGTGCTATTAATCAATGCCTAAGCACAAACCAAACAACAAAACCAAACTGCCCAGACCTCACACAGCTGGGACTTCTTGCACCTACACCACAAAGGTCCAATAATATCTTTCTTTGGTGGGAACAAGTGTCCTGAAAGTAACTAATCCATAGTGTAAGGAGTTGCAAGAATAGCAAACTGCAAACCGCCCACAGACACTGAGATGACAGCACAGGTAGGAATTCAGCCTTACAGGATTCAGCCTCATTGAGAGATGATGCACCCTGAGCAAGCCACTCGCTGAAGGTGATACAAGGAAATGCTGCAGGATTAATTTACATTCCTACCCCTTTTCAAACATCATCTGTATAAAAAAAAAAAAAACAACAACAAAAAAAACCCAAAACAAAACAAAACAAAAACCAAAACCCATGAAAAATAAGGTAATTGAGTCACCATAATGAAACACTGCAATGTGAGCTGATAGGTAATAGTGTCCTTAAACTAGACGAGAAGACTTATTTCCTTAAAGACTTGGTTCCAATGCAAACCTATCAGTAGCATTAGTGTTAACTAATGACAGCAGGAATTTCATCCCATTTACAACAGGCTGTTTTCACTATCTCTGAAAAGCTGATGTAGTTAAGCGATGGGAAACAGAAGAAAGTTACTGGAATTAGTGAGGGTGCATATGTTTCTGGGTTTCTAGGAAGGCTGAAGTATGAGAATTTCACAAATGTGTGGAAACTTTTGATAGCATTCCAGTTGAAACAAACTTGCAACAAACCCTGCTGAGAGATTCATTCAACAGGATGAGTTAAGCAAGAAAATAGTCAGTTCTGGCTAGTTGCACGGATATTAGCAGCAGCTGTGAACTCAGTAAACAGCCCTGTTTTCTGGTTGTCAAAGAGCTGCTAAAGCAGATGTGAAATGCATCAAAAATAGGTCACAAACAGAAAACATGCAAGGGAATGCACCAATATGAGAGTGATCTGAAAATAAGTAATGCTGGAACAACTCAGTAGTGTTTATAACCCTGAAGTGTGCCCAGCTCAGAGCAGCACCCAACAATAGGCTGCTTCACGGGGCTCTTATGATATGACCCTCCAGAGACGGCACTGTCCGTGTAAGGGTGCGGCGCCCTCAGCAGCTGAAGCATTAGACACAAGAAAAGGTACTGAATTGCACTCTGCTTTCCTGTGAATTAGGTTTTCTGAGAGAGGCTTTCATTCCTGTCCTTCTCCTCACTCCCAGTCCCAAACTCTATAATTAACTCAGAGTGAGGTATCATAACAAGCCAAGCGTGGAATTTGCCACTACAAACAGATTACAAACTCACTTTGTCTGATAGGCAGCCCTCACGCAATAGTCATTCCTCAAGGGACTGGAATCGACGCCAGCATGGTAATTACATTCCCCCTTTTTTCCTTTCCCTTTTTAAAAGCCCGTAGGACCCATTCCTTGTAATTCCCTCATATGGAGATCTACTCAGATCTACTTCTAGGACTCTTGCAGTACTTAATACACTGAAGTTCCTTTACTCCCAGGTAAATAAAGGAACACAGTTTAACTCTAAAGGGGCAGGTTAACAATGTACTTGGGCTATAACAGGACTAAACAGGGCACCAACGTGTCCCATCATTCCCCCAGTGAGCCTTTGTGGCCTTGACAGTGCAGGCGTGGGATGGTCTTTGGCCAAGTGCCTTCAACAAGCTGAGTCCAAGCACCGTAGCCTGAAGCAGGCTCAAATACTTCCCGCAGTCTGCAGGCAAGGACAGACACTCTCCTTTATCTGATTGCTTTTACTTCCATTACCATGGCAGGTTTTACCTCTCCAAAACCTAAAGACATTGTATCATAAGCATTAATACAGTAAGACTAATCAGACTAAAAACAAAATAAACAAACAAAACAAAGCTGTTGATATATTCCATATATGGTAAGGTCAATTCTTATGTTTACCTGGGAACACAGGTCTTAGGTAAGTATTCAGCAACTAAATCCCTTAAGTAGCAATGGCTCTGAAACAGCATTTTACACAGAAACACTGAAGAGATTTCATGCTATTAATGTTTTAGACCAGCAACCAAGCTTCAAGAACTTGTCTTCTCCCCTTCAGAGGAAGGGAGGAGGAAAAAAAAGCCCCACTCATATCCAACTTAAAAGAAACCCTTTGTGGCTTGCATTCAGTTGGAAGCCTTTGCTGAAACAAATGTTCATTTTAGCATGGATTTCTCAGAGACCAGAATCTAGGGTGAAATGTGGTAATTGACAGCGAGGTTAAAACTGCCAAGATAAACATAAAAATAATTGTTATCAGCAACTATGCAACAGTGCTCTAAGGTAATTTTGGAGTTTTTTTAAGCTAGTCAGCTTTTGTTATTATCACTCATCTAAGGAATAACTCAAAAGTAGTCGTACTTCCTAAAGCTAGCGGTGTGAATCTGGAGGCCGAAGCATGGGCTGCACTCCGCTCTTTTGAAGAATGGTTTTCTAGAAAAGGAGCCTGCAGAGGGAGAACAGAAAGCTGTTATTTTCCTACAAGGACATGAAAGGATTGTTTCATTCTTTCAGAAGAAATTGGGCTATGTACTTGTACTCAGCTCTTGGCCAGTTTGTTCCCTCCCCTCCTCATGGGGCAGCACGTTAGACACATTTGGCTGCTGCTCTCTGAGTGCTGCGAGTGCTTTCATTCCAGCAGTGATGCGAGTTTGTGAAGCAGCTTGGGTGGGTAGGGACAGCAGCAGATTTAAACTTTTGCTGACAAATCATCTAAGAACATACTTTGTCTCTACAGGTTGCAGTTCATGGGTAAGCTCTTGCTTCCAAAAACAGAGTGATATGCATTTTTACCAAGTAAATATCATGCAGACAATCAGATGGTAACTATTTCAGAAAACTTGGCGTAAGTTTCCGTTTACACAATGCTTTCCAAATGTTCCATATTTGCAGAATAAAGATAAAAACTCTGATCTTTGTAGTCTGAACTTGTCTACTTGGTTCACTTTTCCTTTCTGGCCTAAACAGAACTTTTATGTATATGACTTCTGATTTAGCAAACCTAAATAAATCCCAATGAAAGAACGGCTGACAAGGTTTGGCTCAGAATTTGGGGCTTCTAACACTTGAACTCTATTTTCTCAAGTTGCCTTGAGATGCATTTGGGCTGGACTAAAAACAAATCCCATAAACTTCTTCCTTGAATTTTTATTGACCTAGTGACAGAGAAATCCTTCCTCAAAGACAACTCATAAACTGTTTGTCATCAAATCCTGTCACAGTCAGGCACTGAGTTACCTTTTGTGCTGTAAGCTGTTGATAGAATGTTTGAAGCAGTGCTTACCCCAAGATTTCCACTAGCTGCAGCATGTTTTGAAAATCTGAAATGGCTTACTTCAACTTGCCTGCAATGATCTGTGCTTGTCTAGTAGGAAGCATAAGGAAGTGAATGATTAATTACACTCTTCCCAGTAATTTAGAAGTGCTGATGAATGCCAGAAAACATTATAATGAGTACTGAAAAAACCCCAAAGGCAATACATTGGAAGCCTTATTGTTGCTTTCAACAGACACAAAATAATTAAGTCTGCTAATTTGACATCACCTTTTAAAAAATAAGTAACAATAGGTACATTTCATGCTGTCCATATTTTTGTGCAAAAATCACAAGCTGAGCACATACAACTGTAGCCATCAATTGTTCATCACAACTCAGCAGCTTAATCTCAAAATTAGCAATGTACATAGACATACACACAGATAATTTCTCTTCAGTAGACATCTTTCAGTCTGTCATTCACTAGGCAGCTCTGTGCTTCAAGTGCATTCTGTGGTGAAACAAGCAGAAAATATTCCTGTGTTTCACTGTCATCTCAAACTTGGAGATCATGTAAGGTACTTTATTCTGTTGTCAGGTTCACATAATCTCTTGCACAGATCAGAGGGGAAAGATGAACATTTGGGAAAATAAAACACACTATGTAATTCATTCAATTATTTGGAAAGCGTTCTAAGCTGTTAATTATATACATCAAGAATCGGTACAGGATTGGTAAAGTTGAGGATTTTCTCTGAAACAACTCAAAAAGATTTTGTTGTTCTATTCACGCTGTATTAATTTCAACACCATATTTTATATAATTAGTTAGCTCAGTAAGTGTACAAGGTCTCATATCTTTACTTAATCACATAATTCTTTACTGTGAGGGTGGTGAGGCTGGCACAGGTTGCCCAGAGAAGCTGTGGATACCCCATCCCTGGCAGTGTTCAAGGCCAGGTTGGACAGGACTTTGAGCAGCCTGGTCTAGTGAGAGGTGTCCCTGTCCACAGCACCGGGGCTGGAACAAGATGATCTTTAAGGTCCCCTTCCAACACAAACCATTCTATGACCCAATGTAGTCTGCAAATTTCCATGAATTTGAATGACCTGAATTTTAGAGTTCATGCTTCAGAGAGCTAACAGGAAAACTGGAAACCCTCAGAAATCACCCCCCTAACCTCCCATATATACACGAATTTTTATCTTTCTTATCCCTCTTGATTACTTACTATGGTGTTGTGGTTGAGGAACACATTCAGGTAAAAAGTGATCCTGACATTACCACGATCAATATCAGTTCCAAATTCCCTTTGGGAACTATCCAGCGTCCATTTCTTTTTGTTCTTTCATTCCCACTCTTCCCCTGCACAGCACTGTCACTCTGAAGCAGCACCTTTAAAGGGCAAGTTCCATCCTTTTTCCTTAAGTAAAAAAAAAATAACCAAACCAATCAGCTGCAGTGTCAGAAAAAAATCCAAGCACAGTAACAAGCCATTTTCCTGTTGCAGCATCTATGCTTGCTAAAATAAGATACTGAAACCCAAAGTAAAGTACAAGGTATAACAAGTGAGAGACTATAACATACAGATGTGTCGCTACTCTGAATGTCTATAAAGACAAGAGATTTTTTTTTTTAAGCTGCAGAGGAAGAAGATCAAGTGTTGTGCCTGCTGGGTTACACGGCAACATGCCAGAGGAAAAAAAAAAAATCATCCGAACATCTGGGAGGCTACAAACATCAAGGCAGGGCTTGGCATGTATAGAAAGGGCATGCTAAACAAAATTCCCAGAAAGGTGTATGGAGACACTTCTGACTCGCTTTAGGGCAGGTGCCTTAACTGTACATGAACCACCAGCCACCCAAAGAGCATCCTGGGCACAGAGCGGAGTGATCAGAGACGCTGCCGGCGCCCTCCTGGGCAGGACCAGCTCAGGCCCGATGGCAGAGGGATGGCAGAGGTGGCCAAAGCAGCACAAAATACCAGCAGGGGACCCAGAGAGAAAGCACAGTTATGGGCTGTGTGCACATTCCTGTGTGAGCCTTTCATGCCCGTGGAGGCAACACGTGGCCGATTGTGCGCTTTGCTTTGTGCTGCACCTGTTGCAGAGCTCTCACAGCCACACAACTAGGGGGGAAATTCCCATTATGCACTCAGGGGACAGACCAGAAAGCACATTTTTAACTGCCCCCAGGAAACGTTTAACCTAACCTGGGAGGTTGAAGATGCAGGTGCGAATTGTCCTCCCATCCCCTCCGGCTTCAGCAACAGTCTAGTGCCAATGTCCTTCCCTAGGGCACATCCTTAAGAGTTCCCCAGGGAACGAGGAGCTCTGCCTGAGCTGAAGCCCAGCTACCAAACAAGGTCCATTCTCCCACAGAGAACAAGTATGCAAGGCAGCCAAGAGCAGGAGGAACCAACAAGTGATGGATCATTTGTAGCTGTCAGCATCCCCTGCTCAGCACTTACAGATTTACACAGACTGCTTGTTCTGACCCAAAAAAGCAGAAGTCACTTGTCAGAGCACCCTGAAGTCCAATTGCTATTAACAACCTCACCACTACCCCAGTGCAAAACAAGGCTGACCTTCAAGGCAGACACTCCAACTTGATATCCACTGACCCTGAGTGAGGGAATTTAGTTCCCCTCACAACACATGGATGCTTCTGCTTTATGAGAGACATGATCAATGGAATTGACTGAAGGATCTCTAAGAGACATTCTGAATCCTCAGTCTGGACAGTGGGAAAACAACCAGGAGCAACCCACTGGGATCCAAGGCTCACACTGCTTACATGCAAAGTGAATTCCAAAGAAGCGTATCAAAGTTACGTGATGTTTTAACTTTGCTATGAGAAATCCTGCTGAAACTTTTACTAACGCAGGAAAAAAAAAATCCTGACTTTCCTTTCTAACATGCTAGAGACTAATTGAACAGAGCCAACCTTGTTCAAGTCCTAAGCAACGCTTCATGGCACATGGCGGACAGAGATTTGCTTTAATTTTGTTAGTTACTTGAAACCAGGTGACTGAGGGAAGAGACTTTATCTAGGAATAAAAGCTCAGCTGTTTTTTCCTCCAATACAAAACACTGCTGTAAGGATTCCAGCCTGGAAAAAAAAAAAAAAAACCCTATGCTACACTAAATGTAGAAACACTCCCAAAGATTTCATAAGTCCACGCTGCAGGCACTCAAGAGTAGATGTGATCACTACATGTTATGTCAGCAACTACACCATACTTGTATTCACTTCAGTGTGGCAAACCCTGGAACGTGGCAAATTCTCTCCCTAAATGGGAAGGAATACAGAGAGGGCCAGAAAGGCTCGGGAAAACATTAATGAACAAGAAACATTAAAACACTTGTTTGTTTAGTCAAAGAAAGAAAGAATGAGTGATGGTAATAGGATTCCAAAGTGTAAAAAGTTGAGCTTTTAGACACTAAAAGAGTGCACACGACCCTTTGTACACATATTACCACGAACACCATTTTCAGTAGAGAGGATTGAGTCAAGTATTATGTGGAGAACCTTTCCAGCTCTAAGTGTAATTACACAGTAGAACCCAGGGGATGATGGTATCCTCCTTATCCTCCTCGTTGGAACGGCTTAAGTTAGAACTCATCTGTCAAGAGAGTTTAAATACAGCTCCTGCCGAAAAGCTGGTGACACAGGCTGACCTCCTGAAGGGCACTCCATGCCTTTCTTTCAGCTGCGCTTCGCATCTCGCAGAGCTCAGCAGGCAATGACCGCGCGGCTCCTCACTGCCCGCCGCCCCCCGGTGCGCGGTGCGGCCTCTCGCGCGGCGCGGCTGCGGCGGCACTGGGAGCCCGCGCGGGGCCGCAACGCGCCCGTTCCGCTCGCGCCGCTGCGCTGCCTCTGCCCGCCGTTCGTGCCCAGTGCCCCCGGCCCAGCGGCATCGCACCGCCGGAT